>JANIBP010000020.1:0-295808 GCA_024713535.1 Rhodotorula sphaerocarpa
CCGCCAGAGCCGGCAACACGCCGACGTACACAGCTTCCACCGCGCTATAAGCGCATTCGGACGCTTCAGCGAACACCACGCGCGAGAGCTCTACGACCGCTGCCAGGCCCAGGACATCCTCGACCGCGCATTCGCCCAGCCGGGCTCATCCTCCGCCTCCGCCGCCGCTTCCGCCGCCCACGCTGGGCTGCACGTCGTAGACCACGACGTACTCGAGCCAGATGCACCCGTCCAGGCAGGCCTCTCGGCCGCATCCGCCGACCGCCACGTCTTCCGCGCTCCGCAGCGCTCCACCCTCGGCTTAGACCGCCTCGCCGCAGAGAAACGCAGGGAAAAGGAGGCACTCGAGCGCACAGGACCAGCGAAGCGGCTCAAGTATGACGACGACGAGGAGGAGCAGGAGGATGCCGGAAGCTTCAAGAGTGAGGACTGCTGCCCGCTCCCCCCACTTGATTTGGACTGACCTTGCGCATTGGAACCAGTGCCCGCCCGCCGCACGGCCCCATCCAACCTGCGCAACCGTCCGGACGAGACTCCCTCACACCCCGGCGGACTCTCCGACACCGCCCGCCGCCGCCTCGAAGAGCACCGCGCCCGCAAGGCCGCCGCCGCCTCCTCCGCCGCCGCCGCCCAGGCCGACTCGCGCACGTACCGCGATCACGACGAGGGCGGCAAACGCGCCATGGGCGAATTCCGCGAGCGCTTGAACCGCAACGAGGAGCGCAGGAGGGACCGCATGCCGCCGCCACCGGGCAGGCGCGACGGCCGGTATGACGACGCCGAAGGTGAAGGCGGCCGCAGCGTCCTCCGCGACAGCTCCGGCCGCCGCACCGGCCGGCCGGACGAGCCCGAGACGCCCGGCGGCTCGTCGACTTCGGCGGCGCGTTTGCGGAACCAAGGGTGGGACTCGACCCCCGCGCGCGACGCCGGTCCGGGCGCGACGCCACGATCCCGTGGCTCGGGCGCTTACGCCTCGTGGGACTCGACGCCGCGCGGCGGAAGTGAGGGCGGAAGCGGGAGCCGTGGGACCAGTCGCCGCGGGGACCGCGAGTGGGACACGCCGAGGACGGTCCGCGTCGGCGGGGACGAGTCGCCCGGTCCGTTGCCCGAGCCGCCGTCGTCCGCGCTGGACCAGGTCGAGTGGGAGCAAGACGCGCGCACGGTCGACCGCGAGTGGTACAACCTCGACGAGGGCGGGGCCGAGATCGCGGGAGGCGACACTGGCTTTGAAGGGTACGACGACTATGCCGACCGCGAGGCGGAATTGCTGGCCAAGGCTGGGGGCGGCGCCGCCGCGGGCTCTGCCGCCGGTCCGCGGAAACGCCTCACGGCGCGGCAACAGGCACGGAACGCCGAGAACGACCAGTGGGAGCGGAACCAGCTCGCCCTGTCAGGCGCGACGGGCGAACGCCGCCAGCTCGATTTCGACAACCTCGACGACGACGAAGAGTCGCGCGTGCACCTCCTCGTGCACGACTTGAAGCCGCCGTTCCTCGATGGCCGGCTTGCGTTCACGAAGCAGCTCGAGCCGATCAACCCGATCAAGGACCCGACGAGCGACCTCGCCGTCTTTTCGAAAAAGGGCAGCCAACTCGTCATCGAGCGCAGGGCGCAGCGCGAGCGCGAAAAGGTATGCATGGCGTGACTCTTTCCGTGAGGAGAAGAATCTCGACTGACTTGGGGCGATGTTCTTGTCGGACAGGCTGCGGCCAAAGCGGCGAGTCTCGCTGGCACCGCGCTCGGCAACATCATGGGAGTCAAAGAGGAGGAACAGCCTGCCGAAGGTGCGTTGCTTTGCTGGGATCGCCGATCGCGAAGTGGTCGACTGACTCTGAGACACTACAGACGGTGCGTCCGCGGCGAAGCCGGCCGGAGACAACCAGAACGGCAAGGACGCCGAGGCCGACGAAAGCGACGAAGTCCGCAAGAACTCGGACTCGCAGTTCGCGCAGCACATGAAAAAGGCGGCGAAGAACAAGGGCGGCAGTCACTTTGCGCGGAGCAAGAGCTTGAAGGAGCAGCGGCAGTACTTGCCGGCGTTTGCGAGTCGGCAGGACTTGCTTCAGATCGTCCGCGAGAACCAAGGTACGTCTAGGCTTCGTTCGAGTTCAAGGGCTCGGGTCGAGCTGACGAGGGACCGGCCTGCAGTGGTTGTCGTGATCGGCGAGACGGGATCCGGCAAGACGACCCAACTGACGCAATTCCTGCACGAGGAAGGCTACTCCAATTACGGTCTCATCGGTTGCACCCAGCCTCGACGTGTCGCCGCCATGAGTGTCGCGCAACGTGTCAGCGAAGAGATGGAGGTGCGGCAGCGATCGTCTGCGTACGGTGTGATGAGTGACTGGCTGACACCGGGGTCGGCGTGCAGTGCGAGCTCGGCGCCGAGGTCGGATACAGTATTCGGTTCGAGGACTGCACGTCGGAGAAGACGGTCATCAAATGTGGGTCTTCGCCCTTCCTAAGGCAAGAGGGGCCCACAACGCTAACACCGCCGGCCTACAGACATGACGGACGGTGTCATGCTGCGAGAATCCCTCAACGAGGGCGACTTGGATCGCTACAGCGTGATCATCCTCGACGAGGCGCATGAGCGATCCCTCAACACCGACATCCTCATGGGTCTGCTGCGGAAAAGTGAGGTCCACATCGTCTGTCCGGACAGCCTCAGAACGCAATATGCTGACCGATACTTTGCAGTCCTTTCGCGTCGGCGAGATCTCAAGCTGATTGTCACCTCCGCTACCATGAACGCCGCCAAGGTGAGGATTTCCTTCCGACTGCCCCCTAGTCGGCCACTCACGAAAGTGCGCCTGCCACAACAGTTCTCGCGCTTCTACGACGACGCGCCGTGCTTCACGATTCCGGGCCGCACCTTCCCTGTCGATGTGCTCTTCAGCAAGACTCCCTGCGAGGACTATGTCGACGCCGCAGTCAAGCAGGCGCTGCAGATCCACATCTCGCACCCGCCGGGCGACATCTTGATCTTCATGACTGGACAAGAGGACATTGAGTGCACATGCGATGTCATTCGAGGTGCGTCGTTACGCTCTGCTTGTCGGCTGCTCCCGCACTGAACCTCTGCATTCCTGGTGCAGAACGACTCGAGCAGGTCGACGACGTGCCGCCGCTCGAGGTCTTGCCAATCTACTCGCAGATGCCGGCGGATCTGCAGGCCAAGATCTTCTCGCCAACCGAAGATGGACGGCGCAAGTGCATCGTCGCGACCAACATCGCCGAAACGTCGCTGACCGGTACGGAGTCTCTCTCGTATATGCGTGACGGCACTGTAACTGACGAGCCGTCTCTGCAGTCGACGGTATCATGTACGTTGTCGACGCCGGATATAGCAAGCTCAAGGTGTACAACCCACGTATGGGTATGGACTCGCTGCAAATCACGCCAATCTCGCAAGCGAACGCGAACCAGCGGTCCGGCCGTGCCGGTCGAACAGGAGCAGGGTATGTTGCGCTCCGATCCCTTCCCTCCCTTCGCGGAGGTACTCAGTAATCGCGCCTCGCTGCAGCACGGCATACCGGCTCTTCACCGAGATGGCTTTCCGCGATGAGCTGTTCGAGAACACAATTCCGGAAATTCAGCGGACGAACCTGTCCAACACGGTGCTGCTTCTCAAGTCGCTCGGTGTCAAGAACCTGCTCGAGTTCGACTTCATGGATCCCCCTCCCCAGGTTCGTCGCGGCTCGCCTTGAACAACGACATGATTGCTCACCCTCAAGCCGCGCTGCAGGAAAACATTTTGAACTCCATGTACCAGCTCTGGGTGCTCGGCGCCCTCGACAACACCGGCGAACTGACGGATCTCGGTCGCAAGATGTCGCACTTCCCGATGGACCCGGCCCTCGCCAAGATGCTCATCTCCTCCGTCGAGATGCGCTGCTCGGCCGAGGTGCTCACGATCGTCTCGATGCTCTCGGTCCCGAGCGTCTTCTACCGGCCGAAGGAGCGAGCGGAGGAGTCGGACGCCGCGCGCGAGAAGTTCATCGTGCCGGAGAGTGATCACTTGACGCTGCTGCACGTCTATACGCAGTGGAAGTCCAATGGGTGAGTCGCATACGGGATCGCCGACGCTCTCCGGCATAATGTGCTGATCTTCCTGCACTGCGGTAGCTATTCGGACGCGTGGGCAGCTCGGCACTTCCTGCATCCCAAGACCCTGCGCAAGGCGCGCGAGGTCCGGACGCAGCTGCTCGACATCATGAAGCACCAGAAGCTCGACATCATCCCCTGCGGAACCGACTGGGACGTGATTCGGCGCACGATCTGCGGCGCGTACTTCCATCAAGCGGCCCGTGTCAAGGGAATCGGCGAGTTCCAGCATCTTCGTACCGGAGGTCAGTGCACCTGTTCCTTTCATTCTGTCCCCCGAAGGCATCCAGCTCATGCCCGCTCGAATACAGTGCCGATGCACCTTCACGCGACTTCGTCATTGTACGGACTTGGGTACCTGCCCGATTATGTCGTGTATCACGAGGTGAGCCCATCCGCATGCTGGGTCAAGAGCGAGCCTGACCTGAACACCATGCGCAGCTCGTACTTACTAGCAAGGAATACATGTCGATCGTCACGTCGGTCGATGCCTACTGGTTGGCAGACCTCGGCAGCAAGTTCTTCTCAGGTACGCGCGCAGCTCACAGAGACAGTTCCCCTCGTGCAGCGCTGACATACTCGTTTCCCGTGCGCAGTCCGCGAGCAACATTTCTCCGACCGCCAGCGTATTGCCGCGAAGCAGCAGTTCAGCAAGGAGTCGGAAGCCGAGATGCGCCTCAAGGAGGAGTTCGCGCTGGCGCAGCAAGAGAAGGAAGAGCGCAAGAAGGCGACCAAGAGTGTGCAGAGTACGCCGCGCATAGCCGGCGTCGGTACGCCTGTCGTCAAGCGGACTCCGAGGCGATTCGGAATGTAGTGACGCAGCCGCGCATGGCTTTCTGTTGTAATTGCGCAAGGCTCCACATTTTCAGCTCATGTTGTTCGTGATCGATGTGCTTTCACGCTACAGAGAGCTCAGAGAGCAGGACTGCGATATTGTCGTTAACCGCCTCCGTCTTGAACTTGAAGAATCGAGGCAGAGTGTCGTCGCTCCCGATCGTTCCGCTCAGGACGAGCCAGACAGCGTCCGGATTCAGCTTGGCGAGGGACCGGTAGAGGCTCAGGACCAGAGCCTGAAGTTCCGGGTGATACCTCGTCGAGAGGAATCGTCGGAGGAGCATCGCCTCGTCCCACAAGGCCTCTTCCTTGAGAGGGACGTCCCGCGCGGAGTGGAGTAAAGTCTGCAGAATCGAGCGATAGGTCCGGTGGAAAGTCGAGTGTCGGTCTTGGAGAGACATCGCCGACCTGCGCTCTTCCGTTGCGAGCCGTTCGAGCAGGACCTTGAAGCGCGGCCAGACGTCGTCGACGACCCGCCTCGACATGTAATCGCCCACGTGCCGGGCGAGCGACTCGACCAGACTAGCGGCTTCGACGACGACGTGCGGCTCAGGATCCGCCAAGCGATTGAGGATGAAGGGCCACGCGCGGTGGATGACGGGCATCAGGTCGGAAGTGCGCGTCGCTGCCGGATCCTTCGCGTCCAAAGCGGGCCGAGAGAGAAGTGGCACGGCAGAGGCGATCAGAGAGAGGACACGCGCGCGCAGGAACGCGGACTCGTGCGAGAGGAAGTAGAGCGCCTTCGAGAGTATCTGGGCCGTGACGACCTGCGCGCGAGTCGGCGGGGCCACCTGATCCGACGGGAACTCGGTCGGGGCCTCTTCGGAGGCGGGAGTTTCTCGCGACTCGGCGAAAGGTTGCTCGGGGTTGATCTCCGCTTCACCCTCTGGTGGATCGTCGGCTTTGACGGGCTCCTCAGCAGGCGAGTGCCGGGCCGCGAGCCACTCTTGCAGAGTAGTCCAATCTCGTTCGCTCGCGGTCGCCTCGGATACCGAGGTGGTCTTGTCCGACTCGACGATGGTGGGCAGGTCCTCCTCCATCACCTTGAGGAGGGCGTCCAGAACGGCCCAGAGCCCGACCGTGATCTCCTCGTAGCCGTGGTAATCGTCGAGCGCTTCGAAGACGTCGTCGACGAGATCTTGGACCATGGGAACGATCGGTTTGCCGACGAGACGGATCATCTCGACGAGAACGAGCGGCGCCCGGGGGTCGAGGCGGGCCACCGCGAGTCGCTGAGAAACCGAGTTGACGACGTAGTCGACGTTCGAGAGTACCAGGTTCTGCGGCGAGGCGTACGAGGTGGCGTGCGAGATGAGCGCGAGGGCGTGTTGCGCATGAGCGACGACGAATGGATGCTCGGTCGGGGACGAGTGCTCCAGCACGTGGTACAGCGATTGCATGAGCAGAGGCTGGAAGGCCGACTCGAGCGTCGTCGCACATGTTGCCAAGACGCGCAAGCTCCAGCTGATGAGGAGCAGCCGGTGAGATGCGCGATCCTGCTGCTGAGCCTCCCGGGTCGCGACCGGCTTGTAGGCGTCGAGCGAAGGAATCTCGGCAACGCCGGACCGATGTTCGACACCAGCAAGCTCGCGCTCGCCAGCCTCCGGCTGCGATGAGACGTCCGAAGAGGCGGACTCCTCCGGCTGCGGCTCGGCGTCGGGGGACCGAATCTCGTCGAGCGACGCGATAACGGCTCGCGCCAAGCTTCGGAGAAGCTTTCGCCCATCCTTGTCCGGCCGAGACGGGTACATGCCGGACAGTGTCGCGTCAAGAGCCCATAGAGCGCTCGGACCCAGGGCATCTCGACGATGAGGTCCGAGAGCCAGACCCAAAAGCTGCTGAGTGACTGTCTCTGAGACGCCGAGCTGGGCGGCGGACCGGCCGAGCTGACCCCACAGAGAGGTCAACGCGGCGAGCGTAGCTTCTTCCGAGATTCCGCGTAGCCGAATCGGGGGATACGGAGCCTCCAGCGACGAGGACTGCTCGGACGAGCGGGTGATCCAGGCGAGAGCCATGCCGCCCGCGCCGTGCCCTCCGACTGCCGGGATGCGCTCGAGCTCGACTGCCGAGAGGATGCTCCAGCTCCACCTGTCGACGTCTCTGAGTATGTCGGCTTGGGGGCCTATGCCGGCAGCGTCGCCCAACAGGCCCAAAGCGACGCGGATGATCTTAACGGATCGCTGGACGACGACTTCATCCCGGCGCCGGAGAGCGCCTGGCAGAGCGGCATATCGTCTGTGTACGATACGTACAACGAGCTCCGCGGTCGCCACACGTCGCTCAGCAGACTTCGTGTCTGGGTCCAGGCGAAGCGCGCGCACGATGGCTTTTCGCGCCGGACTTCCGACGAGATCCTCCCAGTCATCGCCCGCGAGTAGCAAAAGCCCCTCGACGAGCTTTTCGGCGCGGTCTCCGAGCGTCGCATGGCAACGAGCCAGGATCGTCGCCAAGAAGTCGGCCAACGCGAGCCGAACGGAAGGGGAGTCGTGAGAGGCGACAGGCGAGAGCGCAGTGAAGAGCAGACCGAGGGACGAGAGGGTATAGCGCAGCCATGCAGCTGTCGGTATGGTGGGGCCGTTCGGTACGCCCGGCGCGCTGCTTGTGGGGTCCGTCGGCGCGGCCTGGTCCGGGCCCGTTGTCGCGGAAGGACCATGATCCGGCTCAGCTGCTTCGTCATCGATCGACGGGAGAGACAGAGCAAGTTCTTCCAACGAAGTCGCCCCCGCGGCGCTTCTGTCGGACTCGCCTGCGTCGTTGGATGCTGTCCGGAGAGGAGCCGTCACGAGATCGTTGATGGTCGAGACCACGAGCAGCGACAGCGTCTCGAGCGCGGCTGTTACCACGCTGGACGCTTGTGGGCGAGTATTCTTCCCGGTCGTGGACGCCGCGGCTGCCTTCGGTCGCGAGGTCGCGATCCGGGAGAGCGCTGAGGCTGTTCCAGGCAGCGCTGTGGCGAGTAACGGCGAGGGCCCGGCCGAGGAGTCTGAGTCGGCGAGGTATTGCGAGACCAGGACCCGCAACGCTTCAAGAGAGGAGAGCTGAAGCGGCAAGAGCGAGGTCGGTTCCGCCGTGAGCCCCAGCAAGGTCGTCAGGGTGTGGAAGAGGATCGGCGTCGGGGGCGGCGGGTCGGGTTTCGCGCGAGGCAGCCCGTTTGCGTACGTCGAGGGGTCGCTGGCGTCCACCTTGGACCAGTCGAGGCGCTCTCCGAGCGGGTCATCGTCGGCCTCCTGTCTCGGCGACTCTTCCTGCGCGGCCTCGGCCGGCCGCATCAGTGCCAGCAGGACGCTGACCATGGCAAGCTTGGCCTCGTCCGTCGCGTCGACGGCTTTGCCCTTGCCCTTCGTGTCGACCGGCTTGTTCGGGTCGAGCGGACCTCCGAGGGTCAGGATGGTCATGATCCAGAGTTCCCGTCGGACGCGCGGATCCATCCCAGCGTGACGCCACTTGGGGACAAGGCTCGCCAGCACGCGCATCGTCGCCTCGAGTACCGCATCGCCTCGATCTCGGCCGTCGAGCGGCTGTCGCAGGAGGGCAGAGAGCGGAAAGAAGACGTAGTTGGCGAGTGCGGGCGTAAATTCGGCCGATCCCGCTTCCTTCAATGCCTGTTCGAGGAGCGTGAGGAGTCGCGTCGTCTCCTGGACTGTCCTTGCGACGGTCGGCGCCTTTGTGGCCTCGAGGAGCGGTACGCAGATGGCCTTGAGCTGTTGGCCGTATCCGTGGTCAGCCGCGTCTACTAGCTCTCAAGCAGCCTTGACCCGCGTACCTCGACGAAGAGAGACTGTTTCGACCGCTCTGGCATCTCCGTAGGCGCTGTATCGGATGACGGCGCCGCGAAGAGGCCCGCCATGTCCTGCCCCACCGCTCGGCACCTCCAGAGGGGCTCGTGCACGCTCGGACAGAGACTCTAAGCGATCACAGAGAGGCTCGATAGCGTCCTTCGCGTGCGCAGAACGAGTTACAGACCGCTGCAGGCGGTAGGGAGCGCTTCCGGGGGTGCAGACGGAGCGGATCGCCCGGAGCCGCGCCGAGTCCGAAAAAAACAGCCACGCAGTGGAACATTTGCGAAGCACTCTCTGTATTGCGGAGGCGCAGACGAGGGACACGAAATGGACACGGGCTTGGGGACCGTGAAACATGCCCATGCAGCCGTGTAAGCACGCGAGAACGAAAACGGGGTACTTTAGGCGCAAAGAGGCAAGGATATGAGTGTGAAATGGAATGTAACTCGTCTACAGTGATGGTAAAAGGGAGAAATGCATGCGTAGATAAGTCAGCGGGAACGGGCGTGCATGAACAGCGACGCGCCGACAGTCGTCAAGGGGAAACCGGGAGGAACCAAGGGGCGAGAGCGCGCTTAGAGGGCGACGCAAGCGGCCTTGTCGGCGTCGAACGAGTAGCCATCGGCGCACGACCAAATCTCGCAGGTGCCGGCAACGCAGCCAACACTGAGGGGAAAGGGGCCGAGTCAGTAGATGAATCGAGACGAACAGCCCTGCGAGCACTTACGCCTCGGCACCCTCAATCTGAGTGCAGTCAACGCCGCCCTCCGAGGCGCAGGCACCGCCTGAAAGTGGAAGGCGAGGTCAGCAGGCGGTAGGCGTAGAGAGATCAGGAAGCAAGGCTTACACTGCTCAATGTTGGACGAGGTGTCGATGCACTCAAAGCCCTGGGTGCCAGCGACGGTGCAAGCGGTGTGCGACGCCGGGCAGACGTTGCGGCGGTGGACGTTGGCACGGCGCGAGCGGGCACGCTGCGACGGGGCGGACGCGAGGATGCAAGTGCACGAGTCGCCGCCGTTCGGGTCCGAGGCAACGAGCTGCTGGCCCTCAATCGTGGTGCCGCACGAGAACTGGGCACCGGCGCACGACGAGCCGACGAGCGTGTTGAACTCGGCGCAGGCGCCGGTCAGCGCGCAGTAGCCTGGCGAACGAGAGCGGGAGTGCGCGTCTCAGCCGACACGTCTTTCAGAACTGAAGTCAGGATCGAACACTCACCGGTCGCGCAGAACTGGCTCGTAACCTGGCTGAACTGCTTGAGCTCAGCATAGGTCGGGTTGCCCGACGGCGGGAGGATGCCAAAAGTGGCGGCCGAGTCCTGGCAGTACGTGTCGACGGCACCGCACGAGCCGATCAGGTTGGACGGGTCGATGCCCGAGCAGTAGAGGAAGCCCGAGCAGTTCGAGTCGGTAGCGCAGCCCTGGTTGAATCCACCCTGGCTGCAAACGAGCGGAGCAAGACGCGTCAGAACGCGTTCCGACGCGCCAGAAAAAAAAGCAACTCCGCGGGGGCTCACCAGATGCCGCCAGTGCAGACACCGTTGTCGCAGTTGCTGTCGTCGGTGCACTGAGCGCCGGCGATACCGCAGTAGTAGCCGCCAGTGGCAGCCTCGATCGTGCAGACCGAGTTGACCGGAGCCGGGGTCGAGCCCTGGCCGAAGCCCGGGTTGGGCGGGGCAGTGAGGCCATTGCACTGCGACTGGTCTGCACGGGGGGCAGGAAGTCGTCAGTCGCGTCCAGCCAGGAGAACGGGTCGCGCCGAGACGCACCGGCCGAGAAGGTGCCGTCGCCGTTGATCTGGGTGCAAGGGAAGCGACCGTAGCCGTAGATGCCGTTCGCCTGAGCGGCGGCGAGCGTGTTGATGGTCATCGGCTGGAAGACCTTGGCCTGCGCGAGCGCGGCCGACGCGAGGGCGGCGAGAGCGAACGAAGCGTGCATGTTGACTGAGGATAAAGTCGCGGCGGCGAGAGGGCGGAGTGAAAGAGAGCGGCGAGTGAGGTCCGAGGGACGCGCTGGGTAAAAGAGTGACTGGGTGGGAAAGACCGAGCGAGTGTGGACGTGCGAGCAGAGACCGGAGGCGTGATGGAAAGAGAAAGAGAAGGAGGAGAAGCTCGCACAGGCAAGCCGAAGAAAACGCGCGAGCGCGAAGATCGCATAGCGCGTAGCGACGCGCAGAAGGTGCGCATACCGCGGGGAAGGCCGCGGCGGCGCCGAAGACCAGCAAACAAGCTGCAGCTGTCGGAGCGTGCCGGCCCGACTGTTTCCTCTATGCATGAACTGCCCATGGGTCGCAGTCGTGCAGCTGGGCATTGGACAGTCCGATGCACGCTCAGTCGCTTCCCTCAGCTAATGAGGAAGGCTTTTGGCTCGGGGGAATCTTTTCCTGAGCTGGACCAGATTCTTCCCGCTTGGCCCTCCGAATCATTTGTGAGCAGGATGTCCCTTCTCTCCTCAACTCTTGGCCAGCTACCCTTTTGTCTTTTCGCGTAGGATACCCTTGCAAAAACCAGATGACAAGGTCTGCTCGCAAAGGTTTTGTCAGCTAGAGCTCTACTTGAAATCCGATAGAGTCCTTGCTCACCTGCTTCGCTGGTTTGGTAGACCTACCGGTTGCAACCAATGAAGGGCACCCAAGCACGTAGCTGTTGTATCAGGGGCTCTCAATGCGGGTGCAAGGTTGTTAGGAAGGGTATCGGACGGGAGCATAGATATCACGAAGATGCCTATGCAGCCGTGTAAGCACGTCAGAATGAAAGGAGAGGGTACTTTAGGCGCAAAGAGGCAAGGTATGACCGGGAGGGTGGGATGAGACTTGTCTACAATGATGTCAAAGGGGAGAGGATGCGCAGGATAGAGCGGGAGGAATAAAGGTACCGGCGCGCAAAAAGCAAGGCGGCACGCCGACCGTCCTCAAGGGAAAACCGGAGAGGAATCACAGGCCGAGAGCGCGCTTAGAGAGCGACGCAAGCGGCCTTGTCGGCGTCGAACGAGTAGCCGTCGGCGCACGACCAGATCTCGCAGGTACCGGCGACGCAGCCAACACTGTGGAAGCAATCGGCGGGTCAGCCGGGAGTGGGCCACCGGAGCGGAGGAGACAAGAGCGTACGCCTCGGCACCCTCGATCTGGGTGCAGTCAACGCCGCCCTCCGAAGCGCAGGCACCGCCTGAGAAAGCGAGACGGGGTCAGTATGCAATCGACGAAGAGAGCCCAGAAAGCAAGGCTTACACTGCTCAATGTTGGACGAGGTGTCGATGCACTCAAAGCCCTGGGTACCAGCGACGGTGCAAGCGGTGTGCGACGCCGGGCAGACGTTGCGGCGGTGGACGTTGGCACGGCGCGAGCGGGCACGCTGCGACGGGGCGGACGCGAGGATGCAAGTGCACGAGTCGCCGCCGTTCGGGTCCGAGGCAACGAGCTGCTGGCCCTCAATCGTGGTGCCGCACGAGAACTGGGCACCGGCGCACGACGAGCCGACGAGCGTGTTGAACTCGGCGCAGGCGCCGGTCAGCGCGCAGTAGCCTGGCGAACGAGAGCGGGAGTGCGCGTCTCAGCCGACACGTCTTTCAGAACTGAAGTCAGGATCGAACACTCACCGGTCGCGCAGAACTGGCTCGTAACCTGGCTGAACTGCTTGAGCTCAGCATAGGTCGGGTTGCCCGACGGCGGGAGGATGCCAAAAGTGGCGGCCGAGTCCTGGCAGTACGTGTCGACGGCACCGCACGAGCCGATCAGGTTGGACGGGTCGATGCCCGAGCAGTAGAGGAAGCCCGAGCAGTTCGAGTCGGTAGCGCAGCCCTGGTTGAATCCACCCTGGCTGCAAACGAGCGGAGCAAGACGCGTCAGAACGCGTTCCGACGCGCCAGAAAAAAAAGCAACTCCGCGGGGGCTCACCAGATGCCGCCAGTGCAGACACCGTTGTCGCAGTTGCTGTCGTCGGTGCACTGAGCGCCGGCGATACCGCAGTAGTAGCCGCCAGTGGCAGCCTCGATCGTGCAGACCGAGTTGACCGGAGCCGGGGTCGAGCCCTGGCCGAAGCCCGGGTTGGGCGGGGCAGTGAGGCCATTGCACTGCGACTGGTCTGCACGGGGGGCAGGAAGTCGTCAGTCGCGTCCAGCCAGGAGAACGGGTCGCGCCGAGACGCACCGGCCGAGAAGGTGCCGTCGCCGTTGATCTGGGTGCAAGGGAAGCGACCGTAGCCGTAGATGCCGTTCGCCTGAGCGGCGGCGAGCGTGTTGATGGTCATCGGCTGGAAGACCTTGGCCTGCGCGAGCGCGGCCGACGCGAGGGCGGCGAGAGCGAACGAAGCGTGCATGTTGACTGAGGATAAAGTCGCGGCGGCGAGAGGGCGGAGTGAAAGAGAGCGGCGAGTGAGGTCCGAGGGACGCGCTGGGTAAAAGAGTGACTGGGTGGGAAAGACCGAGCGAGTGTGGGACTGCGTGCAGAGACCGGAGGAGTGATGGAAAGAGAAAGAGAAGGAGGAGCTGCTCGCAGGGCAAGGCCGAAGATCGCATGCCGTGCTGCAGCGTGCAAGCGGGAGCCAACTGCCTGGAATGAACAACGCGACCGCGACGCGTTTGTTTGCTGCAGCGATGCCCCGCGGCGGTCGGACGCCCGCGGCGGTAACTCCGGACTTGCTCGATCGAGTGGAAACCGATCGCAGCTGCTGCAGGCCGCGCGCGGGCGGAAGTCCGAATCGAATTTCGCGCGTGAGCCGTCGTCGTCGGCCGGCCGACCACATCATTATATGCAACACTCAGTACTACATTGAAGTTGGAATACTCTCGTTGCAAGCTTGCCAGAACGCTACCGGCCGGCGCTTAGCATACGCTCGAGCTGAGAATATGCCCTTATGGGCAGATTCGCCGTAAGCACTTTAGGTGCCAGCTCGCCCTTATGTTTATAGCTTGATTGTAGTCACTCTTACTTGATATGTAAAAATCATGCACCGAAGCACTTTGTGATCATCAGCTGCAGCTCAGCTTGTAATTGCGGCCGAACGTGAACCTCCGCACCAAGGAAAAGTCCGCGCTCACGACCCTGACCATCGCCGAGTCTGTCCTATACAAGCTATACATCCCCCTTCCAGCGACCTTCTACTTGCACAGTTTCTCACGCACATCGCCGGAGGCAGAGCCGGCGCCGGGTCGAAACTGTACGTGCGCGCTCGCGACTCCCATGCATGTTCGCGCGCTCGTACTGTGGGAGGACGCGCAAGCATGTTTGATTACAGTCAGCTCCGGTACGCGGGAAAATGATATTTGCAACAAAACAAGCAGCTCTGCTGCAGGTTCACAGAACTTGGGACCGCCGGGTCCGGCGACGCGCTTGCGGGAAGACTGCACCACCTGGACCCGCGGCCGGCCGGGGCGCGTCCGCAGCAGAATGCTGGGGTCTGCAGCAAGTAGCGCGTTGAGGATGGCTCTCATTCGATGCTTGGCGGCCAAATAGGCTCGTATGCAGCTCTTGTTTGTTGTGCACGTACGGTCGGCCTAGGTCGGTGCGCTTTTCTCGCCTCCTTGGCGTTCTCGGATCTCTCCAGCCGGGCGACCTTGCGGACATGGTGCCGTCTCCAGCACAAGAGGACAAGAGCTCCTGTAGTTCGAATGGGGGGCGACCCGAGGTACGGCGTGGGTCTGAAGCGCAAACGCTGTCATCTCTCAACGAGCTCCTCGACGGTGGCCCAGAGAGAAGGCTCATCGCCACCCCTGCACTGAGCGCTGAGAACGACTGGATGTTCTTCACGATGTTCCGCGCCTTCCCTTGCTGCCGGAAGAAAGGTTCGAATTCACTGGCGAGCTGCCTGGACGCGTCCGCCGAGCGCCCGGCGGCCTGCTGGCACCGCGACACCGGACCGACCGGAGGCTCCGCCTGCATACGGTGCCGCACGGACTGTCCCTCTCAGGAGATGTGGACGAGAGCGCGTCGACAAGCCCGAGGAGAATCGATGGAAGGTTGCGAGTTGCGGGAGGTACAGGGTATAGGGGTACTGGGACGATGCGAAGGACTCTCCGGTCTGGTGACCGCCGCAATGTGTTCATGCAGACGGGGCTGCGGGAGATGCGTTCCCCTTGGCGCCGTGGTGACTCTCGAGGCGTTCCCGGGCGCCCTTGGTGACCTCGACGAGCTCGTAGCGTTTCCGAGCCGAGATGGGGCGGCAGTTGCGGATCTGTGGGTGAAGCGGGGGATATCCCACTCAGCAATCTGTCGTGCTTGAGTGGGACACAATACCCTAGACGCACGAGGACCTGGTCTCCGACGACGCATGTCTGCTCCGGGTCGTGCACGAGGAACTTGGTGTGCCGCGAGAACTCCTGCGCAGGTCCGGAGTCGTCAGAGCATCTCTCCGACCGACAGAAACCCCAGTCTCAACTGACCTTGAGCGTCTTGTGATCTGTCATGCGGCGCTCGACCTCGACGCTGACGGTCTGGGCCATGCGACCTGCCGCAACGACGGTCCCCTTGAGCTCGAGTCCGCGGGGCAGGGTGTACTTGCTGGCGGGCTTGGGCAGCGCATCGACGAGTGCCTGTGCCTGTGCCTGCGCCTGTGTAGATGCGGGCCGGTGCAGCCGCGGCGAAGTCGAGATTGCGCGGTGACCGACGACGAGCAGAGACGGTGCCGCGCCTCTGCACGTGCACGGCGGCAGACGGCGGCTGGCGGGCGCGGCGCGGACAGTCTGGACGGCAGCACGAAGCATGCTGTGCAGCGTTCGCGGCTCTGTGGGACGTGGGCAGCGCAGACGGCGGGCGAACTGGAACAGCGGCGGCGGCTTCGGCTCGACCTGGCGGCCGACTGCTGACGGAAGGCGTCCTCTCACCGTCCACACGCACCAGAGACAGCCTTTAGCAAGCCAAGACTGCTCTTAAAGGGTCTCTGCAAGCTCCGGTAACCTCCAGGAAGCGCTGCTTTCCTCTGCCGCCGCTGCTCGCCGCTTTCTTCGCCGTTCGACCTTGGGGCTTCTTTCACGCGCCCACGAACACGATGCTCGCGGCCACCGCAGCCACTGCCCGGAGGGCATTGCCAGCCAGCCTGAGGACACCGTGGCGCACGAGCGCACACGCTCTCCGCCGCACCCTCTCGACCGCAGCGCCCGCCGACGAGCAGCTCAAGGTCACGACGCTGCCGAACGGAGTCAGGGTCGCATCCGATCCCACACCAGGCCATTTCGTCGCCGCAGGAGTTTATGTCGACGCCGGCAGCAGATACGAGAGCGCCCATACCCGCGGAGCAGCCCACATGACCGACCGCCTCGCATTCAAAGTGCGTCTCTCGCTTGTCGGGTGCCGCCACTCCAGACTCGTAACTGACCGCAATGTCCGCAGAGTACTGCAAATCGGACAGCCGACCAGATGACAAACGAGATCGAGCAGCTCGGTGGCCAGTTCATCTCGTCGTCCTCGCGGGAAACGATCCTCTACCAGGCGACCACCTACTCGCAGTCGCTCCCCTCGGTCCTCTCCATCCTCTCCGATACCGTCCTCCATCCCCGAATCGAGCAGGACGAGCTCGATATCCAGCGGGACGCCGCACTGTGGGAGGTCGGAGAGATCAAGACCAAGCCCGAGATGATCCTGCCCGAACTGCTCCACGAGACGGCGTTCCGGGGCAACACCCTCGGGAACCCGCTCCTGTGCCCGGAAGAACGTCTCGAAGTCATGACGCCCGAAACGCTGCGCGACTTTCGGCGCATGTGGTACCGTCCCGACCGGCTCGTCGTCGCCGCAGCCGGCATTGAACACGACCACCTCGTCGACCTCGCGAACCAGTACTTTGGCGCCGTCAAGCCCGTCGTGTCTTCCTCCGCGTCCTCCTCCCTCTCCAACTCGACCTCCCGATCTACCACCGCCAGCTCTCCCTCTGCCTCGGCCCCCTTCTCGACTTTCACCTCCAAACTTGCATCCGTCTCCTCCGACTCGTCCCCATCAGCAGCACCCGAAGAGTCGTTCGACTACCTCGCCAACGCTCCGGCTCAGTACACCGGTGGCACACTCCTGCTCGACGACCCGGATCTCGAGTTCACGCACGTCTACGTCGGCTACGAGGGCCTGTCGATCCACGACCCGGACATCTATGCGCTCGCGACGCTGCAGGTCCTCCTCGGCGGCGGCGGATCCTTCTCGGCCGGTGCGTTGCGCTTTCACGCTCTTGGGCTTCAACCGGCCACACGTTTCTGACCCCTTCTGGCTCTTGTCGCGCCCGCATTCAGGTGGCCCCGGCAAGGGCATGTACTCCCGGCTGTACACCTCGGTCCTGAACCAGTACTACGCCGTCGATTTCTGCTCCGCGTTCCATCACTGCTACCTCGACAGCGGCCTCTTTGGCCTGTCGATCTCGGTCGAGCCGTCGTTCCTGTACCGGACGCCGGAATTGATCGCACAGCAGCTCGACTCGATCACGAGGCCCATGCGGAACGGGATCACGGAGGTCGAGCTGAGGAGGGCGAGGAACCAGCTCAAGAGTAGCTTGGCGATGGCGCTCGAGAGCAGGATGGTCCAGGTGGAAGACCTCGGCGTACGTTCCCCCAGCAGCTCTTTCCGTCTGGCCCGAGCCGAGACTGATCTTTCCTTCTCTCCAATTGACTCTCGCAGCGACAAGTGCAGGTGCACGGCCACAAGGTCTCGATGGCCGAGATGGCCGACCTGATCGACCGCGTCTCCCTGACCGACCTCTTCCGCGTCGCGAACCGCGTCCTGCGGCCGTCGACGTCGCCGATCCTTTCGGACCGCAAGCGCAACGGCCTGCCGACCGTCGTCGCCCAGGGCAAGCTGCGCGGAATGCCGGACGTGACGGACGCGCTCAAGCGGAGGGGCTTGGCCGGCGCCGAGTAGACAGGACACCAATTCCTCTCCGTTCATTCGCCTCCCTCTCGTCTGCGAGTCGGCTTGCTCGGCACTTGTATAGAGAGCAACACCCTCGCATGTAGCATTAATTGCAACCCACACGCACTTCCCCGCATTTCAAGCTTCGGGCCTCGCTTGCATGCCTCCTGTGAGAGATGAGAGACGATCCCAACGAAAATGATCGCGTCTACGCCGGGGCGCTCCCTCATCGTCGACTCATCGCTTCGCGCGCTTGTGCCCGCTGTGGGTATTGGGGAGTATCGGGTCAGTCCAGGCGGCACTCCAAGACACGACGAACCCCGAGCCAGTGGGAGCGACTCACGATCTGCAGGATCGTGTTCCGGCTCGCTTCGTCGAGGCCGTTGATCTGCTCGTCCGTCATGCTCATCACCTGTTGAATAAGCTGTCGAGCGCGAATTGCAACCGGGGGGGGGTCAGCGTTCCGAGCGCTCCGACAAAGCGTTTCTCACAAGAGGGGAACTCACCGCAGCCTGGTCCGGCGTTGCGCCGGCAGACATCGGCGCGGGCCCGGCGGGAGCCGGAGGCCCTCCGTAGCTGGCCGGTCCGGACGGAGGCGGCGGCCGGTCGTACGTCGCCGGGCCGGAGCCCGGAGGGCGGTTGTAGCTCGCCGGACCGCCCGGAGCGGGAGCAGGGTAGGGCATCGCGCCTTGCGGCGGGGGAGTGCCATAGGCGCCGTTGCCGGGAGGGGGCGCGTTGTAGCCGCCTCCGTAAGGGGCGGGCACCGGGGCCACCGGAGGGTACGAGGAGGGAGCGGGTCCTGGGGTCGGAGTCCCTGCGGGTGCACCGCCAGGAGCTGCGGCCGGGAAGGTTTTCTGCAGGACGCAACGGGGATCAGAACTATATGGACTTGAGCGTAATCTGGCAGCAGGACGCACGGCCAGGATGGTAGGGTCGACGATGCCCATGCAGAGCATGGCCTGGAACAAGGCATACGACAGCTGCGGCTGAGCCGTCAAGAGGGCACGCGCCTCGTACGGACTTGCAGTAACGAGAGCCTGCCGATCGCGTGGGAATGTCAGCCTTTACTGTCACCAAGGCGAAGAGCGGCGCTCGTCGAACAGACCTTCATCTGGCTCATGATGTCCAGTAGCTGGCCGGGCGGCATCGTCCCAATCGTCTCCGTAATCTTGTCGATTGCAGACTTGCCCGGTTCGACTGGCACGCCTTGCGGCAGCGGCCGCGGCCCCGTGGACCCTGCAGGCGCCGGCGGGATCGCGTAACCGCCGGCGGGAGGACCCGCGACGACGGGAGAACCGCCTGCGCCGGCCGGAGGCATCGCCCCTCCGGGCGCACCCATGCCCATCGGACCACCGGCGCCGAGCATTCCCGGACCGGAAGGCGGCGCACCGCCCATCATCGGCTGCATAGGCATGGGCGGAGCCGGTCCGCCCCCTCCGCCGTACGCGCCGCCGTACCCTGCCAGACCCGGTCCCGCCGGTGGTGCGCCCGGACCGCGGAAGCGCTTCGGAGGCGGCGCATCGTCTGTGTCGGCAAAGTCGAGGCGGAGACCGCGGCCACCGACTTCGACGCCCTGCAGGTTCCGGAGGGCGGACGCGGCCGTGTCGGCGTCGCGGTACTCGCAGAAGCCGAAGCCCTTGGGCTTGCCCGTTCCATGGTCAAAAACGAGGCTGCGGGCGTCGCATCTGTCAGCGCTGGGCTTGCATTGCTTGGAATCATGGAGAGACGGACCGGAAGGAGACGACGGGCCCGACGGAGGAGAACACCTGCGCAATCGTAGTATAAGCGCACAGCCAGTATGCCAGGAGCTGGGGAGCCTGACCTCGATGAGCTGCTCCTCAGTAAAGTCGAATGGCAGGTTGCCGACTACAAAGTCGAGCGTTCAGGGATTAGCACGGCAGCACGGCCACGGAGCGGGGCGCATACGCACCAAAGACGACTTTGGACCGCGTCTGCGGCTGCCCGTAGGCTGGCTGTCCGTAATTCATGCTGCCTTAGGGTCGAGAAGTGCGTCCGTAACCAAGCACTTGCCGCGAGGATGGACAAACGATGTGGAGCAACAGACTACAAAGGTTCAATACCCGCAAATAGTCCAGTTTTCTATTGCTCGCCCTCTGAGCCGACACCTCTCTCAGCGCACAAGCTTTGAACGAGAAGAATACATTGCGCAATACAACACAGAGCATGCGGATGCAAAGGAGCTGGAGAACCGGGGCCGACCTCGGCGCGCGAAACGAATCACTTGCGGCCACCCTTCTTGCCGCCCTTCTTCTGCTCGAGGCTGAGCGCACCCTTGCCGCCGGTGAGCTTCTTGATCGCCTTGCGCTCGTTGACGAGCCCCTTGGTCTCTTGCCGGGCGTTGGGGGCATCGTCCGAGACCCGCGTCCGCTTGTTCGAGGGGGTCGCGCCGATGGAAGTCAGGATCGACATCGCCTTCTGTCGCTCCTCGCTCGCCGAGACCTCGTTTGCGTCGAACTGGTACGGGCACAAGTCAGCAGCTGTCCGGGTTGGCGTGTCGGGTGGGACCCTGCGAACGTACCTTGCGCTTGACGTTCTTCTCGCGCCCCTCGCCCTTCAGCTTGTCGTCAAACTTGCCGAGACTCGCCGTGCTCTTCTTCGTCGCCTTGAGCACCTGCTCCATTTCGCGCTTCCGCTGATCCCGCTGCGCGTTCTTGGCCAAGGCGTCCTGAGTCTGCTTCGCGGCGTTGGTCGCGGCGCGCTGCAGGTTCTGGAGGCGCTGGCCCTCGTTCTTGAGAGACCGCGCTTTCCGCTCCTGCCGGGCAGCAGCCACCGGATCGAAATTCGGGTCTGTCGTGGCCATGGGTCTGTCAGTTCCATCTGTCCTCATACAAGAATGCCATCGAGCGAACGGACCGGCGTTGTTGGGCACCTCGTGAATCCACTGGTCCTCCTTGTCCTTGTTCTTGCCCTTGTAGCCCCACCGCGGCACGTACTCCTGCTTCTCCTCGTCGTACACCAGGCGGTCCTTCTTCGGCTTCGGCGCGATACCCTTGGCGGCCGCGAACGCTTGCCACTTGGTCATCGGTGCCGGCTTGGGCAGCTACGGGGGGCGGGTCGGGACGCGTCAGTCCGAGCGCGCAGGCGAGACGTTTGACTGATACGTACCGGCTTCTCACGCGGCAGGCCCGTCTGGATGGGCGGGAGGTCGGCGATGACCTCCTCGTCGACGATGCGGGTCCGCTGGGACCAGATGCCGTTCACGAGGAGCTGGATTCCGTCGCGGGCATGCTCGAGCAGCGCGCGTTCCTTCTCGGCTCTGAGCGTACGCTTCTGGAGTCAGTTACTCGGGTCGTTACCGGTCAAATAGAGACCGGAGGAGGGGGACGAACTGGTACGTCTCGAGGTCGATCGGGTTCGGGTCGAAGGCGGCGAGGAGGCCGAGGTCGATGTCGACGGGAATCTCCTTGCTGACCGAAATAGCTTTCCTGTCACATCGAAGTGCGATCGTTAGACTCTGAGTGTCCGACATCGCCTCGAGGCGGGGGACCGGAGCCGGCGGAGAACGGTAGTCGAGCGCGGACGCACTGGCGCTCGTTGGACTGTTCCAGGACAGCGGAGACATCGACGGCTGCAGCCATTCTAGCAGTCAGCTGTGCGTGTGGACGGCTGTGAGCGGCTGCTCCACTTTGCTTCTCCCCGTTTGAGCTCGAGGAGAAATCGAGTTGGCGCGGAAGCAACCTCAAAAAGTTGCACCGCCTCGCTCGAATTGGCGCCGAAGGCGGGAGGTGGAAATACGATACGCGGCAGCTTTCTACGGACAATAGAGCATTGGCGTCGTGAGGCTGTTTCTGCTGCCTACAACTGCGCAAGCTTGTCGCTGCGCCAGGCAAGTGCCACCAATCGGTTCCGACCATCCCGCTTGACGCGTCGCGGCTCGCTTTCGACGCGACGTTCGCTCATCTCGAGTTGGCCGCCGGCTGCTGTCCGCCTCGCACTTGAAGGCGACCAGAAGCCAGACGCACCATGCCGAAGCACAAGGGCTACGCGTCCGACGACACGCAGTCCGAGGAGGACGAACTCGACCGCCTCTCGAACCGGTCCAGCCTCCAAGATGACCGCGACCGCAGGAACGACGGCGACGACGGCGACAGCGCAGACATGTCGGACGGAGGCGCGCCCATGAACGCACAACAGAGGTACGTCGATCCGGGCGGACTGATCGAGAGGGCGTATACCGGCTGACGAGTCCCCTCGTGGACAGGAAACGCGCCGCACTGCACCCTCCCATCTCGAGCATCTGCGCAGCCCTCGGAGGCTTCGAAGAGTTCCTCGACGAGAACGGGGAGCTCTACACGGCATACTCGCTCGGAGATCAAGTCGTCGGTGCGTTCCTCCTACTTCCTCTTCAAACCGCCCTACTCCGTTTCGCTTCTCCGGTCCGAACCCCGTACTCACACTGGCGTCCCGTACAGGCTGTCTCAAGGATCTGAAACGGTTCTGGCGCATGGACGAAAAGGATGATGACCGAACCGTCGCCCGCATCTTCCACGAAGTCGGCGTCCTCTCGAGCGACTTGATCCCGATCCTCAAGACGACCCTCGGCACCGGGCCGAAAGGAGACCGGATCGCCCTCGCTTGCGTCGAGTTGATCGGAGCCATGACCTGGCCGATCGACGTCGCGCAGGAACTCCGGGACGCCAAGCTGCTCGGCGGCTTGAAAGCCGGGATGGACTATGCGACGCTGATCGGAGCGCAGCGGTCGTACAAGGCGGCCATCGTCAAGGAGGGCGTGTTACGACACATGATGGTCATCCTCGCAAACTCGTTGCAAAAGAGTCGACGGTACGCCCACCTACTCCCCTCCTGACCCGCCGACCTGCCGTCTTACGAGGCGTGCTTCGACTTCCCGCAGTGACCGGACGCCAAAGGACGAGAATGTCATTTCGCTCGTCCTCCACGTCTTCCGCAATTTGGCGTACCTCACCGACCGGCATACGACTTCAACCTCCGCGACTGCGATCGAAGACTCGCAGCTCCAGTCCGACCTGATCGTCTCCTTCTCGCGCGAGGGCATCCTCGACCTCTTGCTCGCCATGTCGGCCCAAGCCGACTCGAACGATTACGCCCCGTGGAACATGGTCGTCCTCGATATCATGCATCTCTTGTACCGCGGTCTCCGCCCGGACGAGCTGATGGTCCCGGAGAAGGAGGTCGAGCAGACGAGGTTGCGGGACTTGCTCGACCAGGAGGCCAAGCTTCAGGACCGCGATTTCGGATTGAAGGGCTCGCGACATTCCCGGTTCGGAACGACGATTGCCGTCCAGTCGGTACGTAGCTCGAGAAACCCGTGTTTCGAGACCCTTCCTGTGGCGTTCCGGCTGACCCACGCGCACCCAAACTATGCAGAACGGACAAAAGTACATCTTGCACAAGCAGTCCACCCTGGCGGAGGGTCCGGAGAAGACGCTCGATAAAGTCAAGCGGACGCGGGCGAAGCGGGTCCGGCAAGAGGACGACTTGTCGCCGCCGACCCAGCTCCGGCCGGAAGCGGTCAAGGTTATGCACGACACGTCGAAGAAATTCGTCGAGTCGTCCTTCAATTGTGAGTGTCCGGTCTTCCGGGCAGGTCATGTGGCATCGCCGGGAGCTGACACGTCCGCCGCCGCAGCCTTTTTCTCTTCGGTCCTGCGCGACATTCGCATGGAGCGTCTCAAGGTCCGCGAGTCCGACACCGTCCGCTTCCTCTACCTCTCCGCCTTCTTTCTCGAATTCTTCCTCCTCCTCTACGCCGACGACGAGAAGCGCGGTATCTCTCACCTCGACGAGGAGCGCGGACATGACTTTGGCCTCGTGGCGGAGATGACGGAACCGCATGCGATCGGGTTCGTGGCCCTGCGCATGAAGAATGCCTTGGAGGAAAAGGTTCGTGCGCTTCTCGGAGGTAGGTCGGGACTAGCGGTGCTGATTCGGGCCCGAACTGCAGCCGCCGCTCTGGACCGATCTGCACGCCGGCGTCGCTTGCTTCACGCAGATTGTAAGAAGACTAGCTCCTGAGCATTCGGCCCCTCCCCCCTGACACCTTTCTTCCAGCTCCTCGTGATCGAGGCGCTTCAGGCTTCTGGCATCCCGGAGCATGTCGACGTCGCGGAGATCCTGCAGAACAAATTGTACTATGAGGCGGAAACGCTCGACATGGTGGTCGGACTTATCACCAAATACAACGCGCAAAGCTACAAGTGCGTCTCCGATCTCGCTCGCCACGTCAATAGCTGTTCATGCTCATCGTCTGCTTGCACTCGCAGGTACCTGGACTCGGTGATCAACCTCGCCTACACCCTACTGCGCATGCTCGAGAAGTACTCGAAGAGCAAGGCGTACATGTATGTTCGCAAGAAGAGGGCCGGCCGCGCCGCAAACGCTCGGAAGAAGAAACGTAAGTCTCTCCCCTTAGTCCCTTGTGCGACTGTACAGAGCTGATGGAGCTCTTGATCGCACGCGCGCAGAGCAAGGGGGAGAAGGGGACGATGCCGAGGCAGGCCTGGGCATGGCCGGCGGCGAGGACGAAGAGGAACTCGAAGTGGAGCGAGGGACCGTCTCTTTTGGCGAGCACGCTTTTCAATTCGAAAAGTTTGAGCAGGTCAGTGGCGTCAGCGGCACGGCCTAGCGGGATACAGATCGCTGACCCATGGCTGACCCGCAACAGCGATTCGCGGACGAGTCTGTCCTGCCGACCTACCTAGTCTACCTCGAGGCGTACAAGACGTTCCGCTCGCCAGAGCAGCTCAAGCGGATCGTGTCGCTCATGCACCGTCAAGCCATCAAAGCCAAATCCGAAGCACTGTTTTTCAAGGTCCGTCCGTCGGCATTTGGGGCATGACACGAGCTCCGGCACTAACGCGCTTTCCGTAGCCGTCGGTACTGGAACTGTTCAAGCGGCTGATGGACGACCGCGAGATCGCCGAGGCTCGTGAAGGTCCCAAGGTCGACCTGCGGAAACTCGTGGAGTACATCCTCCGACGGTTCTTCAAGGCTGTCCAAGACCATCCCGCCCTCTTGCTCGAAGTGAGCTTGTGTCCCGCGCCTGCACGTGGATATGCACGTGCTAACACGATCTGCACGCAGTGCTTCTTCCCGAAATCAAGGGCTCAGCTCGGCAAGATGCGCCTCGGCGAGGCAGACCCGTTCGCGGAGAGCGACGACGACACCCTCATCTACAAGGTAAGCTATTTCTCGCACAGAGCGCTCTGTAAGCTCCGATGCGAGTGCTCACTGTGATCTCCGGGCGCAGGCGAAGAAGGTCGGCGAGGTCGAGGTCGAGCCTGGCTTCTCGCACACGCAACAGATCGGTATCGCTATCGCCTGTCTTGTCGAGGCGGGAGATCAACGGCTTGTCGACTTTGTCAAGGATGTGAGTATCCTTCCCGCATTCCGACCGCTTGTTCGCCCGTCTGACGTGATCAATCGTTCCGCAGCAATTGGCGCTCGTCGCCGCCGCACGAACGGAAATCGTCCTCACTGTCGACGGTGTCACAGGAGATGCAGAGGAGAATAGTATCGACGAGACAGACGACGACTTGCGGAAGAAGGCGGCACAGCTCAAGGGACCCTCCGAAGCTGCACTCGCGCTGTTCACGGCTCACAACGTCGACGTCGCTTCCGACTCAGGGGTCATGGAGGCTGCGACCGTCAACCCGCACTTCAAACTCCTGATGCGCCTGATCAGCTGGGAAAGTGCCGAGTGTGAGCCTGTTCGCCGACGTGACGGTGTGCGGCTCTCGCTGACCTAGCCCTTGTGCGTGCTTTCCTGCAGCTTCCGAAACGGGGCAGCTCTCGTGGGTTGTGCCGGCCCCGCTCCCGCCAAGCAAATTGGACGGGGACCTCCGGATCATCGACAACTTCTTGCTTGATCCTGTCGACCCGCAGAATGGCAAGTCGGCCTCCGAGCTCTTGCGCAAGCAGCGCAAGAAACCGGTGCGGCGCAAACGACGCGCTCCGAGCGATGCTGGCAGCGGTGGAGAAGTCGAATTCGACGAGGACGGCGAGCCGATCGTGAAGGAGAAGAAAAAGAAGCAACGGCAGAAGAAGCGCGAGGAGGAGGAGGCCGCCTACAAGAGTGCCCAATTTGTGCGTTCGCGCGCTCTGCTTGCCTTGATCCCTGAAGGCACTGAGCATCTCCATTCTCGCAGATCCACGACTCGGACGACGAGGACGACGCGGAGCGGGACGCAGCATTCTTTGCCGCTGAAGCTGACGTAAGCGAGCGATTGCCCACCGACTGGAGGTCGAGGACAGTCTACTGAGACGTTTGCTTGGCAACAGCTGCGCGAGAAACTCAACGCCAACATGATCTCGGTACACCTCGAATCCGGCAGCAAGAAGAAGGCGGATAAGGCTTCCGGCGCGAGCGAAGCATCCGGGGCCGCTGCGTCCTCTTCGCCGGCACCCTCCTCGGTGCGCGGCAAGAAGGGCGGCAGGGCGGCGAAAGGCAAGAAGGCGAAGAAGACCAAGTTCAACTCGGCAATACTGAGCGACGTCGAGGACGACGACGACGATGAGCTGGTCTCCGGGCTCCGCCACGAAGCTGAGCGGCTTCAAGCTGAGGGAGCTGGGCCAGCGGCGACGAATGGTCCGCGATCACCCGCCACTTCCTCGCCTGCGCCGACCGCGTCTCCCGCAGCACAGGCGCCGATGTCACCGGCCGGCACAGACGGCGCCGAATCCGATGGCGTTGTCACAAACCAGCCGACCAAGCGCCGACGCGTTGTGGTCGACTCTGATGAAGAATGATCTCAGCCGGTCGAATATGGACCGCAGCGACAATCGCGTCCAGATCAGCATTTCCCTCGCATAGCAGTAGCTTTCTTTTCCGCAGTGTTGCCACTATTAGTTCATGGCTCGAAGGAGTACCTACCGGCCGGCCGGAGGCGGCCGCCTCAGATGCGAGCGACCGAAAAGTTACGGACCTGGGGCGAGAGGTTCCGCCTTTCGGAGCGCTTCGCCCAGCTTCGCCGATGACCGGGTGAGTGAACCGCCGCAGAGGCTGCAGCTGCCGCCCCTCTGTAATCGAATGAGAGGATCAGTGATGAGATCAGGTTCTGTTCGATTGCGCTCGCAAGCGGCCAGCTGCAGCATGCCTGATGCGTTCGGAACCGCTACGGGGCGCTCATGGGGTGCATGCGCGGCTCAAGATTTCGGACAGCTGCAGGAGCAGCTCGCACCGGAGCCGACGAGCATCCGATATCGCCGGAAGGTCGGGCGATCTCATCAAGCGAGATAAGCTCATCTTCCTCCTTTGATGCGCGCCTCCCTAATGCACCCTTTCTACGCTGCCATATTGCACAGTGCCAAGCTGCTTTGCCTGATACCTCATTACGTTGATTGCTCACAAGCTATTTGAGGTGGAAGGGATACCGATCAAAAGATGATCTTGAGCGATGTGGTGCCACATTGGCAAGGCTGACCAGAAATACTGCACGCCGCTGTGATGGCGACAGACCTGAGAAGGCGCCATAAACGACCTTTGCGAGCTACAGGACTGGAGCTTATATACCCGAAGAGAAGTCGAGCGAGAGAGACGTAAATGTAGAGGGACTGAGGTCGAGCAAAGTCGAGATCGTTTTGAGAAGGCCGCGATCAGATGGGCGTTCGATCGGACTTATCTGTCGCCGGATCACAAGTGGAGGAGTGCAACCGACGACGGTCCTGAGATCTCGCGCCTTCCCAGGGTCAACGGAACTTGCGTAGACCGCAGCGCTCTCGCGACCGCCCTCGTCTGCCTTCCTCTCTCTTCGTCCATATCTGCACCGTCGCTCCCGCGAACCCGCATGCAAGCTTCTTCCACCACGAGCTCTGTGGCCAGTCCCCGAGCCTTCGCATCGCACCCTTCGGGCGCCTCCACCGCCGCCTCCTCTCGGTTCCGAGCAAACCACTGCGGCCCTCTCCCTCTGCCGGCGCCCGAATCGCCTACCGCGCCCATGCATCAAAGCGCCAACGACAACACGCCCGTCTCGCCGTACGCCAACATGAACTTTTCCTGGGGACAAGGCGAACGCGAGGAGGCGACGGAACTCTCCAAGTTCAACCACTGCTCGTACCAATCCCTCGCGGACTCGATCGGGTTCGACAGCGTCGTCCTGAAGCAGCGCGAGTCTGACAAGGCTGTCCAGGAGAAGATGCGCGCGACCGACGGACACTCGGCCGTCGCCCTTCCCGCTCTCACGGAAAAGTAAGTCCTGCGGCCTGCTTACGTTCTTCGGGCACAAGCTTCAGGTGCTGACTTTCTTCGTCTTTGCAGAACCTGAAAGTTGGCCTACCGAGGTCCCACCCATAATTTCCCACGCGAACGCTCCACCAGTATACACGTCTGGTCCCAGCCCTCGCCTTCTCCGCCCTCTCGCCGTCGGCGACATGAGGCAGCATCTGGCGCGCTGCCGCTTCTGAATCCTCTCCCTGCCGTCCTACGGCCCGTCCGGTCCCGAGCTCGCCCCCGGCAGCCTCGGGCGGTTCGGCTCCTCCCGGCAGGCCCCGGCAGCACCTCGAGCATCTCCGCTCCCCGGGCGGCCCCTCCAAGCCGTGCGACCTATCCTCGCCGTTCCTTCCTGCAGTCCCCTTTCTGCGACGAAGTATTGCCGTAACCAATCCCTCCGGAAGCATTGTATGCGTGGGCTCCCTTGTCCTCGCCTCCTGTAACCCAATTGGAGCTCCTCACGATCGCAGGCCATAGTCGGAGAGTATGAAGGTTTCCAAAGAACGATGAAACCGTAGTACTCGAGGTCTCTGGAGCGAAACAGGGCTCTTGAGGTTGAGAAGTCCGTGATTCGGAGTAATGGCAAACTCGGCGCGGTCCTTGTCCTCGAGTTGTCATCTGCGGCTGCCAGCCTTCCGCTGCCGTACTACTAGCTATCTACATACCCGACCTTTGCTTGCACTCTCTTACTGTGCCCTGAGCGCCTACAAAGCCCGCTGCGGTGAGTGCGCCCGCTCCGCCGTTCTCCCATGTTGACCCATCGACGTCAGCGGGCAAAGCGGCCCGTGCACGGACAGCCGGAGGTGCATAGCGAGTCGAACGCAGTATATGGAGCTCTATGAGCACAATGCACGCTGCCGAGCGGTCCTGCACCGGCGACGAGCGCCGGGAACAGTCCCTCGCCATCAGTAGATCCTCAGCTGACATCCTTCCGACGCCGCTCTTCGGTGCTATATCGCCTGCGCAGGCTTACAGATCTTGCCGTACCTTCTCTTCTTGGCTATACTTCGGCTTCGACGCTGCCTCCGGACCGCTCTGCCTCGGAACCCGCCCGCCGCCGTCGATCAACATGCATTCCCCGGGCCCGCTCGCCGACGACGACGAGCTGTATGCGGCTCTCGACGCTATCGGAAACTTCAGCCCGGTCTCCTCCGCTCACCATGATCAGGAGGGCGAAGGCAACGAGCACGACGACGTCTCTGCGATGGACTTGATGGGAATGGACGCCGTCTTCGAGGCGAGGTCCGCCGCCGTGGAGTCCGTCCCGCCGGCGGACGCCGCCGATGCCCGTCTCGTACATCTGATGGATTTGAGCGACGATGCTTACGGCGACCAAGAACCAAAGCGGCGAGTCGGGCCGCGGCCGAGCACCGTCGGCAGACTCCTCTTTCCCGCCTGTGAGCTCCGGACACCACACTTCGCCGGCCATGCAAGTCTGACCGGCGACTAATCATCCTGTCCCGTACTAGCTGCAACCCGAGCCGGCGCGAAACCTCCTGTGCGACAGTCATTGCCGCTCAAACTCCTCCCGAGCGGCACCTCCAGAACGTCCGCGCCGAAACGTCTCTCGCTGCAGCTCGCCGGAAGCGACGCTCCCGTATCACCCAATACGGCTCGACGGAAAGAAGCGGACTCCTCCCTTGTGACGCTGCCACTGGCGAAGCAACTCCGGGAGGAAAAGGCCCGCAGTCGTGGTGTGCAGGAGCAGCATGAGGCTCAAGTTGCCGCCCAGGCCGAAGCCGCGACCCGTATCCGCGAGCTCGAGCAGGCGCTGGACAAGGCACGTCTCGAGCAGGAAGGCTGGCAGGCCGAGGCGCAGCAGCTCGCGAGCCGTCTCGAGGGCGCAGGTCCCGCCGCATCACACGGCACCGAGCCGACAACGGCGGCGGCCCCTCGAGGGAGTGACGTCGGGGCGACGGACAAGCTCGCCATACTCGAACGCGCTCTGGCGCTCGAGTCGTCCAAGCGCCGCCGAGGCAAGGAGCTGCAGAGCAAGCTCCGCTGTGAGCTCGTCAACCGCCGCTGGAAGGAGAAGTGGGAGGTCGAGTTGCTCGAGCGCGAGGAGCGGCAGCTCGAGATGCGCATCGTCGAGCTGGAGGCGAAGCTCGGCCTCGAAGAGTACGAGCGCGAGATGGAGCGACTCGAGCGAACCGAAGCTGAGGTGAGCGGTCGATATTTCCCTTTTCGTACAAGGGCCCCAGTTCTTGGCTCATGGACGTTGGTCTATTGCAGGAGAATCTGGCTGTACAGACTCGGCAGGTCTCGGCATTGGCCGCCTCCCGCCAAGTCCTGCTGTCCTCCTTCCGCACCGGCGAGCAGACGATCGCCTCTCTCCGGACCGAACTCTCGGACACCCGCGCCGAGCTCGACTCTTCTCTCGCGACTTCTGCCGAGCGAATCAGCGAGCTGGAAGGCGAAGTCGAGGCGTTGGAGGACGTCAAGCGCGAGCTCGCCAGCGCGCAGAAGGAGGTGCAGCGACTCGAGCGGGGGGAGAAGAAGGGGGACAGCGACCGGAACAAGGAGCTCGAGAAAGAGCGCGCCAAGCGCGAGAAGCTCGAGGCGGAGGTCAAGAACCTCAAGGTCGGTCGTTTGCACGTTCTCGGCGTGTAGGAGGCTTGAGGTCCGATCGCTGACGATCACGTGGCTTCCGCAGGCTCAGCTCAAGACGAGCGAGACCGCCCTGAAGGCGGCCGAAAAGTGGCTGAAGGAAGCCGAGAAGGCAAAGGCACGCAAGGCGGACGCCGAAATAAGCCGGAGCAGCAGTACGATCAAGGCATCGCAGCAGCGCCTCTCGGATGCCGAAACGGACGCGGCGAAGAACGCCCACTCGGCCAAATCCGCTCGAAACCCTGCGGTGCCGTCCGAGCCTGAAGACGGGGACGCTTCCGTTGCCGAGTCCTCGGCGGAGGAGGAGGAAGAGGAAGAGGAGGCGGCGCCCGCCATGGCAAAAAGCCGACCTCGCACTGTTCCGTCACCCAAGCCAGCCAAGCCCAGCAAAGCGGACAAGAAGCGCTCCGCCAAGGCTGACGTTCCGGCCGCCGATAGCGCGGCGGAGGACGAAGGCGAAGAACAGGAAGAGGAGGAGTCGCCGCCGACGCCAAAGAAGGCCGTGGAGCCAGTCATGAAGCGCAAGGCCGACGTGCTCGGAGACAAGTCGACGAATGCGCGGATGGCTACGGGCGACGAGGGCGCGGGAGTGGGCTTGAAGGTCAAGAAGGCGAAGAAGGCGGGCGGGACGTTGAAGGCGTCGGCGCTCGCGCTCGCACTCGGTGGAGACAGCGAGGACGAGGGCGCGAAGAAGTCGAAGAAGTCGAAGCGGCGGAACGACGAAGGCGAGGACGAGCAGCCGAAGAAGGCCAGCAAGAAGCGGACGTTGCTCGGTCCGCGCAAGCAATTCGACTGGGGCGCAGAGGTGCCTTCTGGTCTCTACTCTTCATTCCTGTGGACGTGCTGACGGCTGCTACGCTCACACAGTCTGCCGACATCAACTCGATGATCCCCATCGACCTTTCGCCGATCAAGAAGCAGCCGGCGAAGAAGGGCACCGGCATCCTTGGCAGCTACCTGAGCGGTCCCGCCGGCAAGGCAACCTTCTTCTGACCCACTCCGACGCAACCTCTTCGTCCTGGTGCAACCCCGGACGTTGACTCGAGTCCGGACCATACCCCTCGGCATCCCGTTTCGGGAACCTCTTTCTTCGCCTTTCGTCTCCGTTCTTTCTTTCCCTCGAAATGGACTGCATCCTTGGTATGCCTCATTGTCCAGCGGCCATCGTCTCGCAGTGACCTAAGCGAGCAATGCCCGCGGTACTCGAGGCGCGCGGGCCCCTGCGAGAGGATGCGCGTGTCAGGGCGGGCGCCGGCTGCTCGGCCTTTTTTGTAGCCGCGGTCGGTCTGGCCGCCGACCCGTGTCTGAGCCCGCACGCCGCCTGCTGGTGCTCCCCAAGAGTCTAGAGAGAGGACTGTACAAGCCCCGTAGCCGAGTGCCGCTGCGCCGCTCGCCTGCCCGCTGCCGCTTCCTCCCGCTTTCCCCCGGCGCGGATGCTTTCTGCCTGGACCGCGTCGCTTGCTCGCTGCTCGTCCCGGCCGCCGTACGCCCTCGCGCCGCCCGCTGCGCTCACACGCGCCCTTCCGAGAGCCCCGCCGCACGCGCAGCAGAGCCGCATGTTTGCCCTCACGCCGTATCGCAAGGAGCAGCCGCGGACCCTCTCGCGGCAGAAGGACCTGCCCCGCCTGCCGATCCAGCCGCTCGCGTTCGTCCTCGACAAGTACATCAAGACGCTCAGGCCCTTCCTCCTCGACCAGGCTGATCGCGAGGGCAAGGACGCAAAGTGGGTCGACCAGGAACTCGACCGGAGGAGGGAATGGGCACGCGACTTTGACGCTCAGAGCGGACTCGGGCGCATCCTCCAAGAGAGGCTCAAGGGTCAGTCCTGGTGCGGTGAGGGTCAGGTACCTACTGCGCTAATGCCGCTCCCCTTCCTGCCAGACATCGACCGCATCACGCCGGACAACTGGCTCGATGACCACTTTTGGATCAAGGTGGCCTACCACTCATGGCGCGTCTCGCTCGTCGTGAACAGCAATTGGTGGTTGCTGTGCAAGGAGGACGAGAGCATTCCGTCCGAGGTCCGCACGCATGGAGCTCCCTCTGGTCCGTCCATTTCTTCTCCGCCGAGTCTGTCGCCAACGTTCACACTGCCCCGAACCCCAGGCGAGTTCACCGAGTGGCAGATCCGCCGGGCTGCGATCCTCACGAAGCGCCTCGTCGACTTTAAGCTCCGCCTCGACAGGCGAGTGACCGACCCTCCTCGTCAACCTGCCGCGCGCCCAAAGGCTGACCCCCGATCTCTCCGAAAACAGGCAAGAAATCCTTCCCGACTCGTCTCGCGCAGGTCCGTTTGACATGCACCAATATACCCGGTACATGACGTTTCTTTGCCCTCCGTGCACCCGCCTGACTCGCGTGCATCACCCGCACCGCCTCCCCTTTCCCCCTTCCCCCTTCTCTGTCCCGTCTCGGGCCCTGCGCTTGTTCGGCGGGGCAATGCTGACTACTGCAAGGTCGCGCGCAACGCTTTTGGTTCACCCACAGGGTTTTCGGTGTTACCCGCATTCCGCGCATCCCCATCGATACCCTCACATACTCGCCCTACCCTCATCCGAGTGTGGACGTCACCGTCATCGCCAACGACCACTTTTATACCATGCCTGCTGTCGACGCAGCATCCGGAGATCTGCTGTCGCCGGAACAGCTCGAGTCGAGCCTGTGGGCCATCGCAGAGGATGCTGCCCAGCGCGGTCCCGCCTCGGACCCGGTCGGCGTCCTCAGCGGCGACGAGCGCGACGCCTGGACGCAAACCCGCGAGAACCTCTTTGCCCTGTCTCCCGTCAACCGCGCGTCCGCCACCGCCATCGAGGACTCGCTCTTCGTCCTCGCCCTCGACCCGTCAACTCTCAAGTCGGATCGCTACGTCACGTCGTCGCCGTCTCGGGACACGCCCGACCTGGACGCGCACATCCGCGTCGCCTCGAGCGCGAACGGGACCGGACGGAACCGCTGGTGGGACAAGGCGGTCCAGATCGTCGTCGAGAACAACGGTCGCGCGACGATGGTCGGCGAGCACTCGCCGTGCGACGCGTTGATTCCGAGTATCGTCTGCGACTACGCCCTGGCGGAGAACCTCGACCCGGACGGCCCGAGCCGGCGTGGCGCCCTGTGCGTCGCCGATGAGGCGTCTGGGATCAAGCGACTTGACTGGGTGGTCGACGACGCGACTCGCGCGGCGATCGAGCACGCGAGCTCGACTGTCGCCGAGATCGCGGCCAACAGCGAGGGACGCATGCTGTGGTACGACGAGTACGGCGCGGGCTGGATTAAGGCCGTTGGTGCGTCTCCTTTCCACCGCGCAGCAGTGCATTGGGATCTAATCTCATCGGCCTTCTCGCGCAGCCAAGCAACCGCCCGATGCTTACCTGCAGATGGCGCTGCAACTCGCGTACCACAAGACGCACAACGTGCCGACGGCCACGTACGAGACGGCTTCGACGCGCCTCTTCCGGCACGGTCGGACAGAGGTCATCCGCGCATTCAGCGAGGACAGCTGGCGCTGGGTCAAGACGATGCGGGATCCTTCCACCAGTGTGAGTGGGCGGTTGCGGATCTCGGTTTTGGGCAGGACCCTGACCCGCTTGGACGACCCCGTAGGCGCAGGACCGGTACGCCTTGCTGTCGAAGGCGACCAAGGCGCACAACGCGGCGACGAAGGAGTCCTCAACGGGTCGCGGCATCGACCGGCACTTCCTTGGCCTGCGTCTACTGCTCCGCGAGGGCGAGACGCACCCTCTGCTCGAGGACCCGCTGTTTGCAAAGAGTCAGGAGTGGGTCCTCTCGACGAGCGGCCTCAGCGCCGGAGACCGCTTCCACGGTACCGGCTTCGGGGCCGTCTACCCGAACGGATACGGCATCAACTGTGAGTCATGCCCGGATTCTGGGTCGCTCTTGCCCGATCTACACCGCACCCACCCCGCTCCTGCAGACCTGGCTGGCGACAAGGTCATCAAATTCGGCATCGAGTCTAAGGTCTCGTGCCCCGAGACCTCGACCGATGTCTTCCGTCAGAACTTGATCGAGGCCATGCGGGAGATGCGCGCGGCGTGCGAGCAGGGCCAACCGCCCCAGCCGGATACGCAGGTCGGGGGCGTGCAGGCCAAGCTGTGAGGGCCGGGGTGGAGTACTCTGTGTTGCCGGGGGGGATCCGAAAACGGGGTTATTGTACATGTTGCTTCGCGTGACATCCCATTGCATGCATTGTGAATTCCAGAGCTGTCGGTCAGAGAGCGATCATCGCGAACAGACATAGATGACAAGCACAGTGTGAAGCTCTGTCGGGCAAGCTGCACCAACGCTAGACGGAGGAGACGGGGATGCTGGAGGTCAAGTGAGTCGCAAAAGGCAGGAACAAAAGAGGCGAGGAGCGCGGAGCTGGGTAGGATGTTGCAGGGACAGAGAGGCATTACGGGACCGCTCATGCTGCCGAATCAAAGTCAGCAGTCTACTGCAGGCACCTCAAGTACAGTGAAACCCCTCTGAGTGCATACCCTCAAAGTGCATAGCCCGCCTTTTTGCATAGCTATGAAGCTGGAAGATTCCAAAATTTGGCTGGGTGTTATGCATAACCCTACCTAATGAATAGCTGTCAGGCCAAACCGACGCTGTGCACTTTGAGGGGTTTCACTGTAAAGAGACTTACGTCAAAGCACCATCAGATGAAGCAGCTAAAAGTCCTTGAGGCTCAGATCGCTGCCCTGGTCATCCTTGTCTGGCGTCCAGCCAATGTGCAGCGTAAATGGTGCCCTGAGCTCCATGACACCACAGACTGTTTGCTGTAAGCCCAGCTTGAGCTGGCAGCGGTAGCAGTGTTGGCGGCTGAAATCCTCCAGCTAATCTTTATGTTATTCCCTTTCTTGTCACAGCCGACCCGCTCCAGCTTGAGGACAGCCATTGGACAGAGGCCAGGATCTATAAAGGACTTGGTGAGCGCAATCCCAAGTGATAGTGAAGTAGGATCTGCTCCACTTACTGGCCACCGCTCGTGGTAGTAGCACCGGACCTTGATCTTGACTGATTTTGGTTCTGGTCTGCCTGCCTCCCTCAATGACCTCTGGCTCTTCATTCTTCATTCACAGCATGACAAAGCTGTTGTGGGTGCCTTGACATGGATACTTCTGCTGGCTGTGGTGCTGATCATCTCCTCGCGACACTTGACAACTTTGACAATGGTATTGATGCCGATCTCGGTGCGTATGTTGGGATTCAGGAGCTTGAGGCCTGCCTTGCTCCTGGCGAGCAGGATGGTGAGTCTGTACTGCCCATGAGTCCAGCAGAGGACTACAAGAGGAGCTCACTCCGGAGCAGATGAGAGCTAGACCGGGGCCCTGGACTTGACATCCGGGTCGAAGCGGATGATGAGGATCTGCGGGTGCAGTCTTGACCATTGAGACTCTTGAGGTGGCATGATATATGGCTGATCCAACAAGCAGGCACTGGGCAGCAGGCAGAAGCGGATGATGGGAAGCGGCACCGTCTGATACTTGAGGACCTCCCATTTGACAACGAACTGCAGGTGCAGCCCATCAGGGAAGTATGATGGGCAACAGTGAGTGTGGTGCACACCTGCGCTGGCCAAACTGAACAGGCAGGAGAGCATTGCCTGGTGCTGTGTGGCTAGAAACCATCAGTCTATCAGAAACCTGCAGAGAACTTCGGCTTCACTCACCGCCTGCTTGTAGTGGCTCCGTTCTGAGCTCCTCCTCTTGACTTCAACCAGGACCGCCTCGGCGCCAACGTCCTTGGCCTTCTCCTTCCCCTTCCCCTGGCGACCCGGCTTGGCCCTCCCCGGTCTCTTCGCGATGACGCGGTCCCGAGTCCCCGGAAGGGATCGCTGCAGTCCCATCATTGGACAGTCGACGCCAGATGCAGATACGGTACGGATTTTCGTCGCCTCTTCGACCCGAGGGCGCACGATGGCGTGCTGATTCAGGCCGCCGAACGCGAGGGATGTGGCGCCCTCGAGCATCTCGGCGAGCGTCGCCGTAGCCGCGTCTCCCCGAGTCCAACTGAAGAGGGAGGAGATCCGGTACGACCTCGCCGTGAACTCGCGGTCGAGGTTGTGCGGGTTCGGCGCGCCGGTCTCGCCCCCGAACCATTTGGCCTGAAGCTGGCGTTCCAGACCGTGGAGCTGGGCCCTGATCGACTGCGAAGGTTTTGTAGGTCAGATCGAGTAGGAGACGTCGGAGCAGAACATGGGGCACTCACGCCATAGCCGCGTCCCTGGAAGCCCCGTACGCCGATGGCGATGCCGACGTAGCGACCGAAGTGGTCGGGTCGCTCCGCATAACGGTTGCCTCCGAGCAGCGCCGAGGCGATACCGCAGCGCCCGTAGAGGACCGACTTCCGGTCGGACTGATGTTGAGGCTGGAAGAGGTCGCGGATATCGACCGCGGCATCGCTCGCGGCGGCAAGAAAGCCGCGCTGATTGCTGTAATGGCCGGTGAAGCGGGACGCCAGGACGCTGAGAAGGAGTCCATCGTCGACGGCGTCGAGGTAGTGGAGGATCCGATACGAGACGACGCCTTGGATGCATTCGAGCGAGACAAGCCACGCATAGCGTACAAGCGAGCGGAAGAGCATGAGAAGGAAGCCTGCGCATGGTGGCGGCGCGTCAGTCAACGGACCATGGGCATTCCGGGACATCACGGCTTCACCTGGTAGGAAGTAGGCCTGGTTGATGACCGGCGGGTGCTCGCCGCGGGTTGACATGGCTTCCCACCGGAGAACCTTGTCGCGCACGCGGGCTTGGATGACAGACTTGGGTTCGCCCGAGCGGGAAGTCCTCGTCCCTTGCGGCGCTCGGCGTTCGCGTCCTTCGGCCTCCCCCCCTTCCTCCTCCTCCTCCCCCTCTCCCTGCTCCTCAAGCCATTCTTCCTCCTCCTCGCCCTCCTCTTCCTCTTCCTTGACCTCCTCGCCTTCCTCCGGCTCTTCCTCGTCCGCGCCTTCCTCGACGAGGAATGGGACAGGATCAACCGGCTCGTCCTTCATCCGCTCGAGGTCATCGTCGGCGCCGACGAGCTCGAGCGGCAGGGCGGGTAGGTCGCGGAGGGCCGGCGGCTCCGCCGGAGGGTCGAGCGAGGCATGCGGGTTGCGGAAGACGGCAGTCTCGTCGCTGTAGGCCATGCGAGCGCGGACTGCCCTGACGGCGTCCTCTTGCGTGGTTGCTTCGTCGGTCTCGGCCCACGTCGCCAGGTCGTCCAGGGCTGAGTGGTTCGCAGTGTCAGTTCATGCAGCTCCAGGTCCTGAAGGCGCTCCGATGGGACTCACCCAAGTCGTCCAGCAAAGCGTGAACCTTCTCTTCCAACTTAGAGTGACCCGGTGTAGGAGGACGCGGGACGTCTGCATCGCGACACCGGGTTGAGCGAGGGGTCAGCAGCGAACCCTGGAGGCGAACTCGGCACCGGAGCGAGCTGCTCACCGATGTCTTCGATGCGTGAGGCCGATGTAGACGCCTCCATGCTGTCGAGTACGAGCGGACGAAAGGGCGCGAGCTGGGCTGTTCGCAGCGGGCAGTACGAAGCGGGCGGAAGCTCGCGGGAGGAGCGCCGCTTGCGGCAACCGACTTGGGCGGGCTCGGAGCGCCTCGCGGAGCAGGCACAAGCAGCTGAACGTTGCTGTTGTACAGTTTGTCTTCAGGTCCGAGGCTACGAGCAGCAGTACCACGCGGGGGGGACGGAGGAGGAAGGCCGCGCAGCGTGCGGGCTCCGAGCCTCTCGGCGGATAAACCGCCCGCAGCATTCGCGCCGGCGCGCTCGGGTCATCGTACGCACGGTCTTGCCTCGGAATTCGCATCTGACATATCAAGGCGCGATCTCCCGCCGCGATGGCTCGTGCAGGGCAGCATAGCCACTCAGAGTGTCGGATGAGAAGGCCATGTGAGGTGCTCTTAGGCTGTCTTTGGAGTCGAGCCTAATCACATACGCGCCGTTTGTCATTGCATGATGACCTGTTGCGTGCTTTTCATCAGATTTGAATCGGCCTTTCGCATGCGGCTTCTGTGACTATGCGAGTGGAAGCATGTTGTGTCCGCGACCCTGTCGCAAGAAAAGGGCAGCCAAAAAAAAGGGCCCCAGCAGGGGTTTGAACCCTGGACTTCTGTTTCGACTAGTGAACATACAAGAACAGCGCTCTGCCACTGAGCTACAAGGGCTAAGAGACTCCCTGGTCGGGCCAAAATTGCATATACGTAGGATTTTATTGAGATAGCTATAGAAATTACCATAGATTCTATCCGCTCAGCGCTCAACTTCGACTTCGACTTCGCCGCAGCCGGAGACGCGTCGGCCGCTGCCTCAACATCTATCGACCCTCTCTCGCCCTCGCCAGACGCGTCGAGGGAGAGCAGTGCCCTTGCTTGGCCACTACGATGCCTCCTCCGAGCGCGCTGACGACGCCGCAGGGGCGCGCCACGCCGTCGCCGTTCGCCGCCGCGACCGGTGACCGCATCCGCCCGACTCCTGCTGCGAGATTCGGCGTCGTCAAGCGCTACGACGCGAGCTTGAACAGCTCTGCAAGCCTCAGCATCGATCAGCTCGACTCGCTCCGCCGCCAGTCGAACCTGAGCACCTTGTCCCTCTCGCCAAGGAGCAAACCGAATGCTGCGCCCGCCAGTAACTCCAGATCCGGACCGGGCGCACAGAGGCGCCCGACGAGGCCGCTAGCGTCAAGAGCTTCGTTCTCTTTCGGCGTACAGCCGGGCGGAGGAGCGCTAGACGACGCCGAGGACACCGACTCGCGCCTCGAAGGAGCGGAAGGGGCAGAAGTCGCCGAGTGGACGACCGTCGATCGCATGCGGTGTTGGCGCAACGACGCCATGACGCAGCACCTCTACGACTCGGCCAAGTTCTGGGGCGGCAAGGTCTACGGAATGACGGGTGCGTATGGGGTCTTCCGGGTCGGGGTATTCTCCCCTGACCAGTAACACCCCCGCAGGCAACCCCGACGACGCCTTTTGGCTCGCCCAGATCCACTTCTTGACGCATCAGTTTGCGCAAGCCGAGAGGATCCTCACGGAGCCCGCCCGCACGGCATCGACCTCGACTGCACCTCCGACCCGGCTGGCCGACACCTCGCTCGCGTGCCGCTACCTCGCCGCGCAGTGTTTGGTGCGGCTCGGCAAGTGGGAAGAGGCGCTCGATATGGTCGGGTCCGACAACGGCTTTGGAGGCGGGGCCTCGTTCGAGCACGCCGCCGACACTCGCGGAGACGGCGGGATCAAGGTGAGCCCGGCGAGGCACAGTCTCGATTCGCCAGCAGCTGACGTCCCGAACCCCACGCCGCAGCTCACAGCATCTGCAGCACATCTGCGCGGCTTGATCCACCTGCACATGAAAGCGAACGACCTCGCCAAGGAGGCCTTCATGGAGGCCCTCACCCGAGACGTCAAGTGCTTCGAGGCGTTCGAGATGCTTGTAGGAGGCGAGATGATGTCGAACGATGAAGGTGAGCGGCGGCAAGTCCCTTCAAGCCGACACCGCAACTAACTTGTGGCGCCGCAGAGTGGGACTTTATCCAGGGACTCCCCTTCCACGCTCAGACTGAAGACGACGCCGAGTTCGTGCGGATGATGTACACTATCCGCCTCAAAAAGGTGCGTCTCACAAGTCGAGTACCGCGGTACATAGTCTCTGACGTGAGCCCACTCAGGTCTCGCACCAAACCGACATGGCCATCGCGCGACAACGGCTCGCAGAGGAGTACGGGCTCGTACAAGATCCAGACGTCCTCTTCAGCCGCGCCGACGAGCTCTTCAACGCGATGCGCTACGCCGAGTGCTTCAAGCTCACCTCTCGGTGCGGACGGGACTGCGATTATGCGGTGGACCCACTGCTGACCTCTGGCCGTGTGCAGCATCCTCGCCCTTCACCCTTCCCATCGACCGACGCTTCCGATCCACCTGTCCAGCATGCACCACCTGCCCAACATGCGCTCGAGGCTGTTCCTGCTAGCGCACGAGATGGTCGAGAACGAGCCGGACGATGCGATCAGCTGGTACGCGGTCGGGCTGTGGTACTTTGCGGGCAAGCGCTGGGAAGAGTCGAGACGATACTTTGGGTGAGCTGGACAGTCGAAGGCATTGCGTTGCTTCTGGGCTGACAGCCTGTCTACAGGAAAGCGGTTCTGATCGATCCGCGTTTCGGCCCCGCCTGGATCGCCTACGCCCACTCGTTTGCCCACGAAGGCGAGCACGACCAAGCCATCACTGCGTACTCGACGGCCCAGCGACACCTCCTCGGCTCGCACCTTCCGTTGCTGTTCATTGGCATGCAGCACCTCGGTCTCGGGAACGTGACGCTCGCCCGAGAGTACCTGCTCGGAGCGCAGGAGATCTGCCCGGACGATCCGCTCGTCCTGAACGAGCTGGGCGCAGTCGCGCTAAACAACGGCCAGTGCGCCGAAACGTCCTGCTGCTCGTGTCCCTGTCCTTGAACTAATGTTACCGACACAGGCACGAACACGCCATCCAGTACTTCCTGCAGACGCTGGGCCTCGCGAAACGCGTGCAGAGCTCACCCGCAGCATGGACCGCGACGCACCTAAACCTCGGCCATGCATACCGGAAACTTGAGTGCGTGCGGTGCCGTCTCTCCGGCGTGCAACCTCGAAACTGATCGTTTACGTGCCCTGCAGGCAATGGGACCGAGCCCAGGCTGCGTATCGCCGCGTCATAGAGCTTGACTCGCAGTCGGCTGCTGCGTACAGCGCACTCGGTCTCGTCGAGCACCAGCGAGGGCACTTCCAGGAAGCAATCGCGCGCTATCACGAGGCGAGTCTTTGGCCCTCAAGCAGGAATTCAGATTGCCGCACCCTGACACTCTACGCGTACAGGCCCTCGCCTTGACACCGGGCGAGCCGGTTGCGTGCGACCTCCTCAAGCTCGCACTCGACGACGTCGCGACGCAGATCACCTCGCGCAAGTTCCCCTTCCCGGGGATCCCGCCTCGGACCCTCGCCAACATTGATGAGCAGGTCGCGGCGCTCGACGCGGACATCCTGGCTGGGGTGGCCCTGCCCGGGGAGGAGGGAGTGGATCCGGACGAGGGCGAGAGTTCGGTGGCGGGGTCGTCGGCGGTCGGGATGCAGACGACGCGCAGCGAGGAGGGGGCCGGGTACGAGATGAGCTTGGAGGAGGAGGGAGAAGAGGATATGGAGGCGACCGAGGGCGAGACGATGGACATGACGGGCGATACCGAGGGCTAGTGATCGCGACTAGCAGCTGAACACACGAAAGAAACAGCTTTTACCCTGAAGGCTTGCACGCAACTATATCGCAACTATATCCAGTACAAAGGAGTAATCTGTACAGCGCCCCAGGACCCCGGGTCTATGCCTCATGCCTGTCGGACAAAGGTCGCGTCGATCTGCCCGACTTGGGGGCATTCGAGCATGATTTTGCGGCGGTACGTCGTTCCGAGGTCCTTCTGGACCGGGTTGCCTTCGAGGTAGATGGTTTCGAGATTCGGATGCGATGAGGGTCCCAAGGACGGGATCGTCCGGAGGAGGTTGTCGTTTGCCTGCGGGCAGAGGGGCGGGGAAGCTCGTCAGTCTCTGTACCTGTGCCGGATTCGGCCCAGCCGACGGACCCAGAACTCTTCCAGCTCGGTGAGGGGTGCGAGCTCCTCAGCGTCTGCCTCGGTGACTTTGTTGTGCCCGACGTCGAGTGTCGTGAGCTTCTTCTGCGCGGCGCACGGCACAGACAGGGACGTATCAATGACCCTGCTCCCGAATCAGCATTGGCGCGACGGACCAGGTTTCGCAAGCCTTCGATCCGGGTCAGGCCGTTGTGAGAGAGGTACAGCTCTTCAAGGCTGACGAGCGAATCCAGGCCTTCGATCTTGGTCAAGCGGTTATCTGCGCGTGCGCGGCAGATCAGTCAAGGGCGCGCTTTACAGTGGACAGAGCGTGGGCAGGAACGTACTTTGGACACTGAGGGTCCGGAGCCCGGTCAGGCCATCGAGGTTCTCGATTTTGGTGATTTTGTTCTTGCCGAGGAAGAGAGAGCGCAAATTGGCCGAGATGGGCAGATTCTCAATCGTCTGTGCAATCATGGTCTATGTCAGCGCAGGCCAGCGCGTCGCTGTTGTGTACCTCGAACTCACTCGGATGCGGTTGCCGCCGTACTCGAGGTACGTCAAACTGGTGCGGTCCCGGACGCCTTCGATCTTGGTGAGCTTGTTCTGGATCAGGTACAGGTGGGTGAGGTTCGGGTAGCGGTAAGGTGACGATTCGGTGCAGTCGTTGAGTGGTGCGACGGAGCGGAGGAGGTTGAAGGACAAGTCGAGGGATCTAGGGAGGTTGACAGTCAGCGGAGCCGACTGGCGGTGGCGAGCACGAGGACGCCAACTCACTCGAGCGCGTCGAGTCCCTCCAACCCCTTGACGGACTTGAGGCTGTTGTCGTACAAGTCGAGCTCTTCGAGTTCCCGCAAGTTCCGCAGCGGCCACACGGGCTCCTCCGTCTCGGCGCGGCGGTGTTCGTCGTAGGGATAGTCTGCCTCCTTCTTGGCCGCGTCCTGGTCGTCGAGCTCGTCCTCGTCCACTGCATCGCGCGCCTCGTCGGTCCTAGACTGGGTGGCGACAGTCTGGCCAGCGTCTGCGTCTGTCCGGGGCGGCGGCTGCGGGTGGTAGAAGAGGGCGGAGAGGAGGTTTTGCCGGAGGGAGATGCGCTGCAGGTTCGGGATGCGGGTTAATTCTCCCGTCAATAATGTCCAGACCGCACTGTATTCGCACCTGGACTTTTGTGAAGCGTTCGAGTCCGAGACCGCGAAGAGTGCGGATGCGGAGATGGGTCAATTCGAGGTCGAGGGCGTCGTCCGGGTAATCGGCGAGGAGGTCCTGGTTCTGCGCAATCTCTTCTCCGGCAATGATCTGGTCTGCCTGCGCCTGTCCGGCCGCTACGACTGCGCGTTCCGGCTCTTCGCCTCCTCCGAGCGGCGGGCCCATGACGACGGTGGCTCTGCGCTCGTCGCGGCGCTTGTCGTCCTCGAAGCTGCGCTCGTCGAGCTTCAGATTCGCGAACTTGTCCCTGCGTCCGCTGTCCGAGACGTGTCCGCCGTCCGACTCGCTCCCGTTCTCGCCGTCGTCGCCGCCTGCGTCGGTTCCCCTCGCCGCCTCGGACTCGGCGGGCACAGGCACCGGCGGGGGCAGAGCAACCCGAGACTGTTCCGTAGCGTCTGCCATTCTGTCTGGTGTCGATTGGGCGCAGTGGAGAGCCGTGCGAGCTGTTTCCAATGACCTCCAAGAGCGCCTCGCTCGCTCTGGCTTTTTGCTCTCGCCGTGTGACCCTTTGACCGCTCGGCTCGCTTTGCGCTGGATGCTTGCAGGACGTGCTCGCTGTCTGGCTCGGGCTGCGCACACCGGCAGCGCGCGCACGGCGTCGAGGCGCGTCCTGCCGCCCGCCGCCGCCTTCTCGAATCCGTTTTCAGGCGCAACTGGCGCACCGAATTCAATCCGGGCGCAACTGCTCGCCCGAGACGCTCTGGCCGCGCTATGGCTGCCCAGAACACTCCCGCAACGCTCTCCGCACGCCCTGCCATGTCGAACAGCTGCGACGAGCGCGCCAGCACGGCAAAATCTCATGGCCGCCAAAGTTCAGGTGCGTCGATTTCGAGGAGCGACTGCGTCGATTCTTTGCTCCGGATGACGACGCTGACTCTTCTGACATGCTCTGACGCCAACCTACTCTCGGCAGCCGACGGAGCGGACACTCCCGCGCCTCGGCGAGTATCCCCCCGAGCGAATCCGCAACTTTGGTGTCCTCGCCCACATCGACAGCGGAAAGAGTCTGTCCTCTCGTCTTCAGGCACGAATGCGGCCAGCTCGACTCATCTTGGATGTAAACCCTTGACCCGCCACAGGCACCCTCTCCGATCGCATGCTCGAGATGACGGGCACGATCCGGAAACCGGTCATAGACCTGAATCGACTCACCGAGGAAGAGGCCAAGAACGAGCAGGTGCTCGACACGCTCAAGGTCGAGCGTGAACGCGGTATCACGGCAAGTCTGGCTTCTCCCGGGGCATGCGCCACCGAAAGCTCAAGGACTCTCAGCGCTGACCGGCGCCCCTTCGCAACTCTCAATCCGGACAGGTCCGCGCCCAATCAGCGACCATGATCTACTCACACAAGGCCGAAGGGTCCTACCTTCTGAACCTCGTCGACACGCCCGGCCACGTCGACTTTTCGAGCGAGCTCCTGCGTTCCTTGCTCTCTTGCCAGGGCGCCGTCCTGCTCGTTGATGCCGGTCAGGGCATTCAGGCGCAGACGCTGAGTGTTCTCGACGAAGCTATCAGCCGGGGGCTGACGGTGGTCGGAGCGGGTGCGTCTTCCGGAGTTGCATGTCGAAGTACTGGCAGTGAAAGAATGCTCACATCGATTCTCGCAGTCAACAAATGGGACCTTGTCAAGGACGACGGCCGGGGCGAGGCGGCCGTCCAAGAGCTCTCAGATCTGCTCGGCTGCGACCCGAGCGAGATCCTGCGCATCAGCGCCAAGACGGGCTGGGGCGTCGAGTCGGTCCTGGAAGCGATCGTCGAGCGGATCCCGCCGCCGCCCTCCCCGCAGTTCTCTCGAGAGGGCGAGCTCGAGAATTTGCGCGCCCTCGCGTTCGACAGCTGGTACGATTCGTTCCGGGGCGTCGTTAGCCTCGTCTCGGTGCACGAAGGCGAACTGCGCAAAGGTCGGCATTTCCCCCCACTCCAGCGCATACACCCAGACTCAGACTCGGGCTGACTCCGGTCACCCGGTTAGGCGACTCGATTACATCGACGACTACGGGCAAGTCCTACCCCGTCCTCGACATCGGAATCATGTCCCCGGGCGAGCTCAGCATCGCGACCCATCCCGATCCTGCGTCTCGCGTGCTGCGCAAGGGCATGGTCGGCTGGTTCGTCTGCGGCATGAAGGATCCGAAAGAAGGTGCGCCCTCTGCTCGGCTCCTTCACTCGCGGTAGTCCACGTTGGCTGACATCCCGCTTCGGACGTCTCTAGCGTTCCTCGGCGACACCTTCCACCTGACGAGTGCGCCCATGCCGCCGCTCGAGACCTTCAAGCCGCCCAAACCCATGGTCTTTGCGGGTATCTACCCGCTCGACCCGGGCGGGTTCAACCGCCTCGAGGACGCAATCCGCCGGCTGACCCTGACGGACCGGTCCGTCACCGTCAGCCGCGAGTCGTCGAGCTTTCTCGGGCAAGGGTTCCGCCTCGGGTTCAACGGGTCCCTGCATATGGATGTGTTTCGGCAACGCCTCGAGGACGAGTTTGACGAGGAGGTGATCGTTACGCGGCCGCTCGTGCCCGTGCGCAGTAAGCTTCGCTCGATCAAGCATCGCCGCACGAGCTGGATGTCTGACCTTGTTCGGGCCTGCGTTGTGTCCCGCTCCAGTTACCTTCAAGGACGGCACGCAGAAGACAATCGACAATCCGGCCGACTTTCCGGACCCGGGCGGCCTCCTCAAGGTGGCGAGCGTCGAAGAGCCGATGATTCGTGCGACGATCGTCGCACCAGACGAGTAAGCTTGCCCTTCAGCTTGCAAGGACGGTGTTCGGCTGGCTCGGCGTCGGAGGGACTGACTCGCACACCTTCGTGCAGGTACATGGGCCCGATCATGAGTCTTTGCACGGTGGGCTGTCCTTGTCATCCTCCTTCGCCTGATAGCTCACCATGCTGACCGGCGAAAATTCCCCTCAGTCCCATCGCGGTATCCCGATCTCGCAGACGTACCTCTCGTCCGGCTCCACCTCTTCCGCCTCGACGGCCCTGAAGCCTCGAGTATCCCTCATCTTCTCCCTGCCGCTCTCGTCGATCATCACGACTTTTCACTCCTCCCTCAAGTCGATCTCGTCCGGCTTTGCCTCGTTCGACTACGAGGACGCGCCGTACGAAGAGTCCGACCTCGTCCGGATGAACATCCTCGTCGGCGGGCAGAAGGTCGACGCGCTGTGCACGGTGGTACACCGCAGCTTGGTAGAGAAGGAGGGTAGGGACTGGGCGAAGCGGCTCCGGGAGGCGATCCCGAGGCAGCAGCACGAGGTTGTGATCCAGGCGGCGGTCGGGACGAACATCTTGGCTCGCGAGCGGTGAGCTTTGTCTAGGGTTCTCATGACGGGCGAGACGACTGACTGCTGGATGACTGCATATGCAACAGTATCGCTCCGTTCCGCAAGGTACGGCCTCTGGCACTATAGTTCCGCTGTCTCTCGTCTGACCCCCTGAGCCGACAGGACGTGACGGCGCCACTGTATGGAGGAGACGTGACTCGGAAGGTGCGTCTCGCTGCCACACATTTCGACTGTATCGGACTTGAACGGGACCTGACGTTTCCACCGCCGCCTGCAGATGAAACTGCTCGCGAAGCAAAAGGTCGGCAAGCAGCGGCTGAAGGAGCGCGCCATGTAAGCCTCCCCTCCCCGCCCATCAATCCCCTTCTATGCCCACCTCGCCTCTGACGCGTGCGCCGGACTTTGCTTGCAGCGGGCGGACCCGGATCCCGGTCGAGGCGTTCCATGCTGTGCTCGGAGGTTCGGAACTGAAGCGCAAGGGCGGCTCGGCGGCCACGGCGAAGGATAAGAAACGCAAGTCGTGAAGATCTAGATATCTGATCTCAGGTGTATGTTTGTACTCTGGTCTCCTCCCATCATGCATGCATATCTCGTTCCTAATCGGCTTTGCGCGCCTGTTTGGAGGAGGTCAGGCCTCGATTCGATCGCCGGTCTCGCAGGAATATTTGACGTCGCAGGGAGACGTGCTCCTGAGCGCTGCGATCAGAGCTAAGCTGCTTGACCTGCTGCGGTCGCTCACTGCGCAGTGGGAAGCCTTCAACGGCTCTCGGAGGGTTGTCGCAGACGCGCTTCCTCGGTACTGCCAATTTCCCCGTTTTCCCCTTGATCCCTTCGTCTGCTGAGCGAACGGGCACGGTGCTGCCTCCGGACCTCATCACTGCACCGGGAGCCGGCCGCAGCCAAGGCGCTGGGAGGAAGGGGTTTTCACCGTCTCACCGAGAGGAACTCCTCGACAGACACCGCTGAGCGGCCCGAGAAGCCTCGCGACGCGAGAGACGGCACCGCTCAAGATGTAGAATGCACGCTGTCACAACGGTGCTAAATGATGTCCTGCCCGAGGCGATACGCCACCAATCCCTGAACCTTGTGCCGGTTGGTCGAGAACGAGCGCAGCTTGACCTGTGTCAGAGGGGATGCAGTTAGCTCGATGCCGTCTGGATAGCGCGCCGGTCCACTTGATGGGAAGGGCAGGAGAAGCGTCGACGCACCTGTTCGGCGTTGCCGAGGATCATGTGCGGGTCCGAGTCGATCCATTCCTTCGGCACCTCGGTGTCCTTCTTGGCGTAGGTCAAGATTGTGAAAACGTCTGTGTCGCGAATAGGTAGAGCGATGTCAGAACCCGCCTCTTGGACGATGCCACCTCGTTCCGAACGAGACACGCCGCGCGCAAGATCAAATGGCCTCTGAGGAGGCGGGACTTACACTTCTCTTCTAATGACGGCAGGAAAGTGACACTCGACGTGATCTGCCGCATGATATCCTGAATGTCCTTCTGCACCTGCTCGGGCGTCTTTTCCATTTTGGGTTTCGGCGCCGGCTGTCCAGTACTGCTCGGTCTGTAGGCAGCAGAGCAGGCGATTAGATTCCCAGTCGGCAGTGACAGGTCCTGATCCCGCGCGCGCACGACCGGTCTCGCAGCCGAAAATTGGAACACCCGGCCCGCCTGAACGAGGGATGCGCACCACCTCCGAACCGACAGAAACTCACCCTTCGTTCTCCTTCCCTCCGCCGCCACCAGAACTCGACCCACCGGCTTCTGGCGGTTCCTCGACCTGGATGTCAAACTGCCACCGCTCGACGACCTCGCGCGTATCTCGGTTCATGATGATCAGGGCCAGCGAGTCGAGTTTGCCGGTCAGGATCCAGGCTGTGGAGGATGATCGCGTCAGTACGAGGTTGTAGACGGAAGGGATGATGCGGGTGTGCGGGGCCAGCTGTCGCTCGCAGCTGGTCCACAGACAGCCGGCCAGCCACAGCAACGAGCCTCCCATCCCACGAAAGAGGCGAACCGCGGACTCACTCTGGACCTGCTTCATGACGTTCGAGATGTATCGCTCGAGCGCCTCATCCGCGCTTGTGAAGAGGGTCAAGCCGTACTTCTTGACCTGCTTGAAGTCGTCGGGTGGGTAGATGCCGCGTTGGTAGAGGATGCTGCGCAGTCGGGGGTCAGTTCCTGCGCCCTGCTGACACGGCGCTCTGGAAGAGCTTCAGTCGATTGATGTCTCCCGCAACGGACTTACGAATTGACCGAGTATTCGAAGAATTCGGTGACGATCTTGGTCGAGCCCTTGAGGCTGAGCGTCTGCGACTGCTTCCGCTTCGTCGCCATGGCGGGCCGTACAGCGGTTGGCGGCGTGTCTAGCTTTGTGCGCTATTTGAATGCGGTCCCTGCGACGCAGAGGTCGCGCCGGTACGTGCGGGAGAAGCGAGGCGAGACTAGAGCAAGCGGTGAGGCGAGGCGAGACGGCGGCCCACGAGTCGAGGCGGCGTGCGGGCGAGACAGCGGATAAGCTGAGCGTACAGCAGCCTTATTCAGGCGGTCACAAGCAGTCTGAGCGTGTCTGGAGGGTGTATGGCGCCCGGGACAAGTTGACATTCGCCTCCTCTGCTGAATGAACTTCGCCGCGGCGAAAATTGGCGTGCGCCGTATTACAGGAGAACAGACGGGTCTATCCAAGCATGGCATGGGAAAACGCACAGCATTGAAAACACACTGTCATATTTTCGCGGACAGCAACAGGATCAAGCAAACTCCGCGGACAACCTCCCGAGGTCGGACGAATCAAAGGTTTACATGCATGCTCGAGTTGCCTTACAGCTTGGCCGTCTCGCCGACTGTGCGCAAACTTGGTCAGTCTCCGAGTAGAGCAAAATGCGACCGCCCCGACCGCGAACGGCACGCACCGTTGCCGATGAGGAACGGCTTGGCCACCTTCTCGAGGACCTTCTTCGAGTGGAACTGCCAGAATTTGGCGCTGCTGTCCTCGCCACAGGCCTTCAAGAGCACCTTCTTGCCGCCGGGGTGGTCCTCCTGTCGACATTTGAAGAAGCAAAGTCAGTGAGAGGCTACTTTTTAGTCGGACCCCCTCCGTCTCGAGTGCGTGCCGTTTCGGTAAAGGCTCGTGCCTAGGCGAACATACCAGAAACTCGGTAACGTCGTACACGCCGCCGTCGATGATGACCCAGGCGCTGTCGGCCGACTTGTGCTGGGAGACTTCCTGCGCAGTGATGGCCTGCGTTCACAAGTTCGGAGGGCGGGAACAACGTCCCGGTCAGCAGGTTCGTCCTTCGCTTCGAATTGTCTTGACAGCGCCTTTGCTGCATTCCGACAGTCCGCCAACGAGCTGTACGCCCGGTGTAACACGGCGCCGAGTATGATGACGGCGAGTTCGGATGTGGGGTGGAGCAAGTCGCCGGAGAGAGACTACGGCAGGGACAGCGCGCACCTTGGACATATTGCGGTGTGTTGTTATAGAGAATAGGGCTATACCGACAGCCAGCAGGACCAGTCCTCGCCCGAGACGAGCCAGTATGGAGCGTGTGTGTGCGCGCCACGGCGACTCGCCGGCCCGGAAGACGGCGGCAACTTCGCATCTGCCAACTTCTGATAGGCCAACAACAAACTCTCTCTCGGGGGACCTCTCTACAGCAAGAGTAACAGATCGAGCGCACCGTCGAGGATCCGCTCGGCCTGGATATGCCCGAGCTCGTACAGCTCGAGCAGATGCGATGGATGAGAGTTTGGAGGGCAGAAACAGAGTACGAGAGGACACGGTGGCGAATGCATGGTAGGAGAAACGACAGATAAAATCATGGACTGACTTGGTGGTGGACAGAGAAGATTCGAGTGGTGGTAGCGTTACGACTGCGGTCCTGCGCAGTCCGACGGAAAAGGAGGGGAGCGATGTGGCCAGCGCAACGACCGGGTGCTGCGAGCTTGGCGCGGCCTCACTCGTAGTCGGGTTCAGGCTGCGATGCACCAGGATCAAGCGCACATAGTCAGCGTTTGCTCTGCCCCTTGGCGATGCCTTCGGGAGTAGAATCCGCAGGCCGGCGAATAGGACCACTCACCTCGACCGAGTCGACGACTTCGCTGATGAACACGTTCACGAGTCCCGGGACCTCGCGCTCGACTTGCTGCATCGCGGCGCGGAAGCGCAGGATGGCGGACCGTGCCTGAGGGTTCGCGACGCGGTCGTGGATCTGCGGACGGATGGACCCGCACATGCATTGTCAGCACCTCGCAGCGAGTCCTGGCAACCTGTAGTTTCGGAACACGAGCTCTTACCGAGTCGAGCACCGGCAGCACGACCGTGCCCAAGATCCCCTCGTCATCCTCCCCCTCCCCGCCATCGACCGTCCCGTGGCCGTTCGATCCGCTCGCCTGCTCCCGCTCACGCGCCGCCCTCGAAATCTCCTCTTCATCTTCCGCCTCTCCTCGGGCACTCGCATCCCGCCGCGCTTCCTCCAGCCGCAACGCCGCCAACTTGGCCCTCTCGCGATCGAGCGCGTCCCGCGCGTGCGCCTGCGCATCGCGTTCCGCCACCGCCGCCGCCGGTGAGTTCCTCCCACTTGCTCCTCCTGCCGCCGAAGAGTACTCGTCGTATTCCGAATGCGCCGAGACGGCGCTCGGTCTGGCGATGTTGGCCGGCCGGCTCGAGGGCGCCGCGGCCGGTCCGCGCCGGACCGTCTCAAGAGCAGCCGGATTCGATCCGCGCGCCTGCTCGGCATAGTCGCGGCTACGTACGTCTTGTCTCCGCTCCGACGCCGGCATAGGTCCATGGCTGGGAGGGATCGGGAACGAGCGACTCTGTTCTTGCTGTTGCCGTTGCCGCCTCAGGGTCGCAGGTCCTCCCGGTCGGGCGTTCAGGGTCCGGACGGTGCCAAAGTCCCACAGGTCGCCTTCTTGCTGAGGAAGGAACCTGCGCGCATCGTGGGCGGATGAGCAATTTGAACACCTGGTTCAGCCGGCGAAGGAGGGCGTACTCGTTCTCGCTGTCCCCGCTGGTCGCTCCACCGTGTCCGTCTTTGGACTCGTCGCCTCCTTCGGCTTTCCACAGCTCGAGTCGGCTGGACGCACATGGCTCTCGATCAGCTACGCCCGTCCGCGGGGCTCGAACCGGCACTCACTCGATCAACTCGACCAGATAGCTCGATTTCTTCGCGCCCTTGATGAACTTGTGATTGAGAAGGTCTTTTGCGGAGGGACGAGCGAGCGGATCGCGCTGGAGGCAGAGCGAGACGAACTCGCGGAACGGCTTCGAGAAGCGCGGGTCGTCGAGTTGAGGCGGTGGGTTCTTCGGGATCAGGAAGAGGACCTGAAGACGAGGTAGCGAAGGTTCAGTAGACCCGTGTGGAGATCCCCGGGACCCCCATTCACCTAGCAGCTCCCACGCGTCTGCTGCGGGCTGCGGGGTCCCCGGGGGAACGCCACCAGTGCTCACCTTCATGGGATGCAGCTCGGCGTACGGCGGTTCGCCCTTTGCCATCTCGATTGCTGTGATTCCGAGCGACCAAATGTCCGCCTTGGAATCATAGCCCGACTGCTTGATGACTTCGGGCGGCATCCAGTACGGCGTGCCGACAAACTGACGCAGGGGGAACCGAGAGTCAGATCTTGCGGCCCTTCGTTGTATCGGATGGATTGAAGAGCGCACAGTATTTTTCTTGGTCATCGTCGCGGTCAGTTGACCCGAGACGCCGAAGTCAGCCAATTTCACTGCAATGCGAGGTCGGATCGTCAGTCGCTTGCGTCGGTGCGGTCAGGCACGGTGCAACGTGAGCCTCACCGTCGCCTGATGCGCTCAAGAGGACGTTCGCAGCTGTCCTCCAGAAACGGAATGTCGTCAACGGAATGTCCTCAGAACAGGCGGTCGAATGCGAGGGTAACAGCGGGGGCGACCGCGGACGCACCCTTGATGTCCCGGTGCAGCTTTCCTTCCCCGTGCAAGTAATCGAGGCCCCTCAGGAGCTCGCGCAAGATGATCGCGATGTATTCCTCCTTGAACACGCCGGGTTTGAGCAGGTCGCCACAGGACCCGCCGGAGAGGTACTCCATGACGATCCAGAGCTCGGTGCCGCGGATCCAGGAACCTTCGTATTTGGTCACGAAGGGAGAATCGAGAGAGGAGAGGATCGAAATTTCCGACTGCGACGGGGCCAAGCGGGTCAGATGAGGGCTGTCGTCGTCTCGCCAGGCTCTCCGGGCTCACCTGGATGTCCTCGATCTCGTCTTCGGCATCTTCGAGATTGATGACTGTGTGTAGTTGCGCTCTTGTCAGCCAAGACGGCGTCCGAAAAGGTACAGGGACATGGCGGGGGCCCAAGAACAGAGGTCTAGAGAAAGGGCCGAACCTTTGATGGCGACGGCTCGCTGCGTCCGGACGGAGTAGCCCTTGTACACTTCGCCGAAAGATCCTTTGCCTGGATGGGGAAACGAAATTCGTCAGTCCGAAGTGAACCGAAGTAGCCTGCCTGCTCTGGAGGGGCTGGCTCTGATGTCCGCATGAAAGCGGGGCGGCGTGCTCGCTCGGTGCGCCGGCCTTCGCCGCCCGGGCTGTTGCGACCGCCTTTATCGGACCATGTGCATACTTTGGCGGGAAGATGTCTGCCCGAAAATATAGTTTCGAGGCGTGGCGCTCACCGATGCGGTCCTGCCTGACGAACAGCTCCGCCGGGTCCGCGTTCTTGTCATGCGCCGACTCTCCGCTACCGGTGCTGCGTACGCTCCCCCGTGCCATCGCAGCCGCTCTGCCGCCCGAACCCCCGCCCGAGCCGCCGGAGCCAGAAGAGCGGTTCGAGAGGAACGACGAGGCGCGTTCAGTGAACCTCGCCGGCGACGACGACGACGACGGTGCAGCCGCATGAGCAGCGGACTTGGCGGGCGTGGCATGGGCCGAAGAGGCAGCGCCATATTGTGCCCGCATCATGGCGTAGAGCGTGTCTCGCAGTCTGTGCGGCAGCGAGCAGGCGGGGCCTTCTTCAGGTCGCGTCGACTCGCAACGAAGGCGGACGCTGAATCGCGGACGCGGCGTGTGCGCTCGCTCAGACCGTGCAGCGGGCCCTCGGTGTTCGGAACAGTAGCTTTCACGAGCGAGCAGCTTTTTCGGAGCGGACCGATAGCAAATCTCGACGGCCCAGGGAAGGTAGAATAAAAGGTAGAGAATGTATGCGGGCCATACGTGCATCTCCTTGTGACCGAGACCTTTCGGGGCGAAAGCCAGGTGATTGCAGGGTGCATAGGAGAGTGCTGGTACAAGGAAAGAGAGGTGGTGTGGATTCTAAGACCGCTTCTTGCGCTCCTTGACGACCATCTTGTTGCCGTTCTTGCTCGCAGGCGGCCGCGTCCGCTGTCCCTTGGCGCCGACGTTCGAGAACGACACCGGGTGGTTGTTACCCTTGCTCTTGCCTCGTCCACCTCCGTGCGGGTGGTCTCGCGGGTTCATCGCGACACCGCGCGTCTGCGGCCGGAACCCGAGCCAGCGCATCCGGCCCGCCTTGCCGTAATTCGTGTGCTGGTGGTCCGCGTTGCTGACCGTGCCAATACTCGCGACGCAGTCGAGCTGCACGAGGCGGACCTCGCCCGAGCTGAGCCGGACCTGCGCGTGCTTCCCGCCGGGACTCGACGCCGAGATGATCCGCGCGTTGCCGCCCGCGGCACGTTCGAGGACGGCCGGGCCGTCCGGCGACAACGAGATGCCGTGCACGACGGTGCCGACGGGGATCAGGCGGATCGGGAGGCAGTTGCCCGGGCGGAGCGCGAGCGATCGCAGCGCCGAGATGTCGATCTGCGCGAGCGAGGGCGTCGCGGCGGGCGGGGGCGTGACGCTCTGCGGCGCCGAAGGGTCGGTCGGGTCCAGCGGGGCAGCAGGCGCCGCGGCGCCGGCGATCAGGAACGAGTCCGGGATACCCGAGCGGAACGACTGGACCGTGTCGCCCGCGCGGAGGGTGCCCGGCGCGATGATGTAGCTGACGGCGCCCGTCACCTTGTGCTTGAGCAAGGCGATGTGCGCACTCCGGCCGGGGTCGTATTCGATGCGAACGACCTCCTGCTCTCCCGTCTCGCGACGGACAAAGTCGACGTTCCGGATCCGGCGACGGTGACCGCCACCACGCGCGCGGGTCGTCACCCGGCCGAGGTCATTCCTTCCGCCCGACGCCCGCTTTGCGACCGTCAGCGGGCGGTACGGCCCGCCCTTGTGGAGGTGTTCAGAGACGGGTCTCCGGAGCTGGCGAAGGGACGGCGTAACGGGCAAATAGGTCTTGAACTGGGCCTGACCGGACTTTTCGACCGTGAGCAGGCGCCGGCGCTGCTTGCCGTCTGTGTCGGTGTAGGTCGGGGAAGTAGGCGGCTTTGCGGCGGGCGAAGAAGTTGCGAAAGATCGGAGGAGGGAGGGACCGGCGGCCGCGGTCGAGGCAGAGGACGGCTGGACCGCGGGAACGTTCCGGAGAAGCGTGCGACCGGCAGCGCGGGCGAGGTGCGACATCTGTTTGTTAAGTGGACAGTAGTGTCTGTCAGTACGTCTGCATGTTGCTGCAATCCGCGAACGGTCCTGCTAGTGTGCCTGCTCGAGCAGATCGCTCGCCTTAGCCCTTCTCGCTGACCCCGCCGCAGTGTGCGACAGTCACAGCGCTTCAAATACGATCGCAGCAAGCTGTGATACCTGCCTCGCAGCCCGTACGCTGTGCTGTAGAGCGAGAAAAACGGACCTTGGCTCGGGCGGGAATTGTCGCGCTGGGTCAAACCAAAGCGACGACGCGAGTCGGTACGGCGCTGGCGGGCTCGAGCGGAGGGCGCAGGCGCTGCTGACTCGGGCTAGACGCTCCTCTGTATCGATCGAGAACCGGGCGGAAGCGGTCGTGTGCCGCTAGAGCGCACGCGACGAGAAATTCGAGCGGACCGTATTCGGAAATTCCACTACGGAAATGTACTATTCAGTCTGTGATTAGCCCCGGTGAAGCCCGGCGTCCTCGCGCCGCCCTGCCACCGTACACACAGCAGAATGGCCGACGCTGCGAGCGCTGCGGCTGCGAGTACGGCCTCTGCTTCGCCTGCTGCAGAAGAGCCGACGCCGCTGCCCGCCACGCTGCCGGGCTTGCCGCCAACCGCGCCAGGTGGTGCTCCTCCGCCCGCCGCTGCTGCCACGCCGGCAGATTCTCCTGCAGCGACAGCGCCACCTTCTGCGACGGGCGCCAAGGGGAAGGGTAAGGGGAAGGGGACCGCGCGCAAGGCGGAAGAGACGCCCGCAGGCGAACCGAAACCAAAGAAGAAACGGACGGCCGCAAAGAAACCGGCAGAGGGAGGCCCAGGGTGAGCGGCGCTGACTGATACTGAGGCTTTATGAGAGGAGAAAGCTGACGCGCATGGTCCGGGATCCGCAGGAAGCACTGGAGGAAAGGATTAAAGGGGTGAGTCTTCCGTTCAGGGTTCGCCCAGCCCTTCCACCCCATTGACCGCCTGCAATCACTCCCACAGAGCCTTCCCATCGCAATCAGCAGCTACTGCGGGTGCGTTCAGGCCAGGCCGACTTGGCGAGGTCCCGTCGCCGCCTTGAATGTCAGTCCGAGGACTGACTCTCCTCCCGTCTCGCCGGAACAGCGAAAGATGAATCGGTGGCTGGCACGCCGGGCGCAACGACACCTTCAGGCATGCCCTCCCACGTCCTCGCGTCGTCTCCGGCTCCCTCTCGCGCCTCGACCGCCGGCGTTTCGAGCGCGATCGCGCCCCCGCCCCGGATGGGAAACCAGTTCATCACCGTCCAGAGCTTGCACATTGGAACGCCGAGACCGCGAAAATGGATTAAGAGCAAGATGGGATTCAGGCGAATCGACGGGAGGATGATGATGTTGCCCAGCTGGCAAGGCGGTACGTCCCCACCTGGCGCGGGCTCTTTCGCACGCCGGAGCGTTCCGTCCGTGACGACAGCTTCTGAATCCATCCTCACGCGCAGACTCGTACTCTGCCTTTGCCACGGCAGTCGGAACCGCCGAGGTCGACGAGCTTGCCTCGCCTCCCCCCGCCGCCCCGTCGAACCTCGCCGCCGCAGCCGCCGCGTTCGCGCACCGCGACCAGCCTCGTCCGTCTTCGGCCGAGATGACTCCTCCGGTCGCCGTTCCAAAAGTCGAACAGAACCTGAACGCGCCCGTCCTGCCGCCGTTGCCTGGCGCCGGTTCCGCTCCCGGCGAGGACGGTCAGGCGGCACAGGCCAGTGGGGCTGAAGGCCGGGAGGTTCAGGACGCACCGGAAGAACAGCGGATGGACGTGGACGCCCAGGCCGCGGGGCTCGAAGTGCCTCAAGCGACGACAGGTGCGGCGGGATCCGAGGCGACGACCGTCGGGATGGAGTTTGTCCCGCCAGCCGAGACAGATGCCAGTGCAGCCTGACCTATTGAGTCCATTACCCTTGCATCCCATCTGTCGTACATCCGTCAGTCCTCTTCGGGTCCGTGGACGCTGTCCGGCCAAGAACCTCGCGACCCTTATCTTCCAATGCGATTGGATGGCATTTCGAAGGAACAGGTCCGGCCATACGGACCTTTGCGAAGGCATGTTCGGCACGATGTCCCTGGATGAGTTCATCGGAGTCAGCGCTATAAGCCTGTGCGTGAATTGATAAGGGGTCCGGTCGCGTGTGTGCGCCTCCCCTCTTGGCGCGCAGAAGTTCGGCTCGCCGCCGGCGGCTGAGTGGGGCGAGCGGCTAATCGCGTGTCCACTTGCAACGCCTCTTTCCTCCTTCCATACACTCTTAGACGCCGCACAAGATGCTCCGCGCCAACTTGCACCGCACCCTCTCGGCTCCCCGAGCTTCACGAGCGCTGTCCTCGCGCGCCTCGGCAGTTCTGACCTCGCTCGGACTCCCCACTTCGGGTGAGCCCATCGCGGGCGTGTACCACGCGCACGGCCAAGGCTGGCACGGTTCCGGCGCCCTGCACGAGTCCAAGAGCCCCGCGACGGGCGAGACGCTCGCACGCATCCGGACCGCCTCGAGCGAGGATGTCGACGCGGCGCTGAATTCGGCGCGGAGGGCGTACGAGAGTTGGCGCACTGTGCCCGCGCCCAAGCGCGGAGAGGTCCTCAGGCAGGTGCGATCTGCCCTGCATGAGCGGATCGACGACCTCGGCAAGCTCGTTAGTCTCGAGATGGGAAAGGTACTCTCCGGTGAGCCCCGCGCTTTGCTCTCAGTCCCGTCGCCGTCCCTCTCCCTCTGCGTCTCGAGTCACATTCTGACCTTTCGTGAGCGACCTTCGCGGCGCTTAGAGGGACGTGGTGAAGTGCAAGAATTCGTCGACGAGATGGACCTCGCAGTTGGCCTGAGCAGGTCTATCGGAGGAACCCTGGTTCCGAGTGGTGAGCTGCTTCTCGCTACTTATCGGGCCGAGTTGGAGTCAGGAGCTGACGACTACGACTCGGGCAGAACGTAGCAAGCACCAGATGATGGAGGTCGCGAACCCGCTAGGTGTCGTGGGAGTGGTAAGCGATCCTGCCCGGAGAACATGTTCTCGGCGGGGCGTCGGCCAGCTGACGAGAGTTCCGCTTTCTTCCTCGCGCCGGTACTCGACTCGCACAGATCACCGCTTTCAATTTCCCGAACGCCGTCTTCGGCTGGAACTTTTCTCTTTCGTTCGTCACCGGCAACGCCACGATCTGGAAACCGGCCCCGACGACTCCCTTGACCGCGATCGCGACGACCAAGATTGTCCAGTCCGTCCTGGAAGCCAACAAGCTTGACGCAGGTCTCGCCGCCCTTGTCTGCGGCGGAGGCGAGGCAGGCGAGGCGCTGGTGAACGACAAGCGGGTCGACCTTCTCAGTTTCACCGGTTCCGAAGCCCGCGGGCGGGAAGTGGGCATGAAGGTCGCCGGCCGGTTCGGTCAGAGCCTACTCGAGCTCGGAGGCAATAACGCTGCGACGGTGCTCGCGGACGCCAATATGCAGCTCGCGCTGCAGGCGACGACGTTCGCCGCGCTCGGCACGTCCGGCCAGCGCTGCACCTCGACTCGCCGGCTGTTCCTCCAGTCGTCGATCGCGCCGCACTTTATCGCCTCCCTGACGAGCGCGTACAAGAAGATCACGGCTGAGCGGATCGGTCACCCGCTCGACTCGAACACCCTCGTCGGACCGCTCCACACGCGGGACGCCGTCAAGCGCTTCGAGGCTGCGATCGAGACGGCTCGCGAGCAAGGAGGTGAGATCATTGCCGGCGGGAACGTCGTCAAGATGGAGGGCGGTCTTGCGGGCGGCAACTGGGTCGAGCCGACGATCGTGCTCGTCAAAGACGTCGAGCGCTGCCAGATCATGCAGCAAGAGACTTTTGCCCCCAGTGAGCCCCACTGAATGGGCATTAAGCCGGACTTAACTCATCGCTGACCAAGTCGACTCCCGCAGTCCTTTACGCGACGACGTTCGAGACGCTGGACGAAGCGATCGCTCTCAACAACTCGGTCGCGCAGGGCCTCTCCTCCTCCCTCTTTACCCAGTGAGCGGCGATTTCATCTGTTGCTGGCCTATCCTTGCTGGTCGCTGATGTCCCCGCGAACAGGGACCTGAGCTCTGCCATGACCTTTATCGGCGCCACTGGCGCTGACAGCGGCATCATCAACGTCAACGGTTCGACCTCGGGCGCCGGTGAGTGGCCTGCGAGTGAGGTATGCCAGCGCATCGACCATGATAAGCTGACGGCCTCACGTGTGTCCGCAGAGATTGGCGCACCGTTCGGTGGCAACAAGTCGACCGGCTGGGGACGCGAGTCTGGCGGAGATGCGTGCGTACCCGGGCGACCTTGCACGCTCATCTCGAATGGAGGTCTGACCATGCGTTCTGCCAACAGCTGGAAGGCCTACTGCCGCTGGTCGTCGTGCACGCTCAACTTTTCGAACGAGTTGGGCCTGGCGCAGGGCGTCACGTTCGACTGATCGGCAGCTTGGACCGTAGACTATTCCGCATCCTCGCATCCTGCAAATCGCGCAAAAGAGTATCATAGTATCTAACGTCCTAGACTCGAGCGAGTGTATTCAATTCGGCTTACGTAATGGGCGATGGAGAGAGGAAAAGCTTGGCGGATGCTCTTTTTCACGTGCGAGCCGGTGGCCGATGCCTGGGAGAACGAGAAAGTGTCGGCGGCGGTTCTCGCTCTACAGCTGTCTATAGCGCCTGTTGCGCCTGCCTGCCCTGCTTGAACGAGCTCTCACTACGCCCTGAGCCGCGCCATGCACCTCCTGCGCCCTGATCCGCTGCTCGTCGTCGGTCCGCCGCTCTCGGCCGCCGACGTCGCTTCGGCCGTATGCGTCCCTGCAGCGCATCCAGACCCCGCCGGCTTCATCGACAGCCTCGAGGACGGTACCGTACTGCGGCACTTTGACTTTGTCGCGCGCCTCGACCGCCGGACGAGCTTGACGACGAGCGAGATCGACCCGCTCCGCCGCGAAGGCGACGAACTCGCAGATCGAGCCGTCGAGCTCCTCGGGCTCGCCGAACCGAAGCAGCGCGGCAAGGATGTGCTCGTCTTGATGGAGAACTACCTCCGGGAACGGGAGGAGGCGCTCGGGCAACAGGAGTGGGACGTGGCAAAAGCGGACGACGTCGTCTGGCAGTTGCACGAGGAGATGAGGCAGGACCCCCCGGGCGGCGTTTCGGGCCTCGTCGAGGCGGGGAGCTCGAAGCAGGCACGGCAGGCAATGCCGATGGGACCGTTCGAACAGAATCAGGTGCGTTGAAATCGACAGCCCCGCTTCGTCGCTCTCTTCATTCCGGCACAGGCCTCGTTTCGTCGCTCTCGATCACGCCCTTTCCAGCGCAAGCTGACGCCAATTTTTACGTGTCTTGTCCAAAGGGTCCACCATGCCTCGCCGAGGGTCAGGCCGTCTTCTCCCGGTACGCGCCACAGCTGTACCAGGCCTTCGGCCACTTTTCGCTCGCCGGCGGCTTCTCCGCGCCCAAGCTCGCCGCGGTCATGCGAGAGACCAACTACTTGACGTCAGATTCGCGTGACGCGACGCACAAGCGCTTGCTCGAGACCAGCCTCTTTGTCCTGGACGTAAGTGCCAGATCCGCATTCGCCGGCTCCGACTGCGGCCTGACCTGAAGACGCGGACAGGCTATGGCAGACATGACGACTGGTGATTCTCGAGGGTGGCGGAGCGCTTTTCGGGTGCGCATGCTCCACGCGCAAGTCCGGGTGCGGATCCAGCAAGGCAAAGCGCGGCACAACGTGTATGACCAGGAGGAGAACGGGGTACCGATCAACCAAGCGTGCGTTGTGCAGTGTCTAAAAATGTCTCGCTTCATAGCTCACACTACCAGCTCCTGCACAGAGACCTCCTCGCCGTACTCGGGGCGTTCATGATTTCGCCGGTCTGGTCGCTGCGGCGGATCGGGATCAGCATGACAAAGCGCGAAGAGGCAGCATATCAGGCATGTTGGCGGCATATCGGGTGAGCACTTCTTGCTATCTTTCACGGAGGAATCACTTCGCTACGCGTGCTGACCAGTCTGGACCGCAGCTACTACCTCGGGATCAAGCCCGAGTACCTCCTACGCATGTACGGCTCGACCTTCGAGACTGCGGAGACCTTCTTCGCATCGCTCGCCTTTGCCCTCTTCCCAGCCGGTCCTCCTCCGACCGAACCGTACGCGACGCCGCAGTACAAGATTCTGTCCGCCATCGCCGGCCGACCTCCGAAGCCGACCCGAGTCGAACACCACATCGAGCTGTGTCGCCTCCTGCTCGGTCCGAGCCTCGCGGATCAGCTCGCGCTCCCGTACGGCGGACTGCGGGACGTCTTGACGGTGGACCTAGAGATCTGGACCGGCTGGCTCCTCCTCACTTTTGGGACGGTCTACCCGCGGATCCCGTTCCTCGGGCCGTGGCGCGGTCGGCAGTGGGAGGAGACGAGGCGCAGGTGGTTCCAGTGGGTGATCGAGCTCATCGTCGTCTGGCAACTCGGCGAGCGACGCACGACTTTCGTCTGGCGGGACGGAGAGAAGCACTCCCTCAAGCTGGACGTCACGGAGGGAGAAGAAGCGGTACGCTCGAGTCCTCCTGTCGCTTCAGCTGACCGGTCGCGCTGTGTCAGAGCTGACTCTGGTGTTGCTGAATCTCAGGGCATCGAGATGGGTCCGCAGGTAGGCCGGGCAGTCAAGTCGACCTGGCGCAACCTCCTCGTCGAGATGGGCGTCGTCCTCGGCGCAACTGCCATGCTCGGAGCCGGCGCAACATGGCTCGGCATCCGATGGATTTGCTCCTAGAGGTATCCTAGACGCTTCCGAGACTATACTAGAGCTGTCGATGTAGATACGATGTCGTTGTACCCTTCTGCTAATTTTGCGCTAAGATCGGACTCGTGCGCGCTTAATAATCGACCAGCACGGGGCGTAAACGGTGTATATGCTAAGCTGATGGCAGCCTTCGTACCGCTACTCCTGAGATCCAAGACCGGAGCCACCAGCGCCGGCTGCGCCGCCCTGCTCTTCCGGCGCATCCGCCATCTGTACATCCTCTGCCGCCGCCGCGGGAGAAGGAGCGGCAGGCGAGAAGGTCTCGATTGGCTCGAAGTCGTCGTCGGCTGCTTGCGGTAGAGGCCCCGTAGGCGGCCTCGGTGGCTTCGACTTGTTACTGCTACCCCTAGGACGTCCAGGCCTGCGGGCGAAAGTTGGTGAGCCGGGTCCCATGACGGAGTTCCACGCCAAGACAGGCCACTCACTTTCGTTTGGGAATGGGCTGACCGTCCGGTCCGAGTCCGGGCGTCGCTGAGGCAGCCCCCCGTCCGCGTCCGCGCCCTCGTCCCCGGCCTCGGCCCCGACCTCGTCCCCGCGTCGCGGTATTTCCAGTCTCCGAAGCGCCCGCGTCCAATCCTTCACCATCCGGTGCGTCCGCCTGATTTCCCGCGACGGCCTCGTCCGGGATCGTTTTCTTTGGATCGTGGCGGATCCGGACCGGCTGGAATGTGATCCGGTGAGAAGACTTGGCGTACGGCGCGTAGGCGGGAGATTGGTCGGCTGTGAGGCATGGCGCGTGCGTCAGTCCGCGGAGCATGCGATGCGGGGTATCGGAGGCATCTGGCGAACGGTGATGGCTGAAGAAGAGGTCGTTCCCGATCAGAGTCTCATGGACGCCCTGGAAGTACTGGGCCCCGACGCGGGCGACTGGCTGTGGCGCTTCCGCCCCCTATTGCCGCCACCGTGAGTCCACGGTTTCGTATTTGTTCGAGCTGTAGGGCCACGTACGAGGAGCTGAAACTCGCCGACCTGGTTCAACATGTCCTCGGCGAGGTGGGAGCCGAACTCGAGCGTGACGTACTCGACCTGGCCCGGGGCAGCGTCAGCCGTACAGTCTCAGTCTATGGGCGGAAAGGTGTGCGCACCTCGTCCTCGCTTTCCCATTCTGCGCGGTCTTCCTCGTCGAGCAGTTCGCGCGGGGCGAGCGCCTCGACGCGGCGCCACGCACTCGTCAACACGGGCTCGAGCGGTCGCAGGCGCCTCGCCGAGCCCGTGCCAGGCATCGCAGGCATGTCGGGCGCTGTCGCTGTCCTGTTCTGGCCGCGCGGAACGGCCGTACGCGAGGCTATCGCCGAGAGCGGCACTTCGCTCGGCGACGGCGGCTTCGAGGCTTGGGTCCACTCCTGGCTCGGGCCGAGCGCTCTGCAGCGATGGTAGCTGGCTTGGCAGCAGTCTTGCAGTTGTGTGCAGCTCTGTAGGACCTCTGTCTTCGTTCTGCACCTCCCTATGCTCCGGTGCGACCTCCCGGCTGCCGTCCTGGTCCTCGCCTTGGCCTGCAGGACCGCCTCCCGACGCTGTGCTGGCTGGACGTTCGGCTCAGATGGGCGCCCGCACCGCACTCTCAAGCAGATGCTTGGATTTACTTTGCAGATGGTCGACGCTGGTGCCTGCTACCGACCAGATCGTGACGCTCGAGGCGCCCGCGGCGGTCACTGGCCGATTCTATCGCTGCGTCGACTCCGCCTCGGCGGTCTCTGCTGTCGGTTCGCAGCTCCGCGCAGCCCACAGCGGTATCTCTTTGATGCTGCCCAGACGCTCGGGCTGCCGCGGCACTTCAGATGTGGACCCCCAGAAGCAGGTCTATCTCGACAAGCGCGAGCCGAAGATGTCCGACGTATCCCACCGCTTCTCCACGGAAACCATCGCGAAGAACGCCGGCTTTCTCCTCGATCGCTCTTCTATCTTCGCTGGACCGGGCTGCTCGAGGTGGAGCCCACATCCTTTTTTCGGTCACGAGACCTGTTTTCCGTACTTTGCCGACGCCCGCCGTATCTCGCCCCGGCTGCAGATCCGCGCCTCGCTCTTCGCCGGCCAAGACCTGGAGCTCCTAAAAAAGGAGATAGCAGTCTGATCAGGACTGCGCCGCCCCGGTACTGGCCGGCTCGCCTGACGACGGCTTCCGAGACTCTCGCTGCAGCGTTGGCACAGTCCGAGGCTGAAACATGCGGCGCAACTGCTTGCTGGCTGGACGAGTCGAGATGCGCGGCGAGGCGAGTGGACGGCTGGCGAGGGCCAGGCGATCGAGGGGGCCAGATCGCTCCGGCCGCGCCGGCCTTCTTCGCGCGCGTGGGTTCAACCCATTCAGGGCACCGAAACTGGACCGGGGGTGTGGGGGCGCGACAGAAGCAATCGGATCCGGGGCTGCGTACGGCCAGGAACCTTTTCCGAGCGGCCCTGCTATCTGCTCGCCCTGGTCTCCATCGCTCGCCTTCTCTCTCGCCAGCTTCCTTCTCTCTTCTTGCTTCACTCTCCCACACACACTCGCCTCGCTCGACTCCCCGCCCTCAGAGGCCTTCCTCGTCCGCTGACCGGTTCAGCTCGACCCTCAAGAACCTCTTCCGCCGCCGCTTACCCCCGCTCGATTGTCCAGCCCTCTGCGCGGACTTGCCGGAACCATGTCGTCGCCACTCGAGGAGACCTACTCCAAGACCGACGTTGAGAAGGGGACGGACGTCGTCATCTCCCAGGACAATGCCGTCGACGGTCCGCCGGGCGAGAGCCTGCATCGCGGGTGAGCCTGGCCGCCGCTCTTTTCGCCCTTCCCCGGGGCGGGGATCATCCCTCCTCGGAGGCCGCGAGATTCCAGATTACTGAGGCAATGGGCGCCTTGCTACAGTCTCAAGGGACGACACATTCAGATGATCTCTATCGGTACGTTGCCTCCCACTGCGAGCGAGATCGCCACCGAGACTCTCCGGCTCTATCGAGCCGGGTTCGCCTTCTCATTTCATCGGTTCCGCGCCCTGACATTCTCTTGCTCCGCTTGCAGGTGGTGTCATTGGTACCGGTCTCTTCCTCGGAACTGCCAACGCCCTGCGGCATGGTGGACCGGCTGGTCTCCTCATCGGTTACGCCGTGAGTGTTTCCCCGCTTGACAAGACCTTTTCCGCCGCGCGAACGACCAGGACTGATGGGCTTTGTCGCGACACTCAGGCCATCGGCTCCCTCTGTTACGCGGTCATGGTCTCGCTCGGTGAGATGGTCGCACACCTGCCCATCCCCGGTGGTCACATCTCGCTCGCTCGTCGCTTCGTCACCCCCGCCCTCGGTTTCGCCATGGGCTGGAACTACTGGGTGAGCCTCCCCGCTTCACTTGCTCGCGCGCGGAACCGCAAGCTCACTAGTCTCTCGCGCGCAGTACAACTGGGTCATCGTCCTTCCCGCCGAACTGAACGCCGCCGCCGTCCTCATCTCGTACTGGTCCGACGCCAACCCCGCGATCTGGATCACCGTCTGCCTCATCGTCGCCTGCGCCATCAACTTTGGCGGCGCGCGCGTCTACGGCGAGTGCGAGTTCTGGTTCGCCATCATCAAGGTTCTCACCATCGTCGGCCTGATCATCCTCGGAATCATCCTCGACTGCGGTGGCGGTCCGAATGGCGAGTACATCGGTGCCCGCTACTGGCACGACCCGGGCGCGTTTGTGCAGTTCCTTGTACGTTTCGAATCCCGCCTATCAGCCTTTATCGAGCCTTCCTGACCGCTCCCCATTCTTCCAGGGCATTGAGGGCGCAAAGGGCCGCTTCCTCGGTGATTACCTTCTCTATGCTACCGCATTTCACCGCTCTCGCTGACCTGACCCTTCTCAATTTTCCCGCTGCGCAGGCACCTGGGCTGTTCGTAAGTCGATACCTCTTGAAAATTCGGAGCATGCGCGGCGGAAATTGACCTTCTCTCTCTCCGGCCCGCAGTCATCCAGGCCTCCTTCTCGTACATTGGTACTGAGATCGTCGCTATCGCCGCCGGTGAGACCAAGGACCCGCGCAAGACTCTTCCGCGTGCGATTAAGGTGAGTTTGTCGCGGTGGGATCTGGGCGATGCGGCCGAAGCTGACCTTAACCCGCCTTCGCGCGCCAACAGAACGTCTACATCCGTATCCTGGTCTTCTACCTCCTCGTGAGTCTCCGCCGCTACCATCAAGCATCGCGAGCACTGCTGACTGGTGTCCGCTTCTTCAGGGAACCCTCATCACTGGTCTGCTCGTTCCCTCGAACGACCCGCGTCTCGCCCTTGGTACCGGCACGGCCGTCTCGGCGCCGTTCGTCATTGCCATCCAGAACGCCGGCATCAAGGCTCTCCCCTCGATCATCAACGCTTGCCTCCTCACCTCCGCCTGGTCGGCCGCCTCGTCCGACCTGTACACCTCGTCTCGTGCCCTCTACGGTCTCGCCCTGAACGGCCAGGCTCCGGGCTTCCTCAAGGCGACCAACCGCTGGGGCCTGCCGTACTGGTGTGTCATCGTCGGCGTCGCGTTCTCGCTCCTCTCGTACATGTCGGCCGGTTCGAAGAACGCCGGCACCGTCTTTGGCTACTTTGCCAACGTGAGCCTTCCCGTCCTCGGTTTCCAGCCTTGCACGGCACGTACTGACCTGACTACTATCCTCGCAGATGACCTCCGTCTGCGGTCTCATCACCTGGTGGGGTATCTGCCTCACCGCTGTCCGCTTCTACGCCGGTCTCAAGGCCCAGGGCATCGACCGCAAGATGTTGCCGTACCGCGCTCCGCTGCAGCCTTACCTCGCGTACTATGGCCTCATCTTCTGTGAGTATCCGCGCTTCGCCACGCGGGAGGATGAGTGGGACGCTGACCCGGACTTTGTCCTCAGCCTCCCTCGTCCTGTTCTTCAACGGCTGGCAGGTCTTTGTCAACGGCCAGTGGGACACCAGCACCTTCGTCACTTCGTACTTCCCTATCGTAAGCTCTCAGAACCACTTCCTGTCTCTCTCAGGCTCGAACGGATCTCCTAATCGATCTCGTCTCCTCCTCGCAGTGGTTCTTCCCGGTCCTCTACGGATTCTACCGCTTCATCTGGCGCCGCGACGAGAAGGGTCCGACCAAGGCCGAGATGGACTTCGTTTCTGGCTCGCGCGAGGAGCAGTTCTTCGTCGACCAGGAGCTGCCGGAACCGAAGGGTCTCGGTCGCCGCATCCTCGCCTACGTGCTCTAGATGGCGGATCGAAAAGTATTTGTCGCAGTAATAGCTTCTCCTGGTCATTGTGGTCACCTTACTCCCCCTTGTGTACCGATTACGACTACCGTCGAGTACTTGCAAAACAGGCTTGTCGTTCATTTCTGGCCGTGGCTTTCCGGTCCGTGTTCTTCAGTCTGCCGGATATCGAGTGCAAAGTATCGAGCTGTGCGCTCCGCTGTGAGGACGTTCATCCTAAGCCGAAGGGGTCTGTCCTCTTGCGCGGACCCTTTACCGGCCCTTCCGCTGGCGCTGCAACGTATCCCAACGGAGTTCCTAAATTCAGGTCCTCGTAACCATTGTGTTCCTTGTATTCATGAGCTCATCGTCTATCAAGGAGAGGAAAATTGATGCCAAGTGATTTAGACGCAACGTAAGCATTGCTGCGCGGACTACGGTACGCTAACAACCTTGCTCGTCTGTGCTGATCCGGTACGGTGAAAATGCACGAGTTAAATAGAGCAGATGGCAAATACAGCGACACGGGCAAAAGAGCGAGGAGTGGGTATACTCGTGATCATCTAGTCTCGAGGAGGGGGCGACGGGGGGACATGTCAAGGAGGGAGAGGGCGGAGGCGGACGCGCTGAACAGCGCAGAACAGAGTGGGTCGTCGTGTTTACGACGAAGCGACGCAGACCGACGAGGTCGGGTCGTACGTGAAGCCGTCCTCGCAGCTCCAGATCTCGCACGAGCCAGCGACGCAGCCGACGGCCGAGACACCCTCGAGGGTGGTGCAGTCGACGCCACCCTCCGATGCGCATGCGCCGCACTGCTCAATGTTCGACTGCGGGCGGGGATTCGGGGTCAGAACATTTGGCCGAGAGGCTGACCGACCGCGGAGACGGTGGCAAACGTACCGAGACGTCGATGCACTCGAATCCGTTGCCGACCGAGCAAGCCGTGTGCGACGCCGGGCAGGCGTTGCGGCGCTGGATCTCGGAACGACGCGAACGCGCGCGCTGCGAAGCGCCCGGGGCGGCAAGCTGGCAAGTGCACGATGGGTCCTGCGAGGACTCAACGAGACCGGGACCGCAGGCGTTGTAGACGTCAAAGCCGCAGCTACCGCCGACAGTGGTGACGTGCGTGGCGCAGTTGCCGGTGTAAGCGCAGTAGCCGCTCGCGCAGAAGAAGTTGCTCTGCTCGGCGACCTGCGTCGCGTTGTTGATGTCGTACGGACCGGTGTAGTCCTGGCAGTCTGCGGGGTCGGGGAAGAGTCAGAACTCCCCTGATTGGAGGTATGGCTATCGCTTGATAAAGAAGGGGACGTACAGGTGCCGAGGCCACCGCACGTGGGCTGACTTCCCGGAACCGAAAGGTCGGCGGCCGAGCAGTACAGGTAGCCGAGGCAGTTGTCGGACGAGATCGTACCGCCGCTCGGGGCCGGGCACGGGTAACCGAAGCCTCCAGCGCTAGAGAAGAAACACACCACCGCGAGAAGAAAAGGCGAGGACGCGTCAGAACGCGCAAACAACCCCAAGTTCCGTCGAGGTCTGAGACGCACCACTGGCCACCCGAGCAGACACCGTTGTCGCAGTTGCTAGCGGTCGTGCACGTCGCACCGGCAATACCGCAGAAGTAGTAGCCCGATTCGGGCTCAAGGACACACTCGGAGTCGACGGGGCTCGGCCGCGTGCCCTGCAGACTGTTGCTGATGGGGACGCCGAACCGCGTCGCCGGGTTGACGAGGTTACTCGCGAGACACGCCGACTGGTCTGCAGAGCGTCGGGAAATCAATGTTTGCGCTCGCGGTTTCACGACGCGTCTTCTTCCTCCGCGGGCTGCGGATCGGTCTTGGCCGGATCGCGCGCGTTCCGGACTCACCTGCCTGGCGGACACCGTTGACGGTCTTGGTGCACGGGAAGCGGCCGTAGCCGTTCTGGGCCGAGACCACCGAGACGAGGGTCGCGACGGCGAGCGTTGAGAGAGCGGAGTGCATGTTGACTGACGGCGTAGAGACGCGGTGAGGAGGGCGACCGGAGCGCGGGTGGGGAGAGAGACAGAGAGCGGAAGCAATGAAACGAGCGACGAGGGCCTCGGTTACGAGAGCACCAGAGGCAGGGGTGGAGGGAGGCGGCAGACGGCAGCGACTTTGCTCTACAAGCAGCTGAGAAGAGAAAGCAGCCGCTCGCGGTTCGAGGCGCGCAACAAAAAGGCGGCTTCCGATCGAACGCGTCCCGCGGCCAAACTTGCCGTTCCAGGTTAAGACGCGTCGCGCGTCTTCGAATCCATCTTCAAATCGCCAGCTTTGTCCGAATCACAGCTCGGTCCGTCTATGAGGCTTGTTCGGACGCCATATATGTATAGTAGACAGATAAGTGCTGGCCATAAATCTTAGCTTGAGAAAGCGAGCCGAGAGAGCAGCAGCCCTCAGCTCTTGTCCGCAGCGCCGCAGCGATTCCGACGAGCTGCCTCTCAGCAGCTTGCAACTACTGACAGAGCTCACAGAGTCTTGTAAGCACGCACCTCAGGGTCAATTCCGCGCAGATGTAAAGCCCTTGCGCGAGTCGACCACCTCCGGCCGGACGGAGAAGGACCCCAAAAGCGCGAATCGCGTCTGCGTATCGAGGCTGCCTCCGCTCCTTCCAGCTCCGTCGGCGCTCGGACTCGTTCGCAGTCCGTATCTCCGCGCGCGGTCACATCTCGTAACGGTTCGCTTGCAGCATCGAAGCTCACAGCAGGAGACTGGAGTTGCGCTTCGAAGTGGTCGCCCCATTGAGGGCAGGCGGCTATATTTCTGGCCGCTCCGGGTTAATTGGGGTGCTTAGCTCGACAGGGCAGCTCACCGACCTCCAGGTCGGGCCCTTAATGTATCGCGTAGATTACACAATTATCTGGTCCTGGAGGGATATGCCCCTCAGCGGACCTTGCCATCCTCGTCTACGATAGCGATCCCTCGATCTCGCAGTTTCCACGCGTCGAGTTCGCCGACGGGCGCATCCGTCGCGAGTCGGCGGACTGCCGGCAGCTGGCTTGTCTCGAGCAGCTTGACGACGTCGGCCGGCTCGGTCCACTCGACCCGAAGGAGGTCGAGCCACTCGACGGCGGGCATCGGCGGGAGGGCCAGTCGGAGCGGAAGCGGCGTGGGCGAGAGCGGCGAGCCCGCGACGGTGGTGTCGGTCAGATCGACCGTCCGGAGGGCTGGCGCGCGGGGGCCAGCAAAGAGGTCGAGATGCTCTTGCCGGAGTTGTGCGCCGGTCAGGTCGAGCGTGGCGAGGTGCGGGAAGCGCATCGCGGGGCCGAGGCGAGCGGCGCCTTCGAGGATGCGCGTCACGAGCGGGGCGGAGCGCGTCAAGCTCAGGGTGCGCAGGTTCGCGATGCAGAGCAAAAGGTCCGGGTCCGGCTGGTGCGGGTGGTCAAAGTGGTCCTCGAGGATGAGGTGCCGGAGCGTGCCGGTCATGTGCGAGAGGAGGTTCCAGAAGACGGGAGGCGCGGTCGAGCCCAGGTGGGCGTAGTCGAGGGCGGGCAGGTCGGCAGACGAGACGACGGGAGACGCGATCGTGCCGTCTTGGTAGCGCAAGCGCCAGACGGGGCCGATGAGGACGAGGCGCCGGAGGGAGACCAGCGGCTTCCAGTCTCCCTCGCCGCCATACCGGGGCAGGAAGCTCGGGACGAGGTAGGCGTCCGGTGCAGGGAGGGAGAGCTTGCACGAGCGGATCTCGAGCTCTTGCAACGCCGAAAAGGTGTGTCCGAAACGCGGAAGGCTGAATCCGATGCGGAGGTGCGAGGCGGAGTGGAGGATCAAGGATCGGAGGGTGCGAGCAGACGGGACAAGCAAGCGGAACGTAGACTGCAATTGCCGGTTCTCGTCGGTCGAGAGGCCTCCGCCGAGCCAGGACAGGCGTACGCGCTCGAGGGAGCCGAGGTGGAGGAGTTCAAGGGCATCGCAGAGGCCGGCCAGATCGTCCGGCGTCCAATCCTGGATGCGAGTCAGGACGAGCGCGACGACGCCCGATTTTCGCGTCTCTTCTGGACGGTGGCGAGGGCCGTCCTCGCCCGTTTCCTCGGCGTATTGGACGGCCCGGTTGGCGCGGGTGGTCCACCACATGGCCTTGGCCTCGGCTCGGTCGCCGTCGACTTCTCCATCGAGGTAGAGCGTAGTCCAGAGCGCCGGAGTTGAAAGAACGAGGCTGCGCCACGTGCGGCAGACGTGGGAGAGCGCGACGACGGGATTCACGCGGCGGCGGAAGTGGACGAACAGCGACGGATCGTCGTACGCAGGGCGTTCGGCGTCGTGCGCGTCTCGCGAGAGGGCGAAGACGGCGAAAAGAATCTCAGCCGGTAATCGCTCAACCGGTGCCATGCCCTAGAAAGCCCAAATCAGCACACTTTGGCTGCAGCAGAGAAGGTGCGGAGAAGAACCAGGCCGCACTCTTGCTCGTTCTACACAAGCTGCTGCATCGAGCTCATCAAAGACAGCTACGCTCCTGAGGCTGCTGAACGGTCCCTGCTCGCTCCGAAGGCTCGCAAGCTTGTTCGCCGCCTGATCCGCTTCATCTCTTGCTTGATCCAACTTTCGACTCGGACGCTTTCTGCTGGTTCTCGCCGCTTTACGAACGCAATAATGGTGTAAGCTTTCAACCAGAACGATCATGAAGCCAGTCTTGAGCCAGGCTGACCCTTCTCTGGCCGGCAGTCTTGCTCCGCCGAGCGACCCATCGCACCCGAACGATCACTCGTTGATCCGCCACGAGAACAACCCCGTTCACCCGGCGTACTTGATCCCGGAGCTCTGTCGGGGTTTCTACAAGCTCGGCTGGGTCACGGGAACCGGCGGTGGAATCTCGATCCGAGACGGGTGCGCGAGACTCCGGTCGGCATCGCTTGTAAAACTCGAGGCTGAGTCCGGTTTCTCGCAGGGAAAAGGTCTACCTCGCCCCGTCCGGCGTGCAGAAAGAAAAGATCGAGCCGGAGGACATCTTTGTCCTGACCCTCAAGGTCAGCCTATCGTCAGTGGGAGCACTCACCGGAACGAGGAGCTGACAACGGGACGTCTCGATAGGACCGCGACTTTCTGCGATGGCCGGTGCACAAGCCGCTGAAGCAGTCTGCGTGCACACCCCTGTTCTACAACGCCTACGACATGCGGAACGCCGGCGCTTGCATACACGTGCGTCCGTGTACTTCGTCCGCGAGGGCATTCGCCCGGGTCCCGAGTCACGAAGATTGAAGCTCTTGCTCCCAGACTCATTCGCAACACGCGGTCATGACGACCCTCCTCTGGCCGGGCAAAGAGTTCCGGATCTCGCACCAGGAGATGATCAAGGGGATGCGGGTCGGCGGCACGGGCTCGGCGCTGAGTTACCTCGACACTCTCGTCATCCCGATCATCGAGAACACGCCGGACGAGGAGGACCTGCGAGAGGGCATGGAGGAGGTATGCGAATCTCGCTTGCTTTCAAGGCGGAAAATGCGCCAACGCGAGCTGCCCGCGCGCGGTGGCTTTCTGCTCCGGATCAAAGTCCGTCCAAAGCTGACACTCTCGCGCTCTTACACAGGCTATGCGCAACTACCCCGACGCGGTGAGCTGGACGCGCGTCAGGGACTTATGCAGCTGAGAGCTGATCCTCTTGCTTCGAGACAGCCCGCAATCCTCGTCCGACGACACGGCACGTACAGCTGGGGTCCTGGTGCGTCCTCCAGAGCCATGTTTAGCGTTCTCCCGCGCCGGCGAGCCATTCCACTTTGCCTCGTGACTCTCGCTGACTGAAAGAGGTTTTCTTGGTCATCATCGCCCGACGCCACACCGGGGCTCCCTCTACCCAACTCGGTCTTCCCTCTCCCCGAGACAGACTGGGAAAAAGCAAAGGTGAGCTTTGCATATCGAGCACTCTAGATCCTCCACGTCCGACGTCAGAGGAGAACCTCCGACGAAGGCTCCGAGACGCTCTCGGGCGGTGGCAGGCTCCCGAACCCCGTCCTTCTGCTCAAAGACATCGCCATTCGGAGCCTTGTCCGGGCAGAAGCTGACGCTGCGGCTTCTCTCGCGCGCGCACAGGGTCAAGCCGAGTGCCTCGACTACCTGCTCGAGGTGGCGGTCAAGATGAAGCTGGCCGGCATGGACTGCGAAGGGCTCGACCAGTTTGCCACCCGTGCGAGCAAGTAGGCTGGCGGTCGATAGAGCAATCCCTATTCGCTCAGAATGCGCATGCACCGCGGAGGGCATCAGAAGCGTTGTAGCGGTCTACGCCGAGGCGCGACAAGAAGGTCCAAGGTCCCAAGCGTTTCCAAGGGGGCGGCGGCCTCGTCCTTCCGATCGGCGGCAATCAAATGCCCTTCCGGACCTCTCCATTCACACTGCTGTAGTTTGACAGAGAGTGTAGGAAAGGGTCTCGATACGTGGGAGAGAGGAGGATTTTATTCGGCACGGGCGATCGCGAATTTGGAAACTGCGCCTGCAAGTCGGCCGCAACTCGTCGCCTGCCTGGGAAGTGTTTCCGCCCCGCCGTAGCCCGCAAGGGACGTCTTCAGAGCTCGCACCGTGCTGCAGTGCATTTTGCGCTCCAGCCGCTGTCCGTTCCCGTGCGCCTCGAGCGCGTACGCAGCGCCGCCGACATCGGACGCCTCGATCGCCGACACATCGACGAACGCCGGCTGCCGCACGCTCTCGCCCGCCCTCAGCGCACTCTACAGCGGACAGCGTGCCCTTGCTGAGCCACTGCTAGCTCAACGCAGCTCTAGGACGCCCCCGCACCCCGCCCCGACCGAGTGCGAGGCGTGCCGGACGAGGATCCCGCTCGTTTGCGCCTCTTGCGAAGCCCGGCTCTGAACGGACGGACAGCCTTGCCGCATCGCCGCGCAGCTTCCTAGCGCCACAATGAGCCAGGACAGGGCACCATACTCGCAAGGCGTCGGTCAGCTGCCGCCCGGAGCCGGACCGCCGCCCCGCCGACCCGTCTACAGCCCCAGCGCCGACTCGGCCGACTCCAAGGCTTCGTCGTTCACCGCCGTCGGGGCCGGCGCGGCTCGCTCACCGCCGCCGCCGCCCGTCCCAGGTCCTTACGACTATCCGACTCGGCCGCATCCTTCTCGAGCGGGCTCGTCAGGTCTCTCGCAGTCGGGCGTCAAAGTCCAGTTCTCTCCGTCGTACGGCGGAGAGGACGCCATGTCGACCGCAGACGTCCCGCTCGTCGGCTACCAGTATCAGACCAGCGGCGGACGCTTGCATCCAGGCCACCTCGAAGCCGGCGGACCGTTCGCATCGACGTCAGCGACCGCGAGCGGGTCCGGCAGCGGTGCCGACTTTCGGCGGAAGAAATCGCTCGTCCGCCCTGATCGCGAGCGCGTCGACGAGCACCATCGGCTGTACAACTACCGTCAGCATGCCGCTGCGATGGAGGCCGAGGGACGCGGCACGGCGGCCGTCTCGCGCACCGGTCACTATGCCTCCGCGGGCTTGCCGATACCGGTCACGCCCGCAGAGCTCAGCGGCAGAGCCGTCGGACCAGGGATCGCCGCCGCGACTGGTGGCGCTCTTGGCACTGCGGCGGGAGCTGGCGCAGCTGGAGGAGGATCGGAGCAGACCCTTCGTCGCGGAAGGAGCATCCTCGCCCGCGAGGAAGGCATGGCGAACGAGACGGGCTTGAACATCTTTAAGCGCTCCGCCACGGTCCGTCGTCGTGGGCCCAAGGGGCAGCAAGCTCTTCCGGGCGGCGCCTACGAGAAGAACCGCCGCGCCAAGGCCGCAAAGGCGAGCAAGCCGCTCGGGCCTTGGATGATCTATTGCTATATCATCACCGCCTGCCTCCCTTCGCCGCTACTGAAGCTCTTCGGTACGTCCGAGTGTTCGTCACTCTGCGCGTTGCGAAGCAGCCTGAACTGACTCGCTTGTGGTGACCGTTGCAGGGTTCAAGACGCAGGACCGCCGAAACGCCTTCCGCGAGAAGGTCGGCCTCCTCTCGATCATCGCGCTTTGCATGGCCTTCGTCGGTTTCCTCACGTTCGGCTTCACCCAAGTCGCGTGCGGCAGACCCGGGCTGAGGTACCGCGCCGGTTCCGTCGGCGTCAACTCGATGATCTTCCACGGCTACGACTACGACATGGACCACTTCTCGCATCCGGCCGCTGCCGGTATCTCCGAAGGCTCGAATCCGCTTTACGACATCTTTGACGCCGCCGCCAAGGACGGCTCGTTTCTGTTCCAGAAGGTCAACCAGAAGTGCCTGAACGTCATCACGCCCGCCCCAGGAACTGGCATCACGCACAACGGCAACGAGATGGGCTGGTACATGCCCTGCAACATGTTCGATCAGTATGGCTCGACGACTCCCAACTTTACCGCCTACGCCGAAGGCTATACCTGCCACACGCAGGGCGACGCCCGCGCACAGTTTGCCGAGATCACCAAGTCGCGGCGTCAGGGTCAGGTCTACTTCGAGTGGGTCGACCTCAAGAACAGCTCGCGCAATCTCGGTGTCTACGACGGGTACGTCAGGTTTGCGTTCGGTCTCGGAGAAGCCCGCTGTGTCTGACCGCCTCCTGTTGCTCGTACAGCGCCGTCCTCGATTTCTCTCTCCTTAATTGGCTCGACACCTCTCAAGTCTCCTACCCTGCACTCTTTGACGAGCTCCGTGGCGGCACGAACACGACGTTCTCCGGCCGCGACATCACCGCCCTCATGGTCAATTCTGGTCAGCGCCAGATCGCCGAGTGCCTCGTCGACGTGATCCGCGTCGGCTTCATCGACTCGAACACCTTTGGCTGCGTCGCGTCCGACATCGTCCTCTACGTCTCGCTCGTCGTCATCATCGGCGTCGTCGCCACCCGCTTCATCTTTGCCGTCCTGTTCGGCTGGCTCGTCTCCTGGCGGATCGGCAAGTTCCCGGAGGAGACGCATGAGCAGCGGCGCGCGCGCGCTGCCGCGATCGAGAACTGGACCGACGACATCTACCGTCCCGCGCCGGCTCGGTACCGACCGAGTGTCCCGAACAAGCTGCAGAAGGGCAGCGGCCCGAAGGGCGGTGCGCCGAAGAAGTCGATGCTGCCGACCACGAGTCGGTACTCGAAGGCCGATCTCTTCAAGGCGGACTCGGCGGCGCAGCTCCCGACGCTGTCGAAGAAGGGCATGCTCGGCGCCGGCATGCGGAACTCGCCTCCAGGGTCGCCGTCCGCTTCAAGGAGTTCGACTTCGCTGCACATGTCCTCCTTGACGCTGGACGGTCTCTCGCGCGGTCTTGCGTCCGACGGCGCCATGGGCGAGTGCCCGTTCCCGCTCGGCGACGTCGTCCCTCAGCCGCCGGCCGACTGGGAACCGTTCAACTACCCCCTCGCTCACTCGATTATGCTCGTCACGGCCTACTCCGAGTCGGTCGAGGGTCTCCGCACCACGCTCGATTCGCTCTCGACGACCGACTACCCGAACTCGCACAAGGTCATCCTCGTCGTCGCGGACGGCATGGTCAAGGGTTCCGGCAACTCGCTCACGACGCCCGAGATCGTGCTCGGCATGATGAAGGAGTTCATCGTGCAGCCTGCCGACGTCGAGCCGCAGTCGTACGTCGCCGTCGCCGATGGCCACAAGCGGCACAACATGGCCAAGGTCTTCGCCGGCTACTACGACTACGACGACAACACCGTCGAGAGGTCGAAGCAGCAGCGCGTGCCGATGCTCCTCGTCGCCAAGGTTGGCAACCCGGACGAGCAGCGGGACCCGAAGCCAGGCAACCGAGGCAAGCGCGATTCGCAGGTGCTCATCATGACCTTCTTGCAAAAGGTCATGTTTGACGAGCGCATGACGACGTTCGAGTACGAGTTCTTCAACTCGCTGTGGCGGTCGACGGGCGTCAGTCCGGATCGGTACGAGGTCGTCCTCATGGTCGACGCCGATACCAAGATCTTCCCCGACTCGGTCTCGCGCATGATCTCGTGCATGGTGCACGATCCCGAGATCATGGGCCTTTGCGGCGAGACCAAGATCGCAAACAAGTCGGACTCGTGGGTGACGATGATTCAAGGTTAGTCGCTCTGTCCTCTGACGATACGGAGAATGGAAGCTCGAATGGCTGACGAAGCATCTCCCTGCAGTGTTCGAGTACTACGTCTCGCATCATCAGACCAAGGCCTTCGAGTCGATGTTCGGCTGCGTCACCTGCCTGCCCGGTTGCTTCTCGATGTACCGGATCAAGGCGCCGAAGGGCGGCGACGGCTACTGGGTGCCGATCCTGGCGAATCCCGACATCGTCCAGCACTACTCGGAGAACGTCGTCGACACGCTGCACACGAAGAACCTCCTTCTGCTCGGCGAGGACCGATACCTGACAACTCTCATGCTCCGGACCTTCCCTCGGCGCAAGATGATGTTCTGCCCGCAAGCCGTTTGCAAGACGATCGTCCCCGACACGTTCAAGGTTCTCCTGTCGCAGCGCCGTCGCTGGATCAACTCGACCGTGCACAACCTCTTCGAGCTGATTCAGGTACCGGACCTGTGCGGCGTCTTCTGCTTCTCGGAGCGCTTCGTCAGTGAGTCGATCGGTTCCTTTCTGGCCAACTGCGCGAAGACTCCAATTCTGATCACGCATGCTTGCAGTCTTCATGGAGCTGGCCGGTACTCTCGTCTTGCCCGCCGCCATCGCCTTCACTCTCTACCTCATCATCATCGCGGTCATTCCCGGCACCGTCAAGCCGGTCGTCTCGCTCGTCCTGCTCGCCCTTATTCTCGGAATGCCCGCCATCCTCATCGTGGTCACTTCGCGCCGCTGGGTGAGCTGCATCTCTTTCTGCAGAGTTCGCGCCGCCTTCGCTCACTCGTTTTCCTCTGCAGGCTTACCTCGGCTGGATGTTGATCTACGTAAGCATTCAATTCGCGCGGAGTCTCCCTAGGCTTGTGCTGACCCTTGCGTTACATCCGCAGCTCCTCTCGCTTCCGGTATGGAACTTTGTCCTGCCGTTCTACGCCTACCTGCACATGGACGACTTCTCGTGGGGCCAGACTCGCATGGTCGAGGGCGAGAAGCAAGGCGCCGCCGACCACAGCGCAAAGGAAGGCACCTTCGACTCGAGCCACATCACCATGAAGCGCTGGCGCGATTGGGAGCGCGAGCGCCGGTACCGGTCGGCGTCGCGATCCCGCGAGTCGACGAGCGGCGAGTTCATCGACACCGGCCGAGACCGTCCCGACTCGCCTCATCGAGGATCCGTCTTTTCGAGCGTCGACGGGTCCACCGTCGTCTCCGAGTCGCGGACGCCTGCTCAAGGATACAACCTGCCTCGCTATCCGACGGAGCTCACGATGCCGGCGCCTCTCGCCCGTCAGAGCGTGAGCGCAACGTCCTCGCAGACCAGTTTCGACCGTCCTGCGGCGGTGTCTCCGCCGATTCCTGCGCATCGCCCTTCCTACGAATACCCTGCGTACCAGACCTACGAACCGGGGGAGGCCGAGCAACCGATCCTCGCATCGCAGTCTCCGCCGCCTCCGCCGGACGTCGCGAGCTTCGACAGCGAGCCCGAAGTCATCGCGACTCCTCCCTTGACCAGCCAGTACGCCTCGAACAATCCCTTTACGAACGCCGCCGCAGCCACGGGCCCGACGGCCCCGCCTCGCCCGCCTCCTCGCCGGGGTGTCTCGCTGAGCGACACCGGTCCCGTGCCGAGCTCGTCGGGCGAGAGCGTGCGGGTGGCGCAGCGCCACTCGCGGCGGCAGAGCTCACTCGCGGGCATCGCGCCTGGCGCGAGTCGCTCGCGCCCTTCGACGCAGCAGACGAGTACCACGGACTCGACTTCGGCGCACTCGTCGAGCAGCGGTGGCGGCGGCAGTGGTAGCAGCGGTCAGCTTCCGCCAGGCGCCGCGGCACCTCGGTACAGTTACCCCGGCAACCCCTAGATTCCTTCCGATCGCAGACACTTCACTCGCCGTACATGCCATCCACTGTCTCGTGACATCTCGTGACCCTCCCTGACCGTAATCTGCGACGCTACTCTCCCTCGCGATTTCTGTCGCTCTACGACCCTTTCTCGCCTTTCTTCCTCCTTCCCCTGTATACCCGTGCCGTTCTCCCGGGCTCCGCACGACTTCTCATCCGATCACGATCCTTTCTCGCATGTAGGGACACTCTTCACCTGAGCAGACGCTTTCCTTGGCCCATACCGTGTGATTGGTCGAGAGTTGGATCCATTGTGCGGAATGTTCCTTGCTTTTATCCCGAGAGCAAAGTGCATTCTGGCACTGGGTATTCGAACGCGATAGAGCCGTAATTGACTACGAACGGGAAATCCACTGTGAAGTCCCGTAAAAATTCTTGCGCATGTCAACCACCCTCCCCGCTCCCCCACACTCCCGCCCGGCTAGGTTGCAGCCCCTTCTGCACCATAGAGAGAGAAAGCGAATCAGCTGCCATTCCTCTGCTGCGGACCTCGACCTGACTTGCCTCTACTCGCGCGCGTGTCGCCGGATGCGGGTCGTCGCTGTCCTTCTCCATGAAGTCTGTTCATGTGCAGCATAGCGAGTCAGTCCTTTTTCACGCATGAGAGTGGGTGTCTTGGACTTGCCTGACGACCTCACCCTGGCCTTGCACCCGCGCTCTTCTTTGCCGTCACGCTCAAAGGTCCTTTGCAACTGTGGAGTGGTTTCCGATCAGCCCTAGTTCTGTATCTCTCAGAGGAGCATGCACGTACTTGACTCGCCGGGCTCGGGTGGGAGGGCGGAGTAGCGAGGGAGGGCGCGACGGAGAGGCGAGTTCGAGCACGACGGCGACGCCTGGCGGCGAAGCTCGCGGCGCGGCGGACGCAGTCCACAGCGTGCTTGTCGAGAGTGACAAGAGCTCCAGCTCAGAAGGAAGGGCACAGCGAGAGGTTTCCGGGACGGTTCGGGCTGGCGTACAACCGTTGGACTGGGGCCGGGCAGGGCCGGTACGTCGATTGAGACCGTAGATGCGCGCGGTCGCGCCGTGTAACGATGATGTGTGCGTGCGATTAGGTCCGGTCCATCCTTCGCGTAGGATTGGTACCGGGGGACCCGGTGGGTCTGGGGTACGCCGGATAAGGGGTCGGCGCTGGTTTAGAGAGGAGGAGGCGGAAACTCGAGGCAGGCGCGCTCATGTCCTGCAGAGGAAGGGGAAGAGGTCAGTTCATCTGAGAACGGGGAGCGCGATGGTTCTTCGATAAAAAACTCACTTGACAGCGGGCGGCGGAGACGCTTGGCGGAACTGGTAGTCCGAGTCCTTGAACTTGCCGAGCAGGACGCGGTCCGACTCGCGCTGCTTCAGGACGACGCTGTCGAACCCGGCCGTGTCGGCGAGCGACTTATAGTTGCGCTGGTTCAGGTTGGCGTGATCGGCCATCTCCTGGCGCTCAAAGTACCCGACGGACGGAACAATCATGCTCGCGTACGGGGTCGCGGGCGTCGGCGCGGCCGAGTTGCTGCCAAGCACGAGGCTCGTCGGCGAAGGCACAGGCGGCAACGTGGGCATAGACGGACGCGGCGAACGGCGGCTGGCGAGCTGAGCGGAGGCAGGGAACGGACGCGGCGACGGCGTGCGGTGCTGCTGCTCGGAGCGGGTGCAGCTGCCAAGCGGCGAGAGGACTTGCGCAGGCATAGAGCAGAAGTGCAACGTCTGGGCAGTGCTGAGCTGCGCAGCGTTGGTGCGGACTGTATGGTGGCAGGTCAAGGGGAGAGAATGCAGCGATGGGCACCGTTAACAAGCTCTTTTTTGTCCGAGGTGCAGCGGACCCTGCGAGCGTTCGGAGCGCGCTGCAGCAACGGATTTCGGAGGAATCGCAGGTTGATCTGCCGATCTCATGAAAACGATCAATCGAAAAGAAATCAAGCGCGGCTTCCGGGAGCCGGCGAGCTTTCGCCGGCCGCGCGCCCGCTCTCGCTCGGACAGCCACGTGTTGCCTTCGATCGGATCTCCTTCTCGCTCCCTTAATTCTCCTCATTCATGCATAGCTCTTCACAAGCAATTGTCTCACAGTACTTGTCTGATTCAATCGCACAAGAAATCGCAGCTGCAGCAGCCGAAGTAGCTGTGAATGGTAGTATCTAGCGGGGTGAAATCAACAGTCATACAGGCCGTGGATCTATCCGGCATCCTTCTTCCCTCGCTCTTCAAGATCTATCGCCTCGTCATCTGCCGGTTTGCCATGTCGTCGCTTGCGTTCCCTCTTCTCCTTCCGATGTCGGATCCAGTCGTTCCCGCGCTCCTTCAGGGCCTCTTCGTCCGGACGAGACAGCGAGTGCCGCTTGATGAACACGAGCGCAAGGAGAAAGTTGGCCCCGATGAGGGCCGTCAGGACGTGCATCAGCGTCTGGAACCCCCGGACCCAGCTCGAGACGACCTGCGCCTTCTCCTCGGCGGAGAGTGCGACGAGGAGCGGGTTCGTCGAGGCAGAGGTGGTCCAGATCGCGGTCGGGTCGTCGATGACGGCCGAGATCAAAGTCGAGTCGAACCCGTCCGCGCGGAGGTGAGATCGCAATGTGCTGTTGCTGTAGGACGGCTTTCGTCAGTCTGGGCGCTCGCAGCCGGAGATCTGGGATACAGTGCTCACATGATGGTAGCTCCGACCACGAGAAAAATGGTTCCGCCAAGCGACCGCATAAAGTTCCGCACGGACGTGACCACGCTCATCTCGGACCGCTCGACGGCAGCCTGGGCTGCTACCATCGTTGTCTGTAGCGTCTGTCCTTGGCCAACTGTCACGGACAAGGTCTCGATCAGCTCCGCGGAAAGGGGCGGAAACAAAGGCAGGACGTACAGCCGTTCAGGATCTGGTACCCGATTACTCGCGCAGTCGAAGAGTTCTGATCGAGCGTCGAGATGAGACCGAGGCCGATTGCCCAGACTGCATAACCGCCGACGATGAACGGCTGCCCACGGAAGACTGGTCAGAGCTCCGTTAAGAAAGGCATGGGTGGCGGACCGGACAGACCTTGTACTGTCCGGTGCGCGCGACGAGTTGTCCGGAGATGGCGACAAAGAGCGTCGTCGACAGGAATTGCGGGATGACCAGCGCTCCGGACCGGATGGGCGAGTCGCCTCGCCCGACTTGCAGTAGTTGCGGGAGGTAGTAGACTTGGCTCAGGATCTGCGCGTCGAAAGTTTCGGTCAAAAGCTTGCGATGCCGCTCGATCGCGATAAGCTCACGGTCCCGCCGGCGAGCAGCGTAGCGAGGAAGATGGCCGCCACCGTGCTGTTCTTGAAGATGTACGCTTCGGGCGGAGATGCGTCAGTCCCGGATCCCCACGCTGGATAGGAGAACAAGCACATACGCGGAACGATCGGGATCCGAGCCATCTTCCATTCCCACAGGAGGAAGAGGACAAAGGTGACGGCGCCGGCGACGAGGCAGCCGAGGACCGGGCCGGAGACCCAGGGGAAGGAGTTGCCGCCCCAATTGAGGGGTAGAATGACGAGGACGCTGCCCGCCACGGTCAGGACGGCGCCGCCATAGTCGATCTTGAGCAGCTTTCTGCGGGTCAAGGGCCGTCAGTCGTTGTTCAAAGTCACGAAGCGGATGCCGGGCGCACTCTCTGATACCGCCCCGGACGGCCTTGAGCGGGAGGAAGAAGACGATGAGGAGGATCGAGAACGGGCAGATGATCAAGTTGAGCCAGAAAGCCCAGCGCCAGCTGACTTTCTGGGCGAGCACACCGCCGAGGAGCGGTCCGCTGCCGTTGGCGATGGCGATCGTCACCTCCTGCAGGGTCCTGGTGTGTGAGCCCCAGGCTTTCGAAGATCAAGGTGAACGGAAGCGCACCGTGACACCCTGGTATTTGCCACGATCCCGAAGTGACACGACGTCGGAGATGATGATCAAGCACAGGGTCAACAGGCCCCCTCCGCCGACACCTTGGAGGGCGCGGAACACGATGAGCTGAAGCATGCTCTGGGCGACCGCGCATGCGAGCGACCCGATCGTAAAGACGACGATGCAGGCGATCAGGATGACCTTCCGCCCAAAGGTGTCGGAGAGGCGACCCCAGATTGGTTGCATCGCCGTCGAGGTCAGGAGGTAGGCTGAGCCGACGAAGCTGGAGTGCCCGCCCTGGTTGAAGTAGGCAGAGATGACGGGTAGGGCGGTCGAGACGATCGTCTGGTCCAGGAAGGAGAGGAAGACTGGGGGCACGAGCATTGTCAGACGCCGACTTCAGTCGCGGACAGCCGCTATCGGAAGACCCACCCGCCAGCTGAAGCGACATGAAGACGATCAAGACAGTCTTGACGGGCCTGTCAGGTGATTCGTCAACAAGCTGCACAACGAACTAGCGAGAGACGACCGTCAATATGCGCACATGTAGCTCGTCTGGTCCGCGAGTCCGTTTGCATGGAATTCTGCCGGTCGACTATGGTCCTCATGTTCGCCAGGACCCACGCCTGGCTTGTCGTCCTCTTCTGCCTCTGTCGCTGTGGTGCCCTCATACTGGTCGTGTGCCGATGTGCCGCGGCTCGAATCGACTTGCGGTTCGACTTGGGACGGCGGGGCCGCTGCCGAGACACCCGCACTGTCCGGCGGAATCGCTAGATCCTTGGCGTTGGTCGACATGGCGGCAGCATCGGTGATTGCGTCGTTGCTCCGGAGGTGCGTGAGCCAACTTTGGGACGGCGACGATTCGGAAGCGCTCTCGGCCGGGTCGGGTGCTCTCGCCCGCGACGTCGACTCGCGGTGGCGTATGCGCTCGTGCACTGCCCGGTGGAGGAGCTGGAGCGCCGGAAAGCGTCGAGCAAGCGCAGCGAGATATGGGAGCGTGTAGCGTTAGCGTCGCTGGTTGAGAAGGCCGAAAGGGGTATTCAAAATGGGGTAGCTAGGTTTTGTAGTTTGGAATATTCAACGGGTCTGAATCCGCTGCGAGGAGGCGGTCATCAGTCGAGAGAGCGAGAACAGCCGTTCACGGGCAGACGAGCTTCGTACCTTCCACCGCCTGCGAGCTATACTGCTGTGCTGCCCCGGCGTCGCTGCTCGTGCTGCTATTGCGCGTGCGCGTGGTCGTTTCTTGGTCGTCATCGTCACTCGCGTCTTGACCGTCGGCCCCGCCCGCTCCGCCGCTTCCCCGCTCTAGCTACAGCGCTACAGCAGCTGCCGCCATGGTCCTCGAACAGACAGTCAGCGGCCTCATCAAGGCGCTGCGCGCCAACAAGAACGACGAGGCCCGCGTCGTCCAGCAGGCCCTCGACGAGACTCGGCGCGAGATCCAGAGCAGCGACATCGACCTGAAGGCGGAAGCTATCCTCAAGCTCGTCTATGTAAGCTGCCTAGCCGGGGTTGCATCGGCAAAGCGCCGGAGGAGACGACAAAGCCCTGCTCACGCTGCCTTCTCCCCACTTCGCAGCTCGAGATGCTCGGATACTCGATCTCGTTCGCCGCCTTTGCCATCGTCGAATGCATGACCAGCACAAAGCCGCACATCAAGTCGATCGGCTACCTCGCCGCATCGCAATGCTTCGACCGCGAGACAGAAGTCGCCGTCCTCGTCGTCAACCTCGTCAAAAAGGTGAGGCTCGCGTTCCGGATGGGTCATGCAGGATGTGCAAGCTCATCTCTTTGACTCGCAGGACCTGCTGTCACCGCCGAGCCCTACTTTCTCGTCCTCGCCAAACGCCTTGACGGTCGCCCACCTCACTTCGACGCTCTCCTCCGTCTCGCTCCTCTTGACGCCCTCCCTCGCGCGCGACCTCGGACCCGACCTCCTCTCGCTTCTGACGCACACGCGGCCGCTGGTTCGGCGACAAGCGACCTTGATCCTCTGGCGCATCCTGCACAGCTGGCCCGGCGTGCAGGAGCTCACGACCGGACGCGAGGAACGGGGCGAGGATCCCTGGATCGAACGCTTGCGCGAGCGCCTCAGCGACGAGGATATGGGCGTCGTCGGGTCGGCTGTCAATGTCATCTGCGAGGCCGCGCGCAAGGACGCCCGGAAATACCTGCCGCTCGCGCCGGAGCTGTTTGGACTCTTGACCGCCAGCACGAACAACTGGATGCTGATCAAGATCATCAAGCTGGTAAGCGCGTGTGCTCTCGTGTCACGCACTATTTGGCCGCTGACGAACGAGTGCCTCTGCAGTTTGCGGTTCTGACCCGCGAGGAGCCACGCCTGGTCAAGAAGCTCGTCCCGCCGCTGACGGAGCTCATCGAGACGACCCCGGCCATGTCGCTCCTCTACGAATGCATTCAGACGTCGATCGTGGGCGGCATGCTGAACGGGGCAGAGGGCGAACAGCTCGCGCGCACTTGCGTGCAAAAGCTGGGCAGCTTCTTGGAAGACCTTGACCAGAATCGTGAGGCACTTTCTGAAGTGGGAGACGCCTGCTTGTACTGACGACAGCATGTCCCTAGTCCGCTACATCGCTCTGGTCGCCCTAGTCAAGATTGCCCCGACCCACCCCCACCTGATCTCGACTCACCACGACACTATCCTCAACTGCGTCGATGACCCGGATCTCTCGATTCGGATGCGAGCGCTCGACCTCGTCGAGGTGATGGTAAGTGAGATCAGCGTCTTTTGCTCGCCTAGCACGGCCCGACTGAGCAGGGCCGCGTCCCTCAGGCGGATCGCCAGAATCTGCAGGCTATCGTCCGCCGGCTTTCATCGCACCTCCGTCCTACAGCTGCGCCTCCGTCAGCTGCCGCGTCCTTGCTGCGGGCACAGCAGTCATCCGCCTCTGCGACCCAGAGCGCCCCGACTCCGCCCGTCGTCTCGGCGGCGTATCGCGCCTCCGTCATCTCCCTCATCCTGCGCATGTGCTGCAGCGCGACCTACGCGAACGTCTCCAATTTTGCCTGGCTCATCGATACCCTCGTCGAGATGACGTACATCTCGCGGACGTTGCAGTCTGAACCGACCCCTGCCGGACTCGCGAGGCTCGGCAGGCAGCTGCGCGACCAGCTGATCGACGTCGTCGCGCGCGTGAGACAGATCCGGCCGTATGCGGCTCGGAAGATGGCGGCGCTCCTGCAGGATGAGGAACTGCTCGACGAGGGGGAAGCGTCCGATGCTGCCGAGGTTCTCGGCGCTGCTGCCTGGATCTGCGGCGAGTACTGCCGGTAAGTATACCGTGTTCGAGCGCGTCATCATGTCTCTGACGTCAGATACCGCAGTGACTTGGAGGATCCGCGCCCGGTGATTGCCTCCCTCTTCGGCTCCAGCACGACGTCGACCCTCCCGCCTCGCATCCTGGCGATCTACATCCACAACGGCGTCAAAATCACCGCCAGCTGGCTCTCTGCGCTCTCCGAGTCCTGGGACGAGTCGGCCGTCGAGCAGATCAAGTCGATCACGTCCGCCCTCGAGAGTCAGTTGGCGCAGTGCTCGAAGAGCACCGATGCCGAGTTGCAGGAGCGCGCTGCCGAGCTCGGCGGATTGTTGCAGCTCGTGCGGCAAGGGCTCGACTTGCCGCGCGACCTCATCGAGACCGAGCCGAGCGACTCGAACGATGCGGACGACTCGAACGGCTTTGCGACATCGAGGCGGCACCCGCCCGCGTCGCTCAAGCTGCTCGAACCGCTCTTCTTCTCGCACGAGCTCAACCCGGTCAATCCGAAGGCGCAAAGCCTCGTCGCGCCTCCCGAGGGTCTCGACCTCGATACTGCGCTCCATGCCGGAGCGTGGGCCGAATTCGACGGCGAGGCGGCGGAGCCTCCTGCGGAGGTGGATGACTATGGCCGGCCGATTCGGAAGTTTACGAGCGGTGGCGGTGATGAAGCTATTTCGACCAAGGACAAGAAGAAGAAGAAGGACAAGTCGGGGAGCAAGAAGTCGAGGAAGCGAACACCGGCAGAATCCGATCTTCAGGTATGTTGGCTGTTAGTTGCGAGGGGGCTGCTTCAGGTCCTGACTTGGGACCCCTCTTTCGCAGACTTTCGATCCTCTGTACGACGATCCGTACCGAGTCGGTCAATCGCAGGCCAACTCGTACCATGGTGGCGCGACGGCTTCCGACGGGGAGGAGGTCGACTCGATCCCGATCGTCAAACTGGACCTCGACCTCCGGTCGCCCTCGCCGCGCGTGCCGACCCCGCCGCCACGAGAACCGACCCCTCCACCGATGTTTGTCGACGTCGACGGAGAGCTGCCACCGACTGCTGCGGCTGCCGCAGCGGCGCCAAGGACTGCGACCAAATCACCGCCTGCGCAGGAATCCGCTGCGCAGGAGCAGGCGCCGTTGCTCCAGGAGGAGGAATCTAAGCCGGACGCCGTTGCGACTGAGAAAGCCGCAGTCAAGGTGGTCAAGAAGAAGAAGAAGAAGGCAGCAGCGGGCGACGGAGCCGGAAAGAGCCCGGCGGGTGGCAAGTCGAGAAAGAGCCGGGCGGTCGTAGATCTCCCCGGAGGAGACTGACGGAGGATCTGCACGGTCTCCTCCCTTATGAATGCCTTGTGCGGCTTGTTTCTGTGCTTATTGCGACTTCTTTCGTTCATCCGCCGCGGAAAGAAGCTCACGCTCACGTGAAGATGCGAGATGGGCTCATTCAGGCTCGTCATCGCTCGTTCTGCCCGCTCTGTGCGCCTCGTTCAGGTGTCATATGTTCTCTGCAGCTCGTTGGCGGGTGCCGCTGGTCCGGCAAGCGTCTGCTGCGCCTGCAGCTGCTGCTCCTCGCCTGGCAGCACCGCCTCCTCGAATCCCCGCCGCGAACAATCTTACGGCGGCGTCCCTATCAACGTCGAGCCCGGCGCACGCATCCGTCAAGGCCAAGCATGCGGAGCGGCGCGACAAGGTCCAGCGCAGGCAAACTGCGCGGGAGAAGCGCCGGGAGAAGGAGGAACGGCGAGACGAGGCGCTCCAGCAGCATAACGAGCTCCAGCAAGCAGAGACTCGCTCGAAACGGACGACGGGATATGTGAGTGCAGCTCTGCGTATCGCTTCCGCTGTCTCGCTGCCGGTGCACTGACTAGGGAGGCCTCACTCTCCCCCTTGCGGCCGACAGGAGATCCGAGAACATGTGCCCGAACTGTCAGAGGAACAGCTCGAAGCGATGTACCAGAGTCTCATGGACGCGACACCTGAGGATTTCGCTCTCCCTGCGCTGGCCGCCTCGCAAGCTCCGGCGTTGCCCGATCCCTTCGCGGACGCCCAGAGTCGTCGGGAGCGCGTCGAGCGACTGGCTTCGAGGCTTGACGGATTCCAGGACGAGCTGGGGGGTCCGACAGACGAGACTTCACCCGACGGGGCATTAAGCATGCGTCTGCGACAAAGACGAGAGGACGCCGAGGCAGGAGAAGAGGTTCCGCCTCTGACCTCCCTCGAAATCGCTTCGCCTGCTCGGACTATAATCGACCGGCTCGAGCATGACCTTGCCGTCAGCGCGCCCAGAAAGGATGCCAGTGACGGCACCCCGACCACAGTGAAGGTCCCACGCGGGCTCCTCACCCGGCCAGACTACGAGGACCTCGTACTCTCTTCTGTGAGTGGCGACGTCAGACTCGCCGTTGAACGAGTTCGAGTCTGACAGATCAAGTTTGCAGGCTCTCGAGGGCGATCGCGACGGGGTGCTGAGAGGTCTCGCCGTCATGAAGGTGTGCCTGCCGAGCGTCCCAGAGAACGATACGTTGTGTGCTTGGCCTCACTGACTTGACCCGCGTTCGCGTCGGTAGACTGCGGTCGCAATAAACGAAGGAAACGTACTAGAGGAGACTCTGGCTATCTACGCGTCGCAAGGCCGAGCGCAAGATGCTCTGGCTGTTGCGAGCTATGCTCGCCAGAGTGCGTCCGTTCCAAGTACCGCTTCGAACACGAATTGATGCTCATCCCCTTGCTCTGCAGACGGACTCCCACTCTCTGTGGCGGCTCATCATCATCTCCTCGTCACGGTCTTGCCAACACATCCCGAGCTCGCGGTACAGCACCTCCGCTCGATGGAAGCCGCCGGTCATACCCCTCTTCCTGCCACCTACACCGCCGTCATTAAGCGCCTTCTCTCGCCCGCTTCTCCGCCACACCTAGTCCGCGAAGGATGGGACCTCTTCGGGCACTCTCGCCTCGTCGCCCACCCCGTACCGGACGTCCCGCTCTATTCGACCATGATTCAGGCGTGCGCCCACGGCGCGCACCCTTCCCCAGAGCGCGCGATTGATCTCTTCGTCGAGATGACCGACGACCACCGCCTGCCGCCCTCCGAGCTCGCGTACAACGGGGTCATCCGTGCCTGCGCGCGAGAAGGTTCGCGCGAGTATTACTTCGAGGCGTTGAGGTACATGCGCAGGATGCTCGACGAGAACGTCGCCCCTTCGCGGCACACTTTCCACGCACTACTCGAGGGCGCTCGTCGGCATGGCGACCTGGCGCGAGCGAGGTGGATGCTCGTCAAGATGATCGCGGTCGGCGCCGAGTCGTCCCCGAACGAGACGACCTTGGCGCTCTTGCTCCAGACTTATGCCGCCTACAAGCCGGCGCCTTTAGCAGCTCCCGTTGAGCCAAACGAGTCTTTGCAGGAGCAGCGTCCCTCTACGGACGCTTCGCGCGAAGAGACCGTCGACGACCCCGACGCCCGGTCACGTCCATCTTCGACGCTTGAAGCTAAGGACGATCCGGCCCGACTCGCCCACGGCATTCCAGGGGCGCGAGCGAGCGGAGCTCGGCACATCGTCGAGCTGCTCGGCGAGGCGTCCCTCTTCTACCCGGGGCCGATGCCACAGACGTCGGCCGAGGTCCTGGCCGAGGCGCGGAACCTCATGCTCCAGGTCGTTGATGCCGCTCGGCTGGAAGGTACTGACGCGGCTCTGCGGGGCAACCCGGCGCCGCCGGCCTCCTTGTTCGAAGGGGTCGAGCCGTCCGTGTTCCTCCTGAACTCGTACCTCGCCGTCCTGAACTCGCACGCGCCCTTTGCTGCCGCGCTCGACTTTTTCGCCGGCGCCTTTGACCGCGCGGGGATCGCGAAGAACCGGTACTCGTACGAGCTCGTCCTGCGGCGGTGCGAGCTCGCGCGGAACAAGGACGCGACGGGTGAGGGCGCGAAGAAAATCTGGGAGGAGTGGCTCGTCTGGAGCGAGGCGCCCCTTCCCGCCGTCCGATCGGATGCAGAAGGTTCCTCGACCGATGTGGGCGGTCTCCGACGCGAAGCGGAGGAGTGGGCGCAGGAGCGACGGAACGGGCGGCATGTCAGCAAGATGTGGGGTGGCTTGATCCGGATCCTCGCCAAGTGAGTGCCCTTCTCTGCAAGCTACCGAAACGTGGACTGATCGCAATTACCACTCCAGATCCTTCCGCGAGGAGGAAGCGCTCGCCGTCCTGAAGCGGTTCCGGCAGGCGTATCCGCCTCAGACACTGCGTCGGGACATCACGCCCGAGGCGGCGTCGACGGGCGCACTCGCTGGACCGACCGACAACGTCGCAACCTCAGCGTCCCTCCCGCCGCTCCCGATCCGGCTCTCCTCGCCGCTCTACCCGGAGACGGCTCCCTCCGTGGACCCGCTGCGGCCGCCGTACCTGCTCTTCAAGGACCTGCGCGTCCTGCACCACCGTCTCGCGGACGTCGAGAACAAGGCTGGGTTGGCGGTGGTGACGGGGGTGGCCAAGGCGTACGAGACGGCACTGGCGGCGGCGAGGCGGAGCGAACGGAGGAAGGAAGGCGGACGGAGGTGATTCGGTCTTGGGGCCGGGACATTTTCCCGCTCTTGCCAGAAGATCATGAGCAGAGATAGAGATGCAATGATTGTCTCTACGCCCTCTTACGGGCCCGGCGAAAGAGAGCGAGCCGAGGTGCACCGCCCGCCGAGAGTCGGCGCGAGTCTCCGGCTTCGCTCGCAGTCTTTCGAGTCCGGCTGCCTCGGCCTTTGATCGCGCCCTCGCTCGCTCGCACAGCCTTACACGCAGGCGCACAGCCACTGCGCTCCTACTCTCTATCGTCTGCGTTTCTGTCGCACGCTCTACGGCCTGTTGAGCGCTCTGTGCTGTGCGATTTTGGTGACCTCAGCGCCCGTCTCGTCTGCCGCTCCACTCGGTCCGCACCCCGAACATGGTCAGCACGCCTTCCAGCGCTCTCTAGAGGCCGCTATACCGCTCAACACTCATCGTTGACTCTATGTCGTGCTGCAGGTGCCCGTGCGCAAGAGTCGCAAGGCTGCGGCCGCCGGGGCAGCTGCCCCCGCGTCATCCCGGAAGAAGGGCGGTGTCGCCAAGGTACGCCTGCCTCTGCGCTCTACAGGCCAATCCAGGGACAATGAGACTGAAACGATGAGCACGTCTAGGCCGACTGGAAGGAAGGCTTCAAGAAGAAGCAGGCCGGAGTCAGCGACATGACCCTCTTGTCCACCATCTCGAACGACTCGATCAATGACAACCTCAAGAAGCGGTAAGTGTTGGCCCGCCTAGCCTGTCCTATATGCTTGGAAACTGACTCACCGTCTCCGCCAGGTTTGAGAACGCAGAGATCTATGTACGCGCGCACTCGATCGCCCTGTCCCGTGAGGCCCCCCGAACGGCACGCTCACCGCATGCCATGCAGACCTATATCGGCCACGTCCTCATCTCTGTCAACCCCTTCCGCATGCTTCCGATCTACGACGACGAGACCCTGAGGTCCTACCGCGGCAAGAACCGTCTCGAGACGGTCCCGCACGTGTACGCCGTCGCCGAGTCCGCGTACTACGCCATGCGCTCGTACGGCGACAATCAGACCGTCATCATCTCGGGCGAATCGGGCGCTGGAAAGACCGAGGCGGCGAAACGCATCATGCAGTATATCGCGGCCGTGTCTGGAGAAGGCGGCGGAGGCATCGAGGACGTCAAGGAGATGGTCCTCGCTACGAACCCGCTTCTCGAGAGTTTCGGTTGCGCCAAGACCCTCCGCAACAACAACTCGAGTCGCCACGTACGGCAGAGTCGAACCTCTTTCGAACCAGATCGCAGGCGCTTACGCCCTCACCGTTGCGCAGGGCAAATACCTCGAGATCGAGTTCGATGCGCAGGGCACCCCAGTCGGTGCCGTCATTACCAACTATCTCCTCGAGAAGGTGCGGAGGTACTGAACTTCCCAGAGTTGACTGCGTCCTGACCAGCCTCCCTTCGCTGCCACCAGAACCGCGTCACCGGGCAGATCAAGAACGAGCGCAACTTCCACATCTTCTACCAGCTCACCAAGGGTGCTTCGGCCGCTCAGCGGGAGACGTACGGCCTGCAAGGGCCCGAAGCCTACGCCTACATCGCCAAGTCCGGCTGCCTCGAAGTCCCCGGCATCGACGACACCGCCGACTGGTCCGAGACGCTGAAGGCCATGGAGGTCGTCGGTTTCTCTCAGCAGGAGCAGGACAGCATCCTCCGCATGCTCGCGTCCATCCTCTGGATCGGAAACGTCCAATTCTCGCCCGACCAGGAGGGCAACTCGCAAGTCAAGGACCAGAGCGTGTGCGACTTTATCGCGTACTTGCTCGAGGTCGACGCGGGGCAGGTCTCGAAGGCCCTGACGAGCCGGATTATGGAGACGACGCGCGGAGGACGTCGAGGTGAGCTGTCCGTGCCGAGCTGTCGAGAGCGCGCGCAACTGACTTGGCAATCCCTCGACAGGTTCCGTTTACGAGGTCCCCCTCAATCCCGCGCAAGCCAGCGCGGTCCGCGACGCCTTTGCCCAAGCGATCTACAACAACCTCTTCGAGTGGATCGTCCAGCGCGTCAACGTCTCCATGAAGGCGAAGGGGACGACCTCGACCATCATCGGTGTCCTCGATATCTACGGATTCGAGATTTTCGACACGAACCAGTTCGAGCAGCTGTGCATCAACTACGTCAACGAAAAGCTGCAGCAGATCTTTATCCAGCTCACCCTCAAGACGGAGCAGGACGAGTACATCAAGGAACAGATCAAGGTTCGTCTATCCCCTCCATCGCAGCGGCACGTGACCTGACACGGTGTGACTGGCGTGCAGTGGACGCCGATCGACTACTTCAACAACAAGATCGTGTGCGACCTGATCGAGGAGAAGCGCCCGCCTGGCATCTTCGCCGCCCTGAACGATGCCTGCGCGACGGCCCACGCCGACCCGACTGCGGCCGACAACTCGTTCGGGCAGCGTCTCGGCGGAGTGAGCAACCCACAGTTCGAGCCGCGCGGCGGCAAGTTCCTCGTCAAGCACTACGCCGGCGACGTCATGTACACGGCGGCCGGCATGACCGACAAGAACAAGGACGTCCTCGGCAAGGACCTTCTCGACCTCGTTGCTACTTCGGGCAACCAGTTCCTGCAGAACATCTTCCCGGAGCAGGCGGACCCGGACAGCAAGAAGCGTCCGCCGACGGCGAGCGACAAGATCAAGTTCTCTGCGAACGCGCTCGTCGACAAGCTCATGCGCTCGCAGCCGCATTACATCCGCACGATCAAGCCGAACCAGAACCGCTCGCCGACCGAGTACGACTCGAAGATGATCCTGCATCAGATCAAGTACCTCGGTCTGCAGGAGAACATCCGCGTCCGCCGCGCCGGCTTCGCGTACCGCAATACGTTCGAGAAGATGGTCGAGCGCTTCTACCTCCTTTCGCCCGCGACCTCGTACGCCGGCGACTACATCTGGCAGGGCGACGCGCAATCGGGCTGCGAGCAGATCCTCAAGGACACGGGCATCGCGCGCGAGGAGTGGCAGATGGGTGTCACCAAGGCGTTCATCAAGAACCCGGAGACGCTCTTTGCGCTCGAGTCGATGCGCGACAAGTACTGGCACAACATGGCCGCCCGGATCCAGCGCTGCTGGCGGGCGTACCTGCGCCGGAGGGAGGAGGCCGCGCGCTCGATCCAGCGCTTCTGGATGGACAAGAAGGAGGGGATCGTCTATGCGCAGCTGCGGGATTATGGCCACCAGCTGTTGGGCGGCCGCAAGGAGCGCCGTCGCTTTTCGCTCGTCAGCCAGCGCAAGTTCCTCGGCGACTACCTCGAGGTCGGCGTCCGGGACAGTCTCGACGGAGCCAGGCTCCACAGCGCGGCGGGCATTGCCTGTGAGTTCATCCACGCTTCGTGCGGAACCCGCAGAGAGACGCGTGCTTACGATTTCTCATCCCCTATCAACAGCCAACGAGACGGTACACTTCAGTTGCCGTGCGGAACTTCTTGTCTCTAAGCTCGGTCGCTCGTCAAAGCCGAGTCCGCGGTTCCTCATCCTCGTACGTCCGCTTTCGACACGACTGACTGTTCTAGCCCAACGCCCTCATCTGACCTTTCCCGGCTATAGACGGACAAGGCCGTGTACCTCCTCATCTCGCAGGCGGTTCAGGGCTCGGTGCAGACTTCGCTCGAGCGCAAGATCCAGCTCGTCACGATCCGTAGCGTCGGCATGTCCGAACTCCAAGACGGCTGGATGGCGCTCAACACGTCGAGTCAGGAGGAAGGCGACCCGTTGATCTCGTGCCCGCTCAAGACCGAGTTCCTCGTCCACCTGGAGCAATGCACGAACGGTGGCGTTCAGGTCAATATTGGTCCGTCGATCTCGTATTCGAAGAAGAAGGGCAAGATGGCGACGATCAACTTCCGCAAGGACGATTCGATCCCGCGAGGGGACGTCTACAAGTCGTCGACGGTGTCTGTTCCGTCGGGTATGCCGCCCAACAGCGAGTCGGCGCCGCCTGTGCCGCGCAAGTCGAAGCCAAAGAAAGCGCCGAAGCAATCCGCAAACGTGCGTCCTTTTGTAGCTACTTCCAGCCGTGAATCTGGGCTGACAAGCGGTAATCCTCCCACTCTGCAGCGTCCCGCCGGTGGTCGTCGCCCTCAAGCGCAGACCTTGCCGGGCGCGAACGGTCGCGGGGCCGTGCCTCCTGCTCCTGCAGGCATCCCGCACACCCCGGTCGCGCCGACTGCCAGGAAGCCCGCTGCCACCCCGTCGAGTCGGGCCGCGCCTCCGCCGCCGTCCCGAGCCCCGGCGCCTCCTCCTCCGCCGCCTCCTGCGGCTGCCCCAGCGAAGGAAATGTTCAAAGCGTGAGCTCCAGTTTCCAAAGCCCCTCGACTTTAGTCGCAAGTATGGTTGGCTAATGCGGCTGCGGACAGGCTGTACAAGTTCGACACGGACCAGCCGGGCGAGATGAGCCTTCGCAAGGATGACCTCGTCGAGCCTGTTACGAAGGACGACGGCGGCTGGTGGCTCGTCAAGAAGGGGACTCAGGAAGGCTGGGTGCCGACGAACGTGAGTCACTGGTCGGGCACTCTGCTCCGAATCGGAACTAAGTGAGCTGTTCTGTCTACAGTATCTCAAGGCCGTCGAGCAGCAAGCCCCGAAGCCGCCACCTGCTCCCGCTCGTCGCCCGCCCCCGGCTGCGCCAGCTCCGTCTCCTCCCGCGCCGGCCGCGGCACCGGCGGCCCCGAAGCCGCCTCCTGCACCAGCTGCGCCCAAGTCGCCGCCCGTCCCTGCTGCGCCCAAGTCGCCGCCTGCCCCCTCTGCGGGTGGATCGTCCGTGGGGCTCGGATCGCGAACTGGTGAGGGCAATGCTGCGCCGGTGTCGGTCATGCCCGGGATGGGCAACACAGGAGGTCTCGCCGCCATCCTGGCCGCGAAGCGAGCGCAGGCCGGTGGAGAGGAGAATGGTGCGACGTCGCCTCCTCCGTCGAACGGTGCCTCGCCGTCTTCATCGCGCCCGGGCTCGGCCGCCGGCCACAAGCCGCCTGTCGCCCCGAAGCCGAAGCCGCCTGTCCCGAACAAGCCGGCCGCGAACGGGCGGGCTCCGGCGCCGCCTCCGCCTCCTTCTGCGCCTGGCGCGGCCAAGGGAGGCGCGCCTCCCCCTCCTCCGCCGCCTGCCCCGCCAGTGCCGAAGGCGAACGGCCCGCGCAGTCCGCCACCGGCTCCTGCCCGACCGGGCAACAGTGGCGCAGGAGCACCTCCTCCGCCTCCGCCTCCTCCGCCCGCCGGTAACGCAGGTCCGCTCGTGAAACCGTCTGCGAACGACCTCGCGGCGGCACTGGCGAAACGCGCCGGTCGTCCTGCGGACGACGATGACGACTGGTAGACAGGATCCTTCCCGCTCTCGACCTCTTGTAAACTCGATGATTATGCTGCTGTGAGATGAGACTCGGTGAAATCTGCGCGAGAGGAGAGACGAAATCTAGTTGATTGCGGATTGCGAACAAGATGATTTTTGTAGTCGGAGATGCTTAATCGATAGAAAGAGAGGGCAGGCGGAACGAGGTCAAAGATACATAATGCGATAATGCGGAAGTCGCGTGTGATCGCGAAAAGGTGTGGTGTGTGTCGGTGGCAGGCTTTTCTTTTGACGTTTACTCCGCCAACTCGCGGACGCCTTCGGCGGCGGCCTCAGCCGCAGTCTTGGTTCCAGCGTGTCCCGGCACTTCGCGTCCCACTCCGGGGTTGGCACCAGCGGCGCGCAGCCCGACCGAGCCTGTGTTGGCGCGCTGGGAGGACTGGCCCTGCGCTGCCGAGCCCGAGGAGGCGAGCGGCCAGCCGAGGCGGACGCCGAGGACGTTACGGGCAAAGAGCTCGCCGAAGCCTGCACGTCATCAAACAGCCATCGCGTTAGCTCTCGGACACTACAGGGGAGAAGGGGAGGTAGGATTTGGAACGGACCGAGCATGACGCCGTTGATGAACGGCAACCCGACATTGATCGCGACGCTCGCGAGCACGGCCCAGAGCTTGCGACTCCACGGCGCCGTGTGCCAAGCGCTCGAGATCGCGAGCGTGAGCGACGGCGCGTCGTCCGCCGAGTGAGCAGGCTGCTGCGGGTGTGCAGGGTCTCGGGTGGGGGAAGAGGGGCGAGAGGGCGACGAGGAGGAGGACGAGGAGGAAGAGCGGCAACGCCGCGCGACAGGCGTGCTGGCAGTGATAGTCGGGAGCGTATCCGTCGAGCCCGAAGGCCGCGGAGTGCTCGTGGCGGAAGAAGCGCTCGAGGCCGCTGGCCGCGAGGCCGTCGCGGACGAGTCCTGCTCCCCGCTTTCCGCATCGCGGGGCTGTGCTCCCTCCTCAACTGAGGGCGACACTTCCTTCTTCTCCTGAGCAGTCGCACCCGCAGACTGAGCGGACGCCGCCGCCGGCTCGAGCTGCGCCTCCCCCTCCCGATCCGCATCCGAGTGCGACTGCGCACGGAACTCGTGGCCCTGCGCGCCCGCCGAGCCGACCGTCTCTTGCACGAGCTGCGAGTCAACGAGCTCTTCGCCAGTCTCGCGCGGGGCAGCCGAAGATGAGGGGGGAGCGGCGATCTCTGCGGGCGACTCGGTCTCGGCAGGCTGAGACGAGAACGCCTGCCCGAGGAAGTCGCCGATCGGCGTACCGGAGCGCTCCGGAACCGGCTCGCTGGACGTAGGCGGCTCCTGAGCCGGCTGCTGCTGCTTCGCCGGCTGGGTGGACGCACTCGAGCTTCCGGCGGCAGCTGCATCAGACCCGGCAGCAACCTGCTGCTCCTTCTTCTGCACCGGTTCCGCCGCCGCCGACTGCTGACCCGCCTCCGTCGGCTGCACCTCCCGCGCCCCCTCCCGATCCGCCTCCGCGTACGACTGCGCGCGGAACTCGTCGCCCTGCGCGCCCGCCGAGCCGACCGTCTCTTGCACGAGCTGCGAGTCGACGAGCCCTTCGCCGGTCGCGTGGTCGGGCGCGACGTAACCCGGGGACCACCAGCCGTGCTTCTTCTCGCCGGTAGCCGCTACCGGCGCCGACGCCGGCGCCTCGGCATCGACGTCGAGGACATCCGCCAGAGGGGGCTCGGCGGCGACGGCTTCGGCGTTCAGCGGGGCGGTCTCGCCTTCGGGCCTGACTTCGACGGTCGTAGGAGCCTCGAGCGGAGCCGGCGGGCCGGTGGCAGAGAAGGAGCCGGAAAGGAAGGACGAGAGCGCGGAGGACGCAGCGCCGCCGGTCTGCGCATCCGAAGCTGGTGCGGAAGTAGCCGCTTCGGTTCCTCGTTCGGAGGATGCGGCGAAAGCCTCGGGCAAGTAGTCGCCCAGAGCGGCAGCGTCACCGTTGCCAAGCACCTCCTGCGCCGGGCGGTCGTCCCCGTGCCCTCCGTCCCCGTTCGTCATCGCTGCCGGTTTCCACGGCGGGAACTGCAGCAAGACTTCCTCCTTGCCCTCTGCCTGCGACTGCGCCGGTGCAACCGCCGCCGGACCAGCCTTGGCGGGGTCGACCGACTCCTGACCGCCGGCGGGAGTAGCAGCCGACTCGTCCTCCTCGATCGAGGCCGCGTCCTGGTCGCCGTGGCCATTCTCGGGGGACCACCATCCCTTTTTCTCGCGCCACGAGAGATCCGCAATCGGGGACACGTCGACCGCGCCGGGGATCTGAGTCACCGGGACCGGTTCCGCCGCGATGGCCGCGTCGAGGGCCGTCTGTGAACCCTGCTGCTCCTGCTCCTGGGGCAGCTCGAGCGGAGCGAACTCGCCCGTCGCGACAATGAAGGCGTTTGGCAAGAAGCCGCCGAGCGAACGCTCGTTGGTCTCGACGACCGGCAACGTCGCCGACGAGGAGGCGTCTCCGTCTCCGTTCCCGTTCGCGCGCCGTTCCGGTTCGGGCGCCGACCCCGCCGAGACGGGTTTCCGCGCCGAGGCGGACTGCAAGCTCGGGTCGGTGCCGCTCGCCTGAGCGGCGCCCTGGGCGTCGGCGGCCGAGAGGGACTGGGAGCGGAACTCGTCGCCTTGGGCGCCGGCAGAGGCGACCGTGTCGCGGATGGCGGCGGCCTCTCGGCCGTTGATCAGGACGACGTCGTCCTTGCCGCTGGTAGGCTGGGTGTCCTGGGACTCTGCAGCCGGAGCGGGAGCGGCCTGGTCTTGCTCGGACGAGGGAGTGTCGGCAGGAGTCGGCGAAGCAGAGGAGGGGGAGGCGTCCTCAGCGGGGGCAGCGGGATCAGAGTCAAAGGGAGTGGAAGGGAGGGAAGGGGCGCCGCGCGGGACAAAGTCGAACGAGGCGGCGAGGGCAGACAGCTTGGAAGCGGTCGGCGGGAGGGTCTTGCGCAAGTTGGACCGGCGCTTCTTGCCGATCGCCGGTTGCTGCTGCTGCTGCTGCTGCTCCTGACCCGCATCACCGGACTGGGGCGAGGCCGGCTGGGACTGGGAGGGCATGGACTTGTGCTTGGCCTTTTTGTTGGCGACGGGCGGGAGCATGGACGCGGGCATGCCGGGCACAGTCCGTGGGCGTTTCGCGCCCGACTGCTCTGCGGAAGGCGGAGTCGATGCGCCACTGCTCGCGGCGGTGTGGGTCGAGTTGCTCTGGCGCCTAGGTTTCGGCTGTCGACCGACTCCGTTCTGGCCCGGGTTCGTGCGGCCGGCGGCCGAGGGCGGAGTGCGAGTTCCGGCGGCGTTTCCGCGGTTCTTCTCTGAAGCGTGACCGTCTGGCCTGACCCACAGCGGGCGTTCCTTCGTCGTCGTCGAGTTGTTCGCGGGTTGCGTCGGCGGCAGCGAGACGCCTTCGGGGGCGGTGGTCGGCGGGAGGTTGCTGCTCGATGCGCGGGCGTACGAGAGTCCGGCGTTGGCAGGGGGCGAGTGCATGGCTGCACGGGGCTCTGCGGCGGTGTCTGCAGCTGCGTGTGCGGCTGGGGCGGCTGGAGCGAGCGCCGGGAACAAGTCGGCGGACGGTGACGGCGAACTTTGGGCGTCCGCTTGCGGCGCAGCGGCCATCTCGAACGCGCACGGAGGGAGCAGTAGCAGGCGTACGCAGGGGCAAGGAAGGCTGGCTGAGCTGTTCTAGGGCGTGCACAACGCAGTACAGGGCGACACTGGGCGGGGTCGAGTCCGAGGCGGGGTGCAGAAAGTTCTCGGCGTCAAACTCGGTCGAATTTCACCAAGTCCTGATCCCGACCACTGCTCACGCGTGCCCACAGCTCGCCAGCAACACGGTGAGCATACGAGAGACACTCAAGGAGCCCTCATAGCCGCCCTGTTGCGTCTCCGCTGACTGGCCGTGCGTGTGGGTGCAGGAAATGGCGTCTCTGCTCGCCGCAACGGGTGCGGTCGCCGCCACCACCCTCGGCCTCCGCTACAGCCTCCGCGCAGCCGCCAAGAACGGCGCACGCCTGAACCCCTTCCTCGCCGCCATCGCAGGCCAGGACCCCACCGGCGCCAAGTCAGACTGGGCCAAGGGCGGCTTCCTCGCCAAGATGGACCGCGGAGAGGCGACCCAGATCCTCGGACTCCGCGAGAGCCACATGACCATCGCGCGCCTCAAGGACGCACACCGCCGCATCATGCTCGCGAACCACCCCGACCGCGGCGGCAGCCCCTACCTCGCCTCCAAGGTCAACGAGGCAAAGGACCTCCTCGGTCAGTTCTCCCCCCCCGCCCACCACCTGGACCCCGTAGCTGTCACTGACACCTCCGAGTACTCCCCGCAGAGAAGCAACTGTCCAAGTAGGAGCGCAGACGTACGCGCTTCGACTGAGACCTTTCTCCCACCTCACATCGCAACCACCCCCCATACCCCTATTGATGTGCGCCCGCTCGCTCGCCTCCCTGGCAGAGCAGCTGACGCACCCTCGCTCAGTTGTATCACCAGCACACACTCCCCCCTCCCCGCTCGCAAACTCGTTCGTTCTGTCTCGCCCACTCTCACCTCGCCTCCTCCGGGTTGTAACGATTATGACCATGTTCGAAGATCCGTGGCTGCCTCGCAAGAACTCGTGCTGAACGGGATGCTTCTCCAGTGTTTGATCTTTCTTCTTCCAGGTGAAAAAGCCCTCAGGGGATCTAACCGGGCGTATAGATACTGCTTCTCCATCCTCCTCCTCCTTCCAAACCCCTCCTCTCGTCTCAGGCATCGCCCGCCCCACCCTGCTTAGACCCCGCAGCACCCCCGCCGCCCGCGCCACCGCTCCCAACCCCCTGACACCAAGCCCTCACGCGCCCCTTCAACACCTCCAAGAGCCGTTTCCGCCCCGCCGTCACCGCCGAGGGTCCAGAGCTGGATTCAGAGCCGGCCCCTGCGGCAGCGGCCGCCTTGTCGAGCAACTCGACCGACTCGCTCGCGAGCTCGAGCAGCGCGCGTTGCCGCTCGGCGAGGTTTGCCCCCCCAGCGCCTGCGCCGCCTGCGCCTGCCGACGGCGACGAAGACAGCACTGCGTCGCCGTCGTCGTTCATTCCGTGCGAGTGCGGGTACGAAGAAGAGGACGCGGCGGCATGCGCGAGCGAGGCCGAGTGCAACAAGAGTTGTGACGTCGCGAGGACCAAAGTCGACTCGAGCGTCTCGCCGCATACGGCGACGAGGTCGACAGTCTCGGCGGCGCGCGGACCGGACGCTCCTGCTGCTGCTGCGGTGGTTGTGGGAGACAGCGCAGGCGGCGGGGCGCGGAGCACGTCGAGCGCGTGCGAGGCCAGGTCAAAGAGCGTGCCGATCGACGCCGGTTCGGTCGAGGTCACCGTAGCAGTCTATCCAAAGCAAGCGCACAGATTCGTCAGTTTCGCAGTCACGCAATCCCAACAGCCCCGACGCGACTCACCAAGCCGACACAAGCCCGATCCGTCCGCCATTCGACCGGGTCGCGCACCAGCGTCGCCCACGCGTCGCCGTACGCCACCAGCGCCTCGACCACGTCCCTCGCGATCTGCAGCACCTGGTTCGACACCAGCCGTGCGATCGGCCGCTTCTCGACCTCGGCAACCGTGCCCGCCTCCTTGTCGAGCCGCGCGCGCTCCTCGGCCGTCAGGCCTTCGATCAGCGCGGCGAGGTGGTTCGGGTGCAGGAGCGCGTAGACGAGGTGCTGCAGGAGCTGCAGAGATTGCTCGGCAAAGACGCGAGCGACGGCGACGACCGGCGACTGCGATCCGGCAGCTCCCATCGAGCCGGAGGTTGTGCCGCCAGCCGCTGACGACGCCGACGCAGATGTGCTCGCGCGCGCGATGCCGTGCATGATCGAGACGATCGCCGACATCTCCTCCAACCCAGCGAGCGTCACCGGCTCGTCCGAAGTCCACTCGAGTGCGCGCATGAACTGCAGCCCGTACAGGCGGACAAACCCGGTCACGTCCTGCTCGACGAAGCGGGTCGAGTCGCCGAGCGCGGCGATGAGCGCCACGACGAGCCGCAGCATCGAGGTCCAGATCTCGTGCTGCACCGTACGGCTCGCCTCCGATGGGGCGACGAGCGCGACTGCGCCCGCTTCGGCCGCGGCGGTCAGGGTGTTGTTTGTAAGCGCGGTCATGACCCCTTCGAGCGCCAGCTGCTCTGCCGCGCGCGGCGAGCTGGTCGCGAGAGCGAGGCACAGGTCGAGGACGTGGTGCGCATACAGGGGCCGGCCATCGGGCCCGACGTCCATGTGCACGAGGACCTCGAACGCCGACCGGAACAGGTCGAGCGAGTGAACCTGGGCGAGCCAGATCGGGGCTGGAGGCAGGAAGGGCGAGCGCAGCAACTGCACCGTCACCGCGGTCGCGAGGGAAAGGTCCTGTTCGAGGCTGCCGTCCTTCGACGAGCGGGCGAGGACGAGGAGGTCCCGCAGCGCCGTCAGGGTATCCCGCAGGATCGACTCGACTGCCGAGCTCAACTTGGCCTTCTGTTCGTTCGGCGCGCCATCCGCGCTCAGGTGGTCGGTGGTCAGGCGGATCGCGAAGAAAGCAAGGCGGAAGAGGATCGAGTGCACGGCGACCGGCGACCGGCGCACGACAGAGTCGAGCGGCGCGAGGGACTCGTTGGCAAAGGTGTGGGCCAGGCCGACGACGAGGTCGGTCGCGGCGGCTTTGACCTTGTCCGGGGATCCAGACTCGACGAGCTGAACGAGGACGAGCAGGATCGAGAGCCGCTCTGCCTGCACCGTCTGCATAACTTCTCCACCGCGGTTCTCGGAGGCGACCTCGGATGACACGAGCTTGATGCCGTTGACGACAGCGTCGGCAATCTCCTCTTTGCTCCGGGCGATCGGTGCGACCGTCTCGAGCAACTGCCGCCAGGACCGCGTATCGAGGATCTGCGCCTCGAGGAGGGAAAAGTTCAGGTTGAGCTTGACAACCTGGCGAACGGCATCTTCCAGGGTCTCCTGGCTCGCCATGGTGTCTGCGTCGGCCAAGTAGCCATCGAGGCGCCGTCGGACGAGCGGCAGCGCAAAGAGGTAGCCGACGCCGAACGAGCGCGCCTCGTCGAGCGCGTGGGTCGAGGGAGCGTTGCGCAGGCTGTCCAAATCGAGTTGCGGAAACGCGGAGTGGACGAGGTCGTACGTCCCGCTGTGCAAGGCGGGGGCGCACGACGTCGCGATGACCGAGGAGAGAAGGGAGGTCGCCTTTCGGGCGTCGCCGAGCGTCGCAAGCAGCGCTTTCAAACTGACTGCGTTCTCCGGCTGCGGTCGGTTGGCGGCGGCCTGGACGTCGAGCGCGACGATGCGAGCCGCGTGAGCCCGAGCCGTCGTCCGTTGACAGTGCGTCACGATGGCATCTTCCGAAGCCGGCTCGGAACCCGTACTCGCAAAGGCAATCTCGACGATCGTCTTCCACGTCGCCTCCTTTCCTCGCAAATCGTCCAGAGCCGTTCCGTAGTCGACGAGGTGCTGCCAGACAAAGTCGAAGAAGCGGAGGACCGCGGCGAGTACCGCGGGCTGATTCTCCCAGGCGTCGGTCCAAGTACCGATCGTCTCGAGCGCAATGCCGACAGCCGTCCGGGGTAGCGGTTGCGGCGGCTTCGGGGCAAGTGATTTCGCGAGGTCCTGGGCGTTCTTCTCGGCCGCCGACAGCTCCTTGCCTTTGCCCTTGTCCTCCTTGTTCGCCATGATGACGTCCGTCTCGGTCGAGAAGGGGTACGCTCGGCCCGAGACCACCAGCATGGCAAGCCCGGGTTGAGAGTCGACGAGGGAGGAGATCTGCACGGAAGTCAGGGTCAAGTCAGTCACGGCGAGGATGGCGTCGAGATGGACCCGATCGTACCAGGTCCCACACATCCACTTGAAGCTCGGGGGCCGCCAGGTGGTCTTCGGCAACCGTCAAGAGCGCTTTGATGGTAGTTTCGCCGCCATCGCCGCCGCCGAGCAGCGCAGTCAAGCTGACCGGCGCCCTCGTGCCGTCCTCGGAGCCGGCCGACGCCAAGCAGAGGAGGGTGACAATTTCGGCCGCTTGCACGGCGAGGCGAGTCTCGAGCGGCGCGACGACGAAGCGCGCGAGGGACTCGAGGAGCTCCGGGCGCCGCGTCGGTTCTTGCCCGTTCAGGATCGCCGAGAAGCCGAACGTCGCCGGGCTGTTTGAGACGGTGTATGATGTGGCTCCAACTGGCGTCAGGCAGAGCTTCTCAAGGAGAGAAGAAGAGGACGCCTTGGTTCGCCTGCGCAGGCGCAGAAGTTCGAGGACCAGGCCGAGCGTCGAGTCCACAAGGTCCTCGAGTGCCTGCGCGTCGGCGTAGCGCCCGGCTTTGCGCAGCAAGATGATTCCGTCCGGCCCTGACGAAAGCGTGGAGAGGGCCGGGCTCAGCTGGGCAACAGTCGCCTTGGTCCCGATGAAAGCCTCGACGACGATCTGGACGACTGGGTCGACCGCCTTCCTCGCAGCGTCCACCTGCGCCTGCTCGACGACCAGGCGGAACAGCTGCACACAGCTCCTCGCAAGGGAGTACTTGTCGGCCAGAGTCGCAAAGCGCCAGGAGCCGAACGCGGGCCAGACGTCGTCGCGGACCCACTTGAGCGCGCGCACGAGGACGCCGCGCTTGACTTCGCGATATTCGGGGGAGGTGACGCAGGAGGCAATCTGGTCCTCGAGGACGAGGGCGTGCACCAACGACAGGAGCGAGAGGGTGACCGGGTACCGCCCGATGAGCTTCTCCGCCTGGAGGAGCGGCGAGCTAGCTGTGCCGCCGTACGAGGTCGCGCTTCGGCCATTACGGCCGACACCACCGCGCTGCGTCGGGAAGAGGAGCGCCGATCCGCGCAGGAACGTCCAGACGACGCCCGGGAAAGACGGCAGCAACGCGCCGATCAAGCCCACGAGGGAGCTCACCAGGGCAGGCGAGGTCGAGCGGGACGAGTTCGGCGCCAAGGCTCGTTCGAGGAGGCGGAAGAGGACCTCGACCAGGTCGTACCGCGGGGCGGCGGGAGCGGCGTCCCCACCGCCGAGCTTGTGACCAGGCGCGCTCGCGAGGTGTTCGACCAGCACCGGAGCGAGCGCATGGTCGTTCCGCAGGGTGACGCGCAAGATCTCGAGCACCGCCGTGACATCGCGCTCGTGCTCCTCCTCCGACTCCCACTCCATCGGAAGGGCATTCGTCACCGCCTCCTTGCTGCCAAACACGTCCGCCCTCGCGCGCGTCGCCGATCCGGCGTGCGAGAGCCCGGCATAGTCCTCGAGGACGTCGGCAAAGAGCCGCCACGCCGACCACTCGATGTCCCACGCGACGACGACGGGCTTGGATCCGTTCGCGCTGACCAGCCGTCCTTGCGTTCCAGCCGGGATCGCCACGCTCCGGGCGACTCCGATCGGGCGGACAGCGCGATACGCGTACCCCGTGTCCGGATCGGGGTACGACGCAGCCTCGTACGGTAGGGGGTGGACACCCGGACCGGACGGGACGATGTGCGTCAAGGTGGGCAGCGTTGCGAGGTACGCAAAGATCGTCTGCGCGCACTTGGCTGCGAGCAGCTCGTCATCGCTCGAGGTGTCGCTCACCGCCGCCTCGTTCGCGTGCTCGGGGGGCAAGAGCCCGCTGACGCCGGCGCACAGCGCGCGAACGAGCTGGACGAGGCTGCCGAACTGGACGGGGAACCTCGACCGCGCGAGGTCGACAATCTCGGCTTCGCCCGAGCTCTGCGCGGTGCGGTTTAGGAGGAGCAGGTTCGCTTCGAGGTCGGGGTCGGAGGGATCGGCGCCGGCCGAAGCGACCACGGCCTGGTCCTCCCAGAACTGGGCGCACAGGAGCGCGGCAGACGGGTTGCCGTAAAGGGCGCCAAAGACTTGATTCAGGGCGTCGAGTTGCGGCGGAGAGAGGAAGGAGAGGCGGACGAGGTTCGGGAGGGAGGTGATGAGGCCGCGGAGGACCGAGAGGTAGCCGACCGCGTTCGGGTCCGCAGTGCCGGTAGAGGCGCTGCTGCCCAACAGCGACGACTGCAAGATCCCGCTCAGAACCGGAAAGAGCGCGCTGGAGGGCGAAAGAGCATGCGCAGCGTAGACCTGGAACAGGGGTTGGGTGGTGGTCCGCGGAGAGCGGGGTGTCGACCCAGAGACCGGCACGTCGACGCGGAGCGATTGCTCGGCGAACGCGTGGTACGCCTCAGGAACGCCTCGTTCGAGCAGGGAGGTGGTGACCTTGGACAGGATGAACGCCCAGCCGAGCAGGATGGGAGCGGACCGCTCGCCATCGGTGCGGACGACCGCCTCGACCGCCTCGTTGACTCGCGTCAGGTTCCCGGGCGCAAAGATGCTCTCCTGATCGACCGCCTGCTCGCCAGGCGCTCCGATGGGATAATCCTGCTCCATAGCGCTCTCGAGGTTCATTGCCTCGATGGCGAGGATGGTCAAGAGGTGGCCGATCTCGGCGACGACGGCCTGCGTCTCGGCGTCAAAGTAGCCAAAGAGGTGCTGTCGCTGGCCCCATTCGGTCGCCTGAATCGTCTCGAGCACGGCGACGAGGTCGGACCCCTTGGCCGGTCGGGGTGAGTACCACGCGAGGAAGACGAGTTCGAGGAGGGCCTTTTGCTCGCAGACGAGCTGGCGGGTCCAGAACAGGGCGTGCGCGGGCGAGGCGCGGACTGCATCCGGAAGCGACTGACTCGTGCGCGACTGGAAGGCGGCGAGGGTGTCGGAGGAGAATGAGGCGGTCAAGATGGAGGGAAGGAGTTCCGACGCGAGCTCGTAACAGGGATGGGACTCGTCGTCGTCTGTTGGTAGTCGCGATAACGGGTCAGTGATGTAATTCTCGCGGCTTAATGCAGCTCGGCGACTCACGGATCCTGAGGAAGAGCGCGACGACGCCGATGACGGCCATGCGCTCCTCGAAGATCCATGCCGTTGCGCGATCCCACTCGTCTGGCGAGAGCTGCTCGGTCTCTTTTGCCTTTCCCTTGCCCCTGTCTGTGCCGAGCAAAGCGCTCTGGACTGCCTTGCCGGCGAGGTCGTCGGTCACGTCGAAGCGGTCTGCGACGGCCTGGACGAGCTGTTGCCGGTCGGCGGGCACTGCAGCCTTGCCGTCCGTGGGGACGACGGCGCTCGAGGCTTTGCTCGCGGCTGCGCTGCGGCTGAACGGCTCGTGTGGGCGGGCGAGGTGGTCGCGGTGCGCCGAGACGAACGCGGCGGCTGACGGCGCTACGGACCCGGTGACGCTCGCCGCCTCGAGCAGGACGAGCGCAGTCGTCCAGGAGCTGTGGCCTGAGTGTCAGCCTATGGCACTGCGGCGCTGGGACAGAAATTCGCTTTACAGTTTTCCAGTCGACTGGGCGGACGACCCAGACGACGACGACGACGACGCAGCGACGGCGGCGGCGGGTGCAGCCATGGCGAGGCTAGTTACGCCGTCTATACAGCGTACGTGGCGCTCTCTGGCGGCCTGTAGCGGGTGCTGTGCGTCGAGTGTGGTTTGGTTCTCGTTCAACCCGCTTAGCCGAACTCGCTTCCTCCTCCACTTTTCACTCTCCACACCTCGTCCACAGGCAGCGTCTAGGCACCATGTGGGTCTTAACAAGCCTCTCTCAGGCTCGCCGAGCGTGTCCGAGCCAGCGCGCGGCGTCGCTGACCGCTTTTCCCACCCGAACGAAGGCCGCAACGTTCTTCGCCGGACGCCGCGCCGCCCCCTTACAGCCTGCAGCGGTTCATGCCGGGCAGGACGCGCAGAGCCAACCTCAGGAACACCGTCATCGTCATCACCTTCTTCTCCTCCAGTGCGTCCCCTGCCCGCTGACGCGCCCCGACCGAGGCGGAGGCGGTGCACGACATCATCTCTCGATTCGGCCAATCTGCTGACCGCCGCTCTACACAGTCTGGTCCGTCATCATCGGAGCGTCGTACATCCGCAAACGGTGCGCTCCCAATCGCGCCGAGTCTGGGTTCCCTTCGTAATGCTCATGAGTGCTTGGCTTCCCCAGGAACCGCGATGCCCTGCCGGCGACGCTCCAGCTCATCTACATCATCCTCGCCATCCTCTACTTCGTATGCACCGCCATCGAAGTATTCGGCATCTTTGCCGCCTACCGCGCCTCGATTCCCCTCGTCCGCTCCTACTTCTGGATGACGACCCTCGCAGCCATCATCGTCTCCGGGTCCGAAGTGGTCCGCACCGTCACCCACTTCACCATGAAGGACAGCATCATCACGTCCTGCATCGACTCGTACAGCACCGACGTCAAGAACGGCGTCTACTCGTCCGCCGCCGTCGACTCGGCCTGCCGCGACGACTGGAGCAACGCGACCTGGATCGACATCGCACTGCTGATCTTCACATTCCTACTTTCCTTCCTGTTCGCGTCGATCGCTGCGTCCTATCTGTTCCAGCTCAAGCACGTGAGTTTGCTTCCTTGCGGACTTGGGCTCCTGAAATGCGCCTGACTCCCTGCCAAATCCAGCCCGAGACCCTCCGCACGCACGTCGCCCAAGCCGCCTCGTCGCAGTACGCGTACCCCCTTCGGCCCTTCGAGAGCAACACCTCCGGCGCGATGCCCCCGCCCATGTACCCCGAAGGTCAACAGCCGCTCCCTTCGTACGACAACCCGTACGGCGTCGAGACCGGCGAAGACCAGAAATTTGCCGCGCCCCCGCCTGCCGCGCACGTTCACACCGGTCCGTACGCTCCGCCGCCCGGCCCGCCGCCTGGACATGCCGCCGCCGCCGCCGCGAACCCGTTCGAGGACCAGGTCGAGCATGCCCCGCAGCAGCTCGGGCGGCGCCCGGGCGAGTCGGCCGACGACTTTGAGTTGCGGCAGCACCAGCACGACCTCGAGCAGGAGCGGCGTGCGCGCGGCGGTGCAGCCGGTGGCGGGTTCTACCATTCCGAGGCGGACCGGGACGCGTTCGCGAGTACCGAGACGGTGACGCTCGAGCCGAGAGACGGCTACCGCGTCTGAGGTTGTCGTTGGCTGCGCCCTCCCGTCTACTTCTCCTTCTCGAGGCATTCCCGTATTTACACTGTAGCCTCTATCTCCGCCTTCCCTTGCCCGATTCCCTATGTTACTCCGTTTCATTTCTTCCAAAAGAGACCAGCTCGAACCCCGCTACTGCTACTTTGCCCGGCGCGCCTTGTGCTTCTCCGCAAAGATATCGATCCCGCGCTGTCCGTCCGAGCGGATCGCGGCTTGGCCGTAGTCGCGCCGCTCGAAGCCGTTCGGTCCGAGGGCCTTGGGCGTGATGTCGCGGTCAAAGATCTGCGTCGGGAGGGAGAGCGTCGCGCAGGCGTTCGGGACGTCGACGAGCGCGGCGAGGTGCACTTCGATGGGCTGCCGGCGGGGAGGGAAAAGAGTCAGTCACGCCGGCTCACGCTCCGGAGCAAGGAGAAAGAGGGGACGGACCGCCGCAGAGAGCAACAGGTGAACTTGCTCGACGGTGTAGCCGAGGTTCGTCAGGTACTCCATTGCGTTCAAGGCCGCCTGCTTCGCGGCGAGCGTGGCGTCCATCGAGTGTTGCTGACCCTTGTCGTGGATGTCGACGCTGAGACCTTCGAAGGTGAGCTGGCCGGTGTACTGCGGATCGATGGGCGAGGGCTGCGGGGTGGGTGGAGTCGTGAGTTCTCAAATCTGCGCAGTCTGAGATGTGCCAAACTGACGAGGAAGATTGGCTGGTTGAGGCACAACTTGGAGACGCCACCCTTGATCACGCTGCACCGCATCGTGATGATTCCGGCCATCTCGATAGCGCCGCAGAACGACAACTCGAGGTCACCCTGCGAGTAGTGCAAGTCGCCGACCGAGAGGTTCCCGCCCGGAACGTAGACCGGCAACCAGGCGCGCGCCCCGATGGAGAGGTTCTTGATGTCGCAGTTGCCGCCGTGCTCGCGGCCCGGCACGGTCCTGGCCCCCTCGCGCGCGATCTTTTCCATCGTCGCGGACGGAACGTCCTGTCCGACGTAGGCGTTCTTGGGCTCCGGCGGGAGGGCGACGGCCGGGCAAGCGTCCGGGTGCGCATCGATCAGCGCCTGCTCGCGCTTGTTCCAGGTGTCGAGAAGCTCCTGGCTGGGAGCGGTACCGAGGATACCCGGGTGGGTGATGCCGGCGAATCGGACGCCGGGGATGTGCCGCGACTCGCAGAAGCGGCCATGGAAGTCCCAGATGGCCTTGGCGGCCTTCGTTTCGAAACGCGAAGCGAAGAGACCGCCGTCCGCGCGCTCGAACACGCCGGTGTAGCCCCACGGCATCGACTCGTAGTGTTCAATGTTGAGGATCTCGACGCACAGGGCGTCGCCAGGCTCGGCGCCTTCGACGGCGATCGGTCCGGTCAGGTAGTCTGTGCGGGGACCGGAGTCGGGAAACGTTAAGCGCCGAATCCTTCGGCGAATGATGCGGGCATGCACTCACGGATCTGACTCAGGTCGACGTTGGCGACGTCGTCCGAGTTGTCCGAATTCTGCCCGAAGCGGCGCTATCAGCAGGAGGCCGGGAGTCAAGGTGACACCGCAATCACCTTGATCTGCCCACCGGTCCACTCGTGGCATCCGAGACGGAAGACTTGGTTTTGCTTGACGGAAGCCACAGCGGGGATATCGGGATGCCAGCGGTTCATCAGGCCCTTCTGCTCGCGCGCCGACTTGAGCGGGTCGACCGTGACCAGCATCGGAGCGGACGACATGGTCGGAGATGTGTGTAAGGTATGAGGGAGCGATGTAGAGTCTAAGCGACGTCAAGCAGCGAGCAAGCGGACCAGCGTCGCGAGGTGTCCGAAGTGGAGAAGGATCTCGCTTCGAGCGGGTGGGGAACAGCTGCAGTCGTGATCAGCAGGAAGGCTCTCAGATTTGTCTCTAGCCGCCATGAAGGGGTGGGGAAGTGCTAGATAAGGGCAAGGGTCAAGTCGCCCGAAGATTAGCCGCGAGGAGCCGACGTTGTGTCAGCGGTGTCGGCCGAGAGAACGGCGAGGCGGTCCGACTCGCTCGGCGGAGACCGTATCGCTTCAGAGTACTTCTAACTGGAGCAGACAGCTCGGATTCTGGCTGCCGGTACTTCTGCGCTCCTGCGCGCGCCTGCGTTCGCTGCCTCATCGCTCGCTTGCTCGCCCTCGGCCTCCTTCGGCTTTTTCCGTCTCTGGGTCGGCTCTTGCTTGCGATGATGGTACAAAGCACTAGCTATGCGGCTTTTTTAAGCTCAAGTCCGAGGGAAACGCTCAAGCGGCGCCGGAGCGGAGATTCGCCCGGAGCTTATCTCACGTCGGCCGAGTTATCTCGCGACTTTCCTCGCGCAATCTGAGAGCCCTCTTCCCCGGAATATCGGCGGCTAATGGACTCCATGCAATCGTTACGATCATTGCGCCCAAGCAGCTCCCTGCGGAGCTCCTTATCTCGTGTCGGCTGGCTTATCTGGGGTCTTTGCTTCCTCGCCTGCTGCTCCGACAAGTCTCCGCCGACACCCGAACTCTCTCTGCTCCCTGTATACCACCGACAAAGCTGTCAGCTCGCTTTCGCGCATTCCGACTACTCCCACGCTTCCGACAGACGCGCTTTCACTCGTCCCGCCCGGTCCCGCCAGCGATGTCAAGCAATACCGCCATCCTCTCTCAGGGCGTCGGCTATGGCGTCGTCCTCGGGATGGGAATGTTCTTCACCGTCCTCATGCTCGGTCTGACATGGATCCAGCAACGCTACACCAAGTTCAAGATCTCGAACATCGCCGAATTCTCCTCCGCCTCGCATTCCGTCAAGCCTGGACTGATCGGTAAGGCGGTGTTCTGTGTGCCTTTACACAGCTGACACAGACCTCTCGAACAGCCTGCGCGATTGTCTCGAGCTGGACATGGGCTGCGACGTTGCTCCAGAGCTCGGCGATGGGCTACAAAGTCGGCCTCGCCGGTCCTTAGTGAGTATTCTCTCCTTCTTCATTTGCGACGACCTTGCTCACACATCTGTTCGCAGTGCCTACGCCGCCGGAGCGACCGTCCAGATCGTCCTCTTCTCGATGAACGCCGCGAAGGTCAAGCTCAACGCTCCGCGCGCTCAAACCTTCCTCGAGATCATCCGCGCGCGATGGGGCAAGACCGCCCATATCATCTTCACCTGCTATGCCTTCATCACTTCGCTTCTCGTCTCCTCCATGCTCGTGACGGTACGCTCTTCGCGCGGCGGAAGACCGATTCCGAAGTCCCAGGAACTGACGACCCGCCTCGCTCTACAGGGCGGCGCAGCGACCGTTACCGACCTTACAGGAGCTAATCAGTACGCTATCAGTGCACTCATCAGTTTGCCTGTAGCAGCCTATGTCACGATTGGTGCGATGCTCTCTTACCTTTCTCCCCCTCGCTGCGCTGATGCAAACTTCCCTCCGAGCAGGCGGCATCCGCTCCTCTCTCCTCGCCGACTACATCCATACTTTTGCGCTATTCGCCATCATTCTCACTTTCCAATTCACGGTCTACGCTACGTCCGACATGATAGGCTCGCCCGCCAAAATGTACGACCTTCTTGTCCAAGCCGGGAAGGACTATCCGGTCGACGGCAACAAAGAGGGGTCGTACCTGACCTTCTGGTCCCGGACCGGTATGACATTCATGGTGAGTCATCCTCAAAGCTTCCGGAGGTGGTCTGAGAGCTTGCTGACTCCGGACTCCTCGCTTTCAGGTGATCAATCTCATCGCGAGTCTCTTCCGCCCACGTCCTCGGACCTGTCCGACAGAGCTGACCACCTCAAACACGTAGGGAAACTTCGGTACCGTCTTCTGCGATCAAGGAAAGCTCTCCGGAATGTGTCTGGAACACCCGAATCTGGTCCTAACCTTTCCCGGTCGATTTGCAGCTTACTGGCAGCGTGCTTTCGCCTCGAGGCCGTCGACGGCTGTCCGGGGCTTCCTACTTGGCGGTTCAGCCTGGCTTGCGTGCGTACTGCTCTCTGCGAGCTTGTTCGAGCACACAATCTGACCTTTCTTCCCTCCGCCAGTGTCCCTCTTGGCATGGCTGCGACGATGGGCCTCTCGGCAGTCGTTTTGCGGTATCAGCCGACCTACCCGGGCTATCCCGAAGGTCTCACGCCCGACCAGGTCGCAGCAGGTTTGCCGGCGGCGGCGAGCGCACAGACCCTCCTGAAGGGCGGCGGAGCCGCCATGCTCCTTGTTCTCCTCGTACGTTTTCCTCTCTCTCTCTCTCTGCGGTTCAGACCTCTGCATTAGCTAGGAGCTAACCCAAGTCTAACAGTTCCTGGCGGTCACCTCGGCTACGGCGGCCGAGCTGTGCGCGACCTCGACGGTCTTCGCGAACGACATCTACTTGGCGTACATCCGTCCGACCGCGTCCGAAAAGGAGGTGCTCCGCGTCGACCACGCCGGTATTATCGGCTGGGCTCTCATCATGAGCATCGCAGGCTGTGTCTTCACGGCGATCGGCCTCTCCATGGGCTGGCTTTACGAGGTGCGCCTTCTTTTGACCTCTCGCGCTCAGCTCCCGGACTAATCCGATACTTGCGCAGTTCATGGGGGTTGTGATCGGAGCGGGCGTCGTCCCGGTTGCGCTTGCAATCATGTGGCACAAGGCGAACCGGTACGCGTGCATGGGCGGCGCAGTTATCGGAACGTCCTCCGCGGTGAGTCCCTACTGGCGGAGCTGATGCTGGAGTTCTCAGTGCTGATCTTTCCGCTTCTGCCTAGCTCATCGGCTGGCTCGTTGCGACCGCCAAGCTCAACGATGGCGTGATCAACCTCTCCACCACCCTGCAAGACTACCCCATGCTCATCGGCAACTTGCTCTCGTACGTTCATCTCTGCTCTCTCGCATGCTGAGGAGCCTGTCCTGATCGTGCCTTCTGCCCGCAGTTTCTGCTTGAGCGGCCTGATTGCTCTGTGCGGCTCGCTGATCTGGCCGGAGAACTACGACTGGGCCGAGACGCGCGCCCTGCACGCCCACCCGGAAGCCGTCGTCGAGGAGGTGCCGGCCACGTCGGAGGCGAAGGACCTCGACTTGGACGACAAGGAGAAGTCGGGCGTTCTCGCAGCGACGCCTCTGGAAGGACGGTCGGCGGCACCTTCGCTCCGCGGGACCGGACTGGACCTTGACATCGAGGACCCGGTTCCGGCGCCGGAGGATTCGCCGGAACACATCGCCAAGACCTTCCGCTTCGCCAGCTGGGTCGCTGTCGCCGCATTCACTATTCTCATGATCCTGTGCGTCTTCCCCGCTCTTGCTGGCGGTCCGGTCGAGACGAGGCGGAGCTGACTCGTTCGCGCGCCCGTTCTGCTTTGCAGGATTCCGGTCCCGCTCGCTGTCTCGGGCTACATCTCGACCAAGGTCGGATTCGTGTTCTATGTGATTGTCTCGATCATCTGGGTGTTCTGTACGTCCTCTCCTCGCTCGCTTGCTCGCGGCCCGGAGCGAAGCTGACTGGAACTGCTTCGACTACCAGATGGAATGGGCGCGGTGTGCTTGTGGCCGATCTGGGAGTACCGTCAAGCGCTTGCGGAGATTGGCGGGCATGTCTGGGCCGACATGACGAAGCGCAAGGGTGCGAGTGCATAGGGCGGAAGCAGTCTGAGAAGGTCAAAGCCTGTTTCCTGTATCATGGCCGGCTGCATATTCAGAACCGGTTTCCCATAGAGTTGCATTTTGTATTTAAGCCTAAATGTCCGAGCCATTTTGTCTGCCAGCCCTACATCGAATCGTTGGCGTGAGTAGTCGAGCTGCTTCATGGGGCAGGCGAGTCAAGCCGCGGAGTCCGGTGCGTGGGGCGGCAATTGGGAAAGCTGGGCCGCCCGAGCACCAAATCTCCTCCCCTGCTCTCCCACGCCGCATACAAGCCCAAGATGTCTGCGATTGACTCGTACCAGACTCCGTGCGCTCTGTTCTGCCTCTGCCTACCTTCCGCTGCCGCCCGCTGCGCGCTGACCGAGCGTGTTCTTGCTCCCACGGCCGCTGCTCGCGCCATTTCTCCACTCGACTCTCCGCCGACTCGCCCTCGGCGCTCGCTCGCTCGCCCTGGCTGTCCTGCGCTCGCCTGCATGACTCCCTACGTATCCTGGGAACAGGCTGTCGTCGCGGTATGCGTCCAAGGAGATGAGCAAGCTGTTCTCGCCGTCGGTAAGGCTCGACTCGCCCGTTCCGCCGCTCCGGCGCCCGCAGGCCGACCTCTGCCGCGCCCGCTCTGATCGCCGCTTGCGCACCGCAGAACGCACGCTGACGAACGCAATACACCGGAACAGACTCGCTTCGGCACATGGCGCAAGCTCTGGCTCAGCCTCGCGACGGCAGAGAAGCAGCTCGGCCTCAACATTTCCGACGAGGCGATCGAGCAGATGAAGGCCAACCTTGTTTGTTTCTCTCTCCGCTGCGGCAAAGTAAGGATTTGCGAACTGACTCAAGACCCCCGCCTGCAGGATCTCGACGACGAGCAGATGGCCGAGGCCGCTGTCGAGGAGAAGAAGCGGAGGCACGATGTCATGGCCCACGTCCATGTCTTTGGCCAGCGTGCCCCCGCCGCCGCCGGAATCATCCACCTCGGCGCAACATCCTGCTACGTCACCGACAACGCCGACCTCATCTTCCTCCGCGACGCGTGCGACATCATCCTCCCCAAGCTCGCCGTCGTCATCGAGCGCCTCGCCCGCTTCGCCGAGGCACACAAGGACGTCCCGACCCTCGGATGGACTCACTTCCAGCCGGCACAGTTGACCACGGTCGGCAAGCGGGCAACGCTCTGGATCCAGGAGCTTCTCTGGGACCTGCGCAACATCCAGCGGGCCCGGGACGACATCGGCTTCCGCGGTGTCAAGGGCACGACGGGAACCCAGGCGTCCTTCCTGGCTCTCTTTGAGGGTGACCACGACAAGGTGAGCCGACCTGCGGGGGCGGACATATAAGCTGCGCGTTTCTGACCCACCGTTGCCTCCCCCCGCCTCGCAGGTCGAAGAGCTCGACAACCTCGTCACCGAGCTCTCTGGTTTCCAGCACGCGTACCCCGTCACCGGACAGACCTACTCGCGCAAGATCGACATCGACGTCCTCGGCCCGCTCGCCTCGTTCGGCGCGACCGCGCACAAGATCGCGACCGACATCCGCCTGCTCGCGAATCTGAAGGAGGTCGAGGAGCCGTTCGAGAAGGACCAGATTGGCTCGTCCGCGATGGCGTACAAGCGGAACCCGATGCGGTCGGAGCGCGTCTGCTCCCTCGCGCGCCACCTCATGGCGATCCAGCAGAACGCAATGATGACGGCCTCAGTTCAGTGGTTCGAGCGAACGCTCGACGACTCGTGAGTGCCCTGCTCAGATGTGCTTCCGCTCGGACGAACCTGATCTCAGACCTGCTTTTCCCGCAGCGCGAACCGCCGCATTACCATCCCGGAAGCTTTCCTCACCGCCGACGTCATCCTCACGACGCTGCAAAATGTCACCGAGGGCCTCGTCGTCTACCCGGCAATCATTGCGCGCCGCGTTCGCCAAGAGCTGCCGTTCATGGCGACTGAGGTGCGTTACGGAGGCCGCAGCTGACCGCCTTGAATCCTTTTCTGACCTTGTGAGGGACCACCGCCGCAGAACATTATCATGGCCATCGTCAAGAAGGGCGGCGACCGACAAGTCTGCCACGAAAAGATCCGGGTCCTGTCTCACGAGGCGGGCGCCGTCGTCAAGCAGCAGGGCGGCGAGAACGACCTGATCGACCGGGTCCGCGCCGACCCGTTCTTCGAGCCGATCGTCGACGAGCTCGACCGCCTGCTCGACCCGTCGACTTTTGTCGGCCGCGCGCCGGAGCAGACGACCAAATTTGTGCGCGAGTTTGTCAAGCCGGCGATCCAGCCGTACCGCCGACAGGTCGAGCTCGCCGTCGCAGCCGAGCTCTCGGTCTAAAACCTTTGAAGGCAGTGCTTCCCTGCCGGGCTGTCTCCCACCCATCCCATAGAGACGCAGCTCCTCCCATGTCGTCCGTCCTCCCTTTATCTTGACCCGCCTGATCCACTTGATGTCCCCAATGTCCTGTCCCGCCCTGTCCTCCCTCCCCCTCTTCCTCTTGTTCTTCTTGGGCCTCGCAGCGTGAAACAAAAGCAGTCTTTTCTCTTGCGAGCCTGCGGATTTCCTGATGGTCCGGACTTTCGTCAAGGAGAGCGTGTCGATAATGCAAGGGCGAATCCAAGAACTGCAGAAAAAGCCGTAGGGGTTGACAGAGCCCTTGATATTGCTCAGCTGCAGCACAGATGCAAAGTGCAGGCAATTAAAAAGCTCCTTACGCAGGCTCAAGTGATTTCACGCTTGTGAGTGTGGTATTGAAAGTCTTGTAGTCCCGGAGAGGAGACCACAGCAGTGCAGCAAGGTACTGCAAACAGAACATTGGTAAACTCACCTTGTACACTCTCCTCATTCCTTGGGCTCTCATCTGACTTTGCATCTGGAGACGGATGCAACTACTCAACAGCTTTGATAGCCGTGATGAGGCAGGTCAGCTTGTTGTTGCTCCCAGTGGCAAATGAGTGGAGAGGCACAAATCTGTATTGGCAGCTTATGATCAGTACTTCAGACAACAAAGAGATAGCATAATGGACTTCCACCTGCTTTTCTGAGTCCCTTTGTCCTTTTCTCCATTGCCGGTGTCCACTCTGGTTCAGCAGCCGGACACCTGCGGGATTGTCTTGTGCGGCTGAAAACCGATGGAGCACATGTAGCGCATGATTGGCTTCATGCGGTCGCACGCAAGCCGGAAAACACGTGTCTGGACGACGGGCGGGAGGAGCTCCCAGCCCGTCATCTGGTGGATGTCCATCTCCGGTAGAAGGATAGACATCCGGTAGAAGGCCCATCCTGTTGTTTGAAAAATAGCTGCATCAATCAATGTACCCACATGGTCAGTGGACAGAAGTGAACTCACTGAATACATCATTGACCACATGGATGTGGAGGCGTGTTGCCCGGTTGTTCCCGGTGGTCGGTACCCCAAGGTCTTTGTAGTAGAGTTAAAGCTCTCTCTGCTCAAACCTGTGTTACATCAGCACCTGTCCCGCCTCTGATGACCAAGTCCACATGAAAGAAACTACTTGGGCGGCTATGAACTGCATCATGCCTGTTGGGAGAAACTGTTACGCTTGAACAGTGTGACAAGCGACAATGTTGAGGGTCTTGACACACACACCCTTCTGTGCTTCTGTGCGATGAACTCTGCCACAGGGTCCTCAGTCATAAGGATTGTCCGCAGTGTTGGGGAGATTGCTTTGGTCCTCGAGCAATGGTGCAAGCGGACATAGATTGAGATGCTGAGGAGGTTGGCCGAAGCAGTCAGATTGCTGGCGCAAATTGGCCCTGCTCTTTCTGCTTCTGACCAGTCCCGCACCTCCCTGTTTGCTTGGCGCAGCTCGAAGAATTGCCGCATCACCGAGAGGATCTTGCCGTTCTTGTGGTCAACGTGCTGCAGGATTGGGAGCAGTTGATGAGCTGCTTCCGTTACTTGGCTTTCCAATGTGCTGAGGAAGTTAGGGAGCTGCGCAGGCTGCGCAATCCGCAGCAGGTCAACGATGGACGTGTTGATCCAGTCCGGGTCAAAAAACTGTTGGCCAAATTGACAGGAGTTTTAGATCACAGCCCGGTTGCAGGAGTGTTAGATCACAGCCCAGTTACAGGGAGTATCAGATCAGAGTCCTGTTGCAGCATGCCTGCACAACTCACTGGCAAAGTCTGAGACTACTTGTTGGGAAGGTCCCCGGGAGGTCCACTTGGTGGAGACCTCTTCCCAGACACCACCCCTTCTACATCAAGTTGTTGTCATTGAGGTCTTCAAGCTCTCATTTTGGATTGCATGTGGATCTAGGTGGAATCAGGTCAGATCAGGACGTCCAGGGACTGGTCATTGGTGAGAAAGATTGGTCTCGCGGGCCTGCTGCTTGTCACCCAAATAGCTTCAAGGTTGACCTGGTATTTGACAGGGCACTAGGTGGTGTAGCAAGAGGAGCTCTGTTTTGCTTGAACCCATTCTTTGCCATGGGGTCCTTGCTCACGGTGCAGGCCAAGGTACTCGGTGGAGAAGGCAAGGTTCTCTGAGGGGCAATTGTACCATTCTGACTCGGTCTCGTCTTGGTAGCAATGATCTCTGATAGTGCAACTTGAGAGGTGTGTGCTCTGCAATGTCCTGTGCAACACATCTGCAGTGCCTACAAACTGAGGCAGACAGCTGCTAGCAGGCAGAGGAAGGAATGACTGCTAGGCTGAAAGGGTTCACAGAACAGGTGCACCCAAGATTGTTTGAGCAGTTCTCGCTCCACATTTTGTTGACGCTCTTGACCTGCGCCCAGCTGACAGATCAGCAAACTGAGGAACAACCAAGAGGATCTGGGCACAAAACTCAGGTAGCACTTTGAGCATCAGGTGTTGATGATCGTCATGGCCTAGGCTGGGTGAAGCGGCCCAACTTATTTCTGAGGAGATAACTGGATTGCTCCATGGATCTTAGGAAAAGACAAGCTGCGCTTGGAAAAGAAGTAGCGAGCGGTCTCAATCAATATCATTGCCAACTAGAACTCTTGGACCTCAAAGCGGAGAGCAAATGAAGTGAGGAAAAGAAGGAAAAGAGATGAGCAAAGCGCGGAGCGCTGTAAATGCTGGAAAGAGGACGATAGACTTGTGGGAACAAAGGAAGTGGAGCACAAAGGGTGTGGGAAAACAAAGGGGAGTAGCATGAAGGGAATTGACTACAAAGGTTCACACTCGGGTATGGCCAGAAGAAGCCTGTTCTGGCGAGCAGAGTGGGAGTGAGCGGCTCGGGGGTTACACTGGGCACAGAAAGCATCTCCATCAGTCAATTGGAACTGATGACTTGGCTCACGGTCCAGTGAACCTGGTCAGCTTGTATCCTGTCTCGTGTGTTGTTGTTAGACTGATTCCCCTCTGATCGAGGTAGCAGCAGGGGAATTGGCATTCACAGTGTACTGGGCAGTGGTGCATTGACAATTCGTAGGAGCCAGTGGTGTGCCACCTACAAAGTCCGTTCACAGTGTGTGTGCCCAGTGACAGGTGTGCAGGTCCCCTTTGGAAAGAACCCCTCAATGCTTCAGCAAGCGCAGGTGTCCTTGTGCGGGCGTCCCCAAAGTTGTGATTCGGGTTCAGCTTGCAACGTGGACATCTGGAAAGAGCTTGGCAAGCGTGACCAGCTTTGCAGCTGTCTCTTTGCTGCTGCACCCACAGGCAACTCACCGGGTGGCGCTGCCTGGGCAGAGAGCAGCAAGGGGTCGCATCGTGCGGGACTACCGGATGCGAAACTGGCAGTATACCGGCGCTTGCAGACTTGGACGGGTGGGGGGGGGAATATATATGCTGGTTACTTTTTCTCCTACAACAAGTCTGAGTAACCTAGTGGTTAAGTCGGCTCGCGTTTGTGGTTTAGTGGCAAAATTGGGCATTGCCAGCTTCTGCTGAATTGCCTAGCCCCGGGTTCGATTCCCGGCGAACGCATTTCTTTTGAAGTCCGCCCCCGTTCTGGCGGGCTTCTCCTTTTGGCGCTTTCCTGTGCGGTTCCCACTCTGCGTTGCCCAAGGAGCCGCACCTGCTCTTGTCGCGGGCCCGAGCGCTCACTAGGGATCCATCCCTGCGATCGCCTCGAGGCGAGCTGGGTGGACAGCCGCCCTCTCGCCGACCGGGCCCGGGTCTCTCAGCGGGCAAAGTGATTGCAATCAGATGGGAATGACCCAGAAGGAGAAGCATCGAGCGCGGAACCGGGAGACAGACAGGCCAGAGCGGGGGGGAGGGCGCAGAGCAGTCGGAAAAAAGAGTCCATCGGGTATAGATCGGGAGGGACGGACAGAGGCGGAACAGATTGCATTACTATAGACAAGTAGGTAGGCGCAATAGAGACGGGTTCGCGCGCTCAAGGGTAGACGGCCTGCAGGTCAAAGTGGCGGCGATCAGCCAGGCCTTCTGGAGCGCCAGACCCACGAGGGGGAACCCACATCAATCTCCTTCTGGTTCTGCTTGATAATCTCCTTGCGGTTGAGCTTCTGCGCGGCGGTGAGCATGCCGTTCTGCGGCGTCCACTCCTCCTCCGTCAGGACGACCGTCTGGAGGGTCTCGAGCGGCTTCAGGCCCTGCTTCTTGCCGACGCCGTTCAACGCCTTGAGGACCTCCTCCTGGATCTGCTTGTTGTGCGCGAGCTCCGGGAGGCCGTTACCCTTGACGCCGAGCGACGAGGCGAGCTGCTTCAGGTTCGCCTCGTGCGGGAAGATCACCTGCGATGGCGATTTCGCGGGATCAGCATCCTGATTCACGGCGCAGGGTCGATCGGGAGGTGCAGACTCACCGCCATCGGCTTGTTTGCATTGCTGTCGGCGTGGACCATGATGCGGCCGACGTACTCGCAAGAGCCGTACAGAGACCTGGACGGGGTAGAAGGTACGCGTCAGCACCGGCTCACTCGCACCGACGTTCGCTCCGGAGGATTTAACGCACTCGAGGCGCTCGAGCGCAATGTACTCGCCTCCGGCGAGCTTGACCAGGTTCTTCTTGCGGTCAATGACCGAGAGAGTGCCGTCCTTGTTCCACTGCGCAATGTCGCCCGTCATGAACCAGCCGTCGTCGGTCCAGGACTCCTTCGTCAGGTCGTCGCGCTTGTCTGGAGGCGCATGCAGAGATTCAGCACTGGATCCCGCCTCTCCGCTTCCGCGCGTTACGCAAAGTCGAGGACGCACAGTAACCCTTGGTGACACTCGGGCCGCGGATCCAGATCTCGCCCTGCGGCGGGTTGTTCGTCGAGCGGTAACCAGCCTCCTCAACTGTGCCACGAGGAACCCGAATTGACGGTCAGCCAGCATGAATACAGAAAGCGACCCTTTCAATGGCCAAGGTACGCACCATCGACAAGCTTGACCTCGATCGAAGGGACGGGAACGCCGACCGTGCCGTACTGGTGCATCTCGGGCGGCAAGAGGCACAGCATACTGCCCGAGCGGAGAAGGGGTCAGCATGGGGGAGAGTCAACACAGTCCCGGAAATGCTAAGCTTACGCGGTCGACTCGGTCATGCCGTCTGAGAGAGAGTGCAGAACCGTCAGTTGGGCAAACCTCCGGCACCACGAGCCAAGAGCGCCGACTCACAGCCCTGGATGATGAGGACGAGCGCGAGCGAGAGGAACTCTTGCGTCTCGCGCGAGATCGGCGCGCCGCCGCTCATCGCATACTTGAGCTTGCCGCCCGTGTTCTCCTTGACGGCCTTGAAGACGACGCTGTCGGCGACGTTACCGAGCAGCGACCCCCGACCTCCGTACTTCTTCGCAGCGAGTCCGAGGTCGAACAGGCGCGACTTGATGCCGCCTGCGGCCTTGACCTTGGACACGATGCCCTTGCGGATCGTCTCCCAGACGGCCGGCACGCCGACCATGATCGTCGGCTGGAGCGTGCGGATGTCGCCGAGGCAGTTGCGCACGGACTGGTCCGTGAGCGTCTTGACTGCGCGCGCACGGGGCCGAGAGCGTATCAGCTCGGTGCGGATCTGAACGAGAGGTCCGGGGGCAACGCACCGTTTCCGAAGCCCATCCGGGCTCCGACCCACATGAAGCAGAGCTCGACGGCAAACTCCATGATGTGGGCGAGGGGCTACGATACCGGACCATGGTCAGCGACACGAGAAACACTTCCAGAAGCACAGCGCAAGCACGCACGAGATAGGCAATGTAGGTCTCGCCGCGGCAGACGATGTGCCCGATCAATTTCTGGACGGCACCGATGCAGGCGATGATGTTGGCGTTGGTGATCTGGACGCCCTTGGGCGCGCCGGTCGAACCGGACGTGTACATGATGCACGCGACGTCGTCGGGCTGGGGCAAGTTGCGCTCGTGCGGGTGCTGCTTGCCGAGCTCGGCAAACTCTTCGAACGTGTAAACCTTCAGGTCGTCGCCGCCACTCGACTTGATCTCGTCGAGAGCGCCTTTGGGAATGTCCTCGGTGCGGCCGTCGTAGACGATCAGCTTGAGCGAAGGCGTCTCGGAGAGGGCGTTTGCGAGGGTGCCGAGAAGCGAAGCCTGAGTGAAGATACCGTACGCCTCGGGCTCGTTGATCGAATGCTTCAAGCCTTCCTCGCCGAGCGAGTCGTAAGCGGTCGCAAAGGTGATGCTTTGCTGGGCGCATGCTGCGGGCAAGAGGTCCGGGTCAGTCTCGAGGCTGCGATGTGCGCTGCTCCCGGGAGCGGTGGGCAAACTGACCGTTGGCCATGACCTGCCAGTGCCGGCCGGTCGAGGCGTAAATGTTGAAGACGGATCCGGGGTTGACTCCGGTGTGGCGGAGGGCGCTGGCGGCGTTCTCGACATACTCGGCAAACTGCTTGTAGGTCCACCACTTGTAATCGGACAGGTGGTAGTAGGACCACTGTTTGGTCTCGGTGACTTCCTTGCCGCCGACGGTCTGCGGAGAGAGCGCAAAGATGAGTTCCTGCTCCCGGTGAGGGCCGACGTCTCACTGACCTTGGTGACCTCCTTGTCCTCCTTGACGACGTCGATGATGTCCCTCCAGCCGAGACCGTCGACGTCGGCAAACTCGTCGCGTGCGTGGTCGAGGATGTGCGCGAGGACGGTGACCTTGCCGGGCGCGGGCGACGTGATCAACTCGTCCGGCGAGACGAACGAGCGGCGGATGCGGCCCTCTCCCTTCTGCGCGGGCGGTCCGACCTGCAGGCGATTACATCACGCATAGTTTGAGTCGTTCAGAGCAGAGTCCGGGCGTGGGAGGCGGGCGGGAGAGCGGCGGGCAAAGGGTGCGAGGTACGTCAGCGGCGGCGAGGTGATCGGGCGCGGTTGGGATATGCGCGAGTGGCGCGCGTACGCACCTCGACGGAGCCTTGCTTGATGGCCATCTGAGCGGGAGCTAGCTAGCGTCTGTGTAGAGTGTGCAGATGGGCTCTGGGCAGTGTGCGGGTGCGGTTTAATACAGTGGAGCAGCCCGACGGTATGGTCCAGCGGGCGAAATTGGATTGGATCAGCAAAGCCAACACTTTCAAAGGCTTGGCACTTTCTCATCGCGCCCGACCTCTTGAACATTCCTGAATCGCACCGCTTCGCCCTCCACCTCGGCTCTACATACAAGGGTGTCTCGGCCAAAGTACGCTTCGTGGCCGAAGTGAAGGTCCTCTCCATAGTCACCGACCATGTAGCCTCTGTAATCCTGCGCCGCCTGGCCGAGACTTCCGAGACGACCGAAATGCTATCGGACGAGATCGCGTGACCAAGGCATAGCCGGGCGACCAAGAGATCATGGAAGGGGCGCGGGAAGGGGAGCAGGAACCTGGGATTGCGCAGCCCAGGCCTGCAGCAGGGACGGCCACGAGCACGTTCAATGCCCCAGCAAGTTCCTTCGGTGCATGACAGCACTCGTGCCAGTCGCAGCAGGAGCGTCCGTTTGCACAGGGAATCCAGACGGGAGAGGCGAAGGAGCGGCACCACGGCGCCCGCCGTCATTCAGCGACGGATGGTCCTGCGGAGTCGCGAGGACACCCGCAAGCGAGCTTGAGAATATGACAGCGATTCAGCGGCGCCTGTGCCGATAGCAATAGCGGGAAGCAAGCGGGGCGGACTAGAAGCCGCGGTCTGAAGAAGGGAGAGCGGCCGAGAGCGGCCGAAGGGGGCAAGCGCCGGGGCCGTCGACCGGAGAGGGTGCTGCAGGAGCGAGACACTCGCTAGATAGCCGTTCGTGCTGGATCGAGTGCAGCGATGCTCCGCTTCAGCTGGTGGTAAAGCGGCGGAGCGGCGGAGCGAGACCGACGAGCGGATTCTTTCGGTCGCGTCAACTCACCGCGGCTGCTCGCACGCTTCTAGCAGAGGTCGCAGGGAGCGCTGGACGGCTTGCTAGGCCATCAGTCGACCGTGCCAGCCCGCCCCACCGAGCAGGCGCGCCCGCAGGCGGTCCGCTTCGCCCCCCGCCCTCGGCAGGTTAATCCGCATCCTCGACGACGCCGAATCTCGCCTGGACTCGTCGCAGCAGAAGCGCAGACACGACGGAGGGGATTATAGAGCTACGTAGGAGCCACGCGGCCGCTCGCTCGCCACGATGGGCAAGGGGTTCGCCATCACGAACCAGAAGGTCTCCATCTCGATCGGGTTGAACGGACGCATCAATGTACGCACTCGCGGCCACGGGGGACTACAGCGCACGTAGAGCTAAGTCAGAACGCACAGGGCTACACTGAACTCACCATCGTCCCGACCGAGGGGGACCTCCGCACCGTCTGGCTCCATGCCCGCTCCCTCTCCGTCCTCGGCTGCTCCCTCCGCCTGCCCACCATCGTCCCGCTCGCGTACTCGCACCTCCCGCCCGCCTCCCCCGCCCTCACTCAGCCAGAAAACATCCACACCTACCCCGAGATGAAGCGGCAGATCTGGCGCGCAGACCACGAAGGCGACGAGGGCGAACTCGGGATCGCGATCCCGCAGGGGTGCATCGTCCGGACGGACAAGGGTCGGACGCCCGGTACGGCGGCGTCGACGAGCAAAGGCGACTCGAAGGCGGCGGCGGACCAAGGGCCGAAACTCGACGAGTTTGAACCGTTCACGGTCGCTGTCGAGTACGAGGTCACCAAGCCCGGCATCGGGATCGTCGTCGTCGGTCCGGACGATGCCAACCCATCGGTGCGCTTCGCTTCTACCTCCAGCCGCGTGAATCGAACCTAGCTGACACGGCCGTCTTGCCCTTCCACAGCGCTTCCCTCATGTTTTCACCTCGTCTCTCTCGGACATTGCAGCCCGGACCTGGGTTCCCTGTTCAGACTCGCCGCGAGACCGCTGCTCGTGGGATCTCGAACTCGTCGTCCCGCGCGTACTCGCCTCGGCCCCGCCCGAACCGAAAACCCTCGGCGGGCGGACCGCCGCCCCCGACGCAGACGAGGACGCAGCGGACGCGGAGGCCGAGTCGGATTCCGATTCGGACGACGACGAGGTCGATGCCGAGTGGCCGATCAGCGTCGCCGCTTCCGGCGAGCTCGTCGAGCAGGTCGTACACCCCGACCGGAGCGACCGCGTCATCTGGCATTTCGTCCAGGTCAGCCCTGTCAGCGCCCACCAGGTCGCCTGGGCCGTCGGTCCCTTCTCCGTCACTGAAGTCAAGGCGGCGCGGAAGGGTGCTGACGGGCACGAGTTGACCGAGGAGGAGCTCGAGGCGGCTGAGGAGGAAGACGAGGACGGCGCCGGGCCGCCGCACGACGAAGGGCCGACGATCCATGCCATGTGCCTGCCTGGGCGAGAAGGCGAGATGGAGTATTCGGTCGGCGTCATCCGGCAGGCGATGGAGTACTACACGACCACGTTCGCGTCGTACCCCTTCTCCGACTACACCGTCGCCTTTGTCGATTCCCTCGCGTCCGGCTCGCCGACGTTCCATTCCGCCGGCCTCACTCTCATGTCCTCGGACTTGCTTCATCCGCCGTCCGTGATCGACCAGGCGTACGAGACGCGGCACATGCTGGCCCACGCACTCGCGGTCCAGTGGTCCGGGGTGCACCTGATCCCGCGCACGCCCTCCGACAGCTGGCTGATCATCGGCATCGCCCTGCACATGACCGGTCTCTTTGTCAAGCACCTATGGGGCAACAACGAGTACCGCTTCCGTCTCAAGAAGGACATGAATCGCTGCGTCGAGCAGGACATCCAGTTCGAGCCGATCTGCGTCCCCGCGCGCTTGACGATCCCGGAGCCGGCGCAGATGCAGTTCATCGCGCTCAAGGCCCCGCTCGTCCTCAACATCCTCGACAAGCACCTGCGCAAGGCCGGAACGAGCCTCGGGCTCGACAAGGTCCTGCCCAAGGTCTTTCTCGACGCGATCTCGGGCGACGGCGGCGGTATCGCGACGCAGCTCTCGACGACGGCGTTCATGCGCACCTGCCGCAAAGCGTGCGGCGGATCGTCCGAGGCGCTCAAGATCTTCTTCGACCAGTGGGTGTACGGGTCGGGGTGCCCGACGTTCGAGGTCACGGCCAACTTCAACCGGAAGCGCATGGCCGTCGAGCTGAACGTGACGCAGCGGTGCTACGCGTACGCGTGGTCGCAAAAGGCGCCATGGGAAGCGCAGGGCCACCTGCGCCCGATCCCGCTCTTTGACGGCCAGATGACGATTCGGATTCACGAGGCCGACGGGACGCCGTACGAGCACGTCTTGACGATCCAGGACGCGTTCAAGCGACACGAGGTCCCGTTTAATACCAAGTACAAGCGAGTGCGGAGGAACACGAAGCGGTACCAGGCCCGGCAGGCGGCGGCGACGGCGGCGGCGCTTGGCGATACCGACGCGCAGGAAGACCTCGGGTTGATGGACGTCGGGTTCAGCCTCGGCATGTGGGAGGACGAGCGCGAACGGGACCGGTGGCGCGTCGCGGATTGGACGGAGGAGGACGACCTGATGATGAGCCAGGCGACGTACGAGTGGATCCGGATCGACGCCGACCTCGACTGGATCTGCATCGTCAAGTTTACGCAGCCGGATTTCATGTGGATCTCGCAACTGCAGCGAGATCGCGACGTCGTCGCGCAGCTCGATGTACGTACTATCGTGACCGCTTGCTTGCCAAGGTCCTCTCGCTGACGTTCAAACTCCACTCGGAACAGGCGATTCATGCGCTGTCGAGCATGCCCTCTCCGATCGTCTCGAGCAACCTGTGCAAGACCGTCCTCGTCTCGAACTACTTTGTTCGGATCCGGATGGAGGCGGCTCTCGCGCTCATCTCGGTGCGTGGCGTCTAGCCTCTCGAAGGGGCTGCAAGTGCTGACTCTCGGTCCTGCAGTGCGCGACCCTCGAGCAACAGTACCTCGGACTCTTCCACCTGCTCAAGCTGTTCCAGGCCTGGTTCTGCTTCGAGCCCGACGTCGAGACGCAGGACCCGTTCGGGTTCCGGTGCATTCCGCAGACCAACGACTTTAGCGATTTCACGCTCTACTTCATCAAGAAGGTCTGGCGATTCTCTGCGCGCCTCGGAATGCTCTCTCAGAGGTCTGACCGGCTCGTGATCCTGCAGACCCTCTTGACGGCGATCTCGATGGTGCGGGACGAGCTGGGCCAGACGCCGGCAGTCGTGCAGCAGTTCCTCGTCGATCTGTTGACGTATAACGACAATCTCGGCAACAAGGTGTGTTCCTGCAGGGCCTCGACGCGCGCATTCTAGCCGGAGCTGACCGCGGTCTGCGCTCGAAACAGTACTCCGACGCCTTCTACATCGCGACGATCATGAACGCCCTCTCGCACGCCCTCGTGAACGTCCTGCCCCGTGACGCCTATGGCGAACTGGCGCACGCGAACGAAGTCGACGAGAATGAGAACCTGGCGCCGGCAGTGCAGGAGGTCGACCGGTACTTGAGCGGCGATCGCCTCGTTCCGAGCCACCACAATGTCGTGACGATTGCAGGCATCGAGGTAGGGGTATTTGAGCGCACAGCGGCCTCGCCAGAAGATTGACAAGCTTCCCCTGCCCCGAACAGTTCAAGCTGAAGCTTACGCTGGCGTCGCTCATTCCGGAAGACCGCATGTCCCTCTTCAACTACACTCGGGACGGCAACTATCCGCCGGTCCGCTTGGCCGCCTTCGACGCCCTCCTCCTGCTGAATCCGCTGCAGGACGTCATGCCTCTCGTCCGGTACCTGTTCGCCGTCATGCGGGAGGACTCGTCGCGGCTCGTGCAGCGCCGACTCGCCGAGAGCATCCTCGAGTCGCTCCCGGTCCTTGCGGCCATGCACGACCTCGCGGCGCCCGATCCGAACGCGGACCAGGCAGGCGACGCGAAGAAGGAACGCGACGAACTTGCGAACGTCCTCAAGAGCCTCCGGAAGAAGCCGGGTCGGTCCATGAACTACCGCACGGCGCTTCTCGCCACTTTGACGCACCCGGACGTCGACCCCGAAGTGCGACTATGCTGTCTCAAGATCTGCGAGGCAACCGTCCGGCCGGAAGGCGAGCCGCTGCCCAAGATGCGGTTCCGGCTGCCGCCGGCTCCCGCTCCGGCGCCTGTGCCCGCGCCGGCTCCCGAGCCCATGCCAGCGGCGGATCTCGCACCTTCCGCGCCCACGAAGCTCAAGCTCAGCACGCCCCGCGCGTCGGTTGACTACGACCCGTATGCCGCCTACCACGACGCGACGGCGTCGAGCCAGGCGCAGCCTTCGTTGCCGCCGCTGCCGACGATGCCGAAACCGAAGAAGGTGAAGGAGAAGGCCCCGAAGGTCCACAAGCCGCATGCGTCGCAGGCCGCCGGCATGTCGCTGCAGGACGTCACGGCCTGCAAGAGCTTGATCAAGAAGCTGTTGAAGGACAAGAAGTCGTTCATCTTCCGCGCGCCCGTGGACCCCGTCAAGGCCGGCGCGCTCGACTATTTCGACATCGTCAAGAACCCGATGGACATCGGCACCATGAGCGCGAAACTCAACGCTGGCGTCTACCCGGACCGGTACGCGTTCCGCAACGACTTCAAGCTGATCGTCAGCAACGCCAAGCTGTACAACGGGCCGCAGTCGCCGATCGGCGCACTCGCCGACGACCTGGACCAGATGTTCGAGAAGCACTGGGATCGCGTCGAGGCGACTCTGCGACAGATCGGAGGTTTCGGGACGAACGGCTTTCCCGCACTGGAGGCCCAACAGCCTGCTCCTGCACCACCACCCCCGCGTCCGCAGCCCAAAGCAGCTCGCCCAGCGCCACCTCCGCCTCCGCCGCTGTACCACAGCGGCCATCCCCCTGCCGCCGCGCCGGCACCTCCTGCACCGGCACCGCAGAAACCTGCACCGGCCAAGCCTACTCTGAGTCTCAAGCTCAAGGCTTCCGCCCCGCCTCCCCCGCCTCCGCCTCCTCCGCCTCTGCCCGCAGCCGAAGTTGCCGCTGCAGCGAGCACAGCTTCACTGCCCGCTCTGCCTCCTCAGCCGCCTCCACCGCCTAAGCCGCTACCCCCGCCCCCACCTCGATCGTCCGCGTCGGCGACTCCAGCTGCGCCTCCCTCTGCTTCTCCTGCACAGAGTCCGGCACCTCAACCGGGCAAGAACTCGGCAGGACCGACGCCGACACCGACGCCGCGACCGTCCTTCAAGATCAAGCTCGGAGGGGCGACCGTCAAGGACGGCTCGCCAAAACCATCTCCGAAGACAACCTCGTTCTCGCCCGAAGTCTCGTACAGTCCGGCGCCCTCCGCTCACAGCACGGACGGACAGGAGACGTCTGCCAGCACGAAGCAAAAGAAGCGCGAGAAGCAGGAGAAGAGGAAGCCCAACTACGCCGAGCCGGACGACCTCGACTTTGGCGATGCCGAAGAGACACTGCCGGTCGCCGCCGCTCCTGTTGCGTTTGCAGCGCCTCATCGACCTACCATTCTGGACACGCCGCGGCCGCCGTACCCGACCAAGTGGGTCGATCCGGAAGGTCCGGTCGACGTCGCCAAGGCACGAGCAGTACTCAGCAAGGTCCGCACGATCCGCGAAGCCTTCTTCTTCCAGTACCCTGTCGAAGCCGTTGGCCCACTCGCTACCTACTACGACGAGATTCAACATCCGATGGACCTCGAGACGCTGTCGAAGCGGATCGAGCAGGGCGCCTACCCCAACTACTCGTCCCTCTTTGCCGACTTCGACCTCATCGTCAGCAACTGCGAGAAGTTCAATACGCCCAACACCGAGCCGATCTGGCACGCGCACATTATGGACCGCGCGTGGCGTGTCGAGTGGGAGAAGGCGAACAAGCTCAGCTACAACACCAAACGAAGCTTGGGCGCGTTCCTGAAGAAGCTCATGGAGGAGGGAGTGTACGCACCTTTCTCTTCGTCTCTTCATCGATCGATTGATCCGTTCCGACACTGATGCGCGCTTACGATGCAGAGCCCAACCTTTCAATGTCCCCGTACGCCTCGGAGCCAGCCCACATCGGCTCTTTCAACATGCTGACCTCGCCCTTCTTTCGTACAGGTCGCCGACCTCGCACAGCAAGTCCCGACCTATCACAACTTCATCCCCGTGGAGAACGGTCGCGACCTCATCATGATCAAGCGCAAGCTCGAGTCGGATCAGTACAACTCGATCGAAGCCCTCGAAGCCGACTTCGACATGATGATCCGAAACTGCTACACTTTCAACGGCACGGAGAGCCAGATCTCGTACTCAGCACGCGAGCTCAGCGACAAGTTCAAGACCGGCATGAAGCGCATCAAATCGGGTATGTCCTTCCGCAGACGCGCCGCCTGCTTCGCGCCCGTGCGTCCTTCTTTGTCGAGACTGACTCCCTCCGAAGCCACAGATGCGCAACGGCAGATGAAGCGCGGCAACTCGTCGTCTTCCGGTGGTGCGAACAAGAAGCAGCGCATCTGACCTCGTTCGCCCGCCCTCCTGTATCTCTTCCTCCCTTCCCACAACCGTCGCCATCAGCACTTACCCTGTCGTAGTTGTTTGCAAGCGCACCCGTAACCTTCGCCCTACAGCTCCACCTGCTCGGGGCACCATGTCCGCGCTGGCACCTCTTCCGAGGTGGCGAAGTGGCGCCCGAGGCCTGGCTCTTGGCCTTACCCTCTCGGCCTCTGGCCGCCTATTCCAGATTCTCGCTCGTTTGACACCCACCACACGCTCCTTTCAGCTCGTTCGGCGTCGACATGCTGGGCCTCGGCAAGGCGCTTAGGCTCGCGGCGGCGCTTTTCTTCCTGCCCGCTCAGGCCGCCAGCATGCCAACCGTCTCGAGTCACCAGGCTATTACCACTACGCTGGCTCCCATTGACGCATCGCGGAGCCGCCAGAACAGTGTCGACGCGGGAGAGATCTTGTCAAGCTCCGCGGCGCTGCCACAAGCTACCGCAGACTCTGAAACGAAGGCGCCAGCAATTTCCGACGCCCAGCAATACACCCTTGCAGTGAGCCCATTGCTCATAACCGTGTGGAACTGCGCTGACGAGCGCTTTTCCAGTACAAAACCAACGTCTGTGCGTCACAGCTGTGTTGAACCTGCGTCAGGTCGTTTCTGACTTTTCAGGAGCTTCGCGCCGTCGCTCAGACAAGGATACGGAAACTTTTTGGTACGCTTGGATGGCTAGAGCTACCACAGTCGTCTTGCCAACATACGACCGCCTCGCGCAGCGCAGATTGGGACGAGTCCTGCGTCGAATACCTATCGACGTTCTCGGACGTCCATCAGGTCATCTGCGACGTCGGTGCCGCCGGTCCGAACGTGCGAGTGTATTGTGGCGGCAACACCGTGACGCAGCCAAACTCTAACTTTGATTTCACCAATAATGTCGAGGTGAGTTCGGCCGGAATGTTTTCGCTCGAATCCCTACTCACATCCGTCGGTCGCAGCGCTTCGTCTCTGCCTCGCTCGTCAGCGGACCTGCCGCTTATGGAGAGGTCACGAACGCTGAGAACGCCTGGGTCACGACGTCCGCCCCCTCGAGCAGCAGCAAGTCCGCCACGTCGCGCGAGACCGGAAGCGGCACTGCGTCGGCGCTGCTTACGACCACGACGCAACATCACTCTACTTCAAACATCACACGGGCTACGGCTTCGACAGCGTCGCTGCCCGCCTTGTTGAGACCTGCAGGAACGCTCGCTGCTTCGTCGGCCCGAACGGTCCTCGCCTCAGCAGGCGCTTCGAAGCTGAGCGCCATAGAGACGAAGTCCAGTGAGGCCGCCGGCGTCAGCAGCAGCCTGATTCGGATCGCTGCCCTGTCCCCCGCCCGGACCCGCACTTCCTCGATCACGACGGCGGTCCACCGCCACTCATCCAGCGTTTCGCAGACCGCCCCGTGCCCGTCTCCGACGCAGGTCACGCTCGCCCTCCCGGAAGCCGTTCGCGCAGCCATTTCAGCCGCTCAGGCTGCTCGGGACGAAGCCCTGGCGCACCTCCGGGCCGACGTGAAACTCGCCGCCAAGCGAATCCGCACGCTCGAGAAGGCCAAAGCGGCCGAGCTGTCTCGCATTGCTGCGCTCCGGAAGAAGCAGCTACTTCAAGCAGTGGCTCGCGCGACCGAGAAATCCAAGAAGGACGCGCGGCGAGAGGCTCACCGCGCCAAGGAGCGCCATTCGCGAGGACACCACCATGCGAGGCCGAAGCACCACTCGTCGTCGCACTCAGCAACTCTTGAGGAGAAGCTCAAAGGCAAGCTTCGGACGACCGAGATGAAGTGGTTGGAGCATTACATCCAGGAGGAGGTCAAGAAGGACTTTGCTGCCGAGCTGGAGAAGGCCCGCAAGCAGCACCTCGTCCGCATCCGCCGCGCCTGAAGCCGCCTATCCAGACCCCGGCTCCTCCCTTCTATATTCGCCTTCTTCCTCTCTCTTCGGCACCCACAATATTGGCTTGTACCTTGTAATCTGCACAGACCCTGAGATCCAGTCCCTCTCTTTCTTCTGTGCTCGGGACAGGCTTGTTCTGTTGAAGCAGTGTCTGCAGATGCACGTGCAGCCGATGGCGGCCAGGCAGAGAGTCACAGAGAAACGGAGGGGAAAGCAGAAATGAATAAAAAGGAATAGGATAGGTGAATGCGAAGGACGGTAGTGGTGGCAGGATGGGGTGCGCTCTAGAGGGATGCCAATGCGAGGGTCGCCCGGGAGTGGGCGTGAGAAAGGGTATCGGCACAGAAGGACAGACAGAAAGGTGTATGCGATGTCGCCTAGTAGCTGAGGGTCGGTTGCGGGCAGGCGACGGCAGGCAGAGCCGAAGGAGGGGTGAGGCCTCGCATTCGGTACCAGTGCTGTTGACCGGAGCTCGAGTCAGCCTCGCGGCGCCGCAGGATAGGGCTCGTTGACAACTCACCTGGACTAGCGCGAGCGCTGGGGCTTGAAGGTCCCACGAGAGACCATTCGGATAAGCAAGTGTGTACCCATCGTTCTGGTGGTCGCGGAGGGACATAGAGCGTCAGCCTGATGCAGCCCCAGACCTCGTGCGAGGGCGCGGAGAGACTGACGTGTGTGACGTAGTTGCAGCAGGTGTCGTCTGCAGGCAGGGCAACCATGATGAGCTCGTCATCGTCGCAACCTCGGACGCGCATCCCGGGGAAGCTCACCGTGCCCAAAGACCGACCACATCATGGATCCGGATCCGGGCCAGTTCTCGAGCGTCGAATAGAACGTCGCGAGGTCGCTGCCGCCCTTCTGCTCAGAGACCCACTGACGGTCAGTCCGGACAGCTCTGACGAGGGCGAGCGTGCGAGGTATCGAGTGTACTTACGAGACCGGTCCAGTCCAGCTCGCCGACGTAGAAGATCTTCTTGTCGTAGTTGTTCATCCAGCCCTGGTCCTTCTCGAGGAGCCACTGCAAGGCCGGGTAGAAGTGGTCGGTCCTGCGTGGTCATGTCTTTTCTCAGTCCAAGGTTCTTGGCCAGCGGAGTGGAGGTGGAAATCACGTACACGAGGTCGACCGCGTCAACCTTGACGCCCGTGTTTCCGAGGTCGCCGCTATAAGTCGTGAGACCGTCCGTGCCGTCAAAGACGAGCGAGTTCGGGGCGAGCGATTTGATGTGCGCCGCAATCTCCTTGGTCCAGCTGGCCGGAGGCGCGCCTCCACCGAGCATGTAGCCGCCGAGCTCGTTGCCAGTCTCGAAGCCTGCGAGCGCCGAGACAGGTCAGACGTTTCCTGTCAAGATGGCGGGAGAAAAGGTCTGCTTACCAAGGATGGTCGGGTCCTCGCCGATCTTGACCTGCGCGCCAGTTTCGGGGTCAGTCACCCGATAGCATAAAAGCGTACGAGAGAATGCTCACGCCAGTGAACTGATTCTTGTGATTCAGCAGCACCGAGATGTAGTCTTTGAAGATCTTGACGACGTCGCTGTTCCAGTAGAACTGGCTCCCATCGCTCGTGTCGGCACCGGCCCATCTGCGAGACCAACCTTGCATCAGCCTCATGGCAGGTGAGGGGGGAAGGAGCCCAGGAGCACATACCTGATGAAGTCGTATTTGCCACCGTGATCTGCGAGCGGCAACCTCGAGTCAGCACAGCACAGAAGGGAGTCTCCGAGCAGCAAAGGTCGTACAATAGGCATAGTTGTCTGGAGTGTAGTCCGATGTCAGCTCGAGCTTGTCATCGCTTTTTGGGACGAGAAGGCTTACCGGTGAGCGGAACAATCAGACGCAGGCCGTAGTTCCTCGCGGCCCAGATCGAGTAGTCGATGGTCTCCCACTGTGAAGAGACGGAGTCAGTGAGAAGTCTCCTCTTGATTGCGTGTTCCGGGCAGCTGTCTCACCGCCTTGCTATTGGTCTCGTAGGCGTTGGGCCAGAGCGTCAAGGGGTGTCCAGTGCTGCGCGGAGGAGATCTGTCAGTCAAATAGGCCAGGGAGCAGTCAGATGACTCCCAAAACCTTCACCTGACACCCAGAGTATGAGAGCGGATGGTGTTGGCACCCATCGCAACCGAGATGGCCATCGCCTCGCGAATACGGCCGCGAGACGGGTACGAGACTGTCCAGTCGACATTCTCGTCAAGGCCGAGCCAGTAGATGTCTAGCCGGACCATGATGGTCAGCTCAGACCTCCCGGAGTTCGGTCCGGGCGGACGGCAGGAACCGCGGCGAACTCACTGGGGCCGACAATCCGGAACTCGTTCCCGTCAAGGTACAGCTTGTTCCCTCCGCGTACAACAAAGGTGGACGGTCTCGGGGACCACGGCACGTTGCCGACCTGAGCCGCATAGACGCCTCCGCCGTCCGTGTTGGTGTACGCGCTCGCGCAACTGGAGGACGGCGGACTCGGCAGCACCCACGGGACGGACTCGGACGTCCCGACGACAGCGGTCGACGTCTTGGACGCCTTGGCCGAAGAGGTCTTGGTTACAGAGAGCGGGGCGCTGACGGGTGTCGCGGCGCTGGTACGGTTCCACGACGGGATCCACTTGGGGTTCTGGAGGAGCCATTTCGGGTTGTGCGAGAGCTCGGCGCCCATGGCGGCGATGGTGTCGGCATAGGAGGAGGATTGTCCTCGTCGATGGATTGCGGCATGGCGGCCTCCGAGGATAGATCCGTGACGGAACAGGGTGTCTCCTCCGGCTGAAGCGAATTCCTCTGTTGCGTCACCGCCGCCCGGCATCCACGAAGCCGCGCCTCCGTCGTATCGCGCGTACAGCTCTTCATGCATAGCGCCATCCGCGTATGGCTCGTTGTCAAAGTACGCGGACGGGTCGTCGGCATGTGGAGCGACCATGAACGCCTCGAGCCCGCGATCATCCAACACGGCGGCGGCGGCGTCCGGTCTCGCTTGCGGCGGCGCCTGCACCGCTTCGAAGGGGACGCCAGGAGCGCCATGCGCGCGTGGTCGAGCTGCTTGGTGCGCTCGGGCTTTGGCGGCGGCCGGCGCAGGCAGCGACACGAGCGAGCCGACGAGGGAGGCGCCCGCGGCAGCGAGCGACCAGGACCGCATCGCAGATACTTGCAGGCGGCCGGGCGGAAGCGTTACGAGGGCGTAGCGTGTGCGCTGAGACGAGTATGCGTTATGAGCGTCTAGTAAGCGTATACGATACGTCAAGAGCAAGTCGTGCGCCGGTTGAGTGACGAGTCTCGCGCCGGCGCTCCAGCTCGATCACCCGCCAAGTCCTCAATATTGCCAAGTGCTTGCGCAACTCAAGTCACTCTATTGGCGTAGACTGGATCCAAATGGGTCTGGTAGAGGGGATAGAAATACACAAGGGGTACACAAGGGACCGGAGGAACCGGACCAGAACCGACCGTCCGCAGCACCCCTCAAGCCCATCGACTGTGCCTTGGGCAGACGCTTGCCTCCTCCGCGCGAGCAAGTATCGGCGGAGCAGAGCGGGAGTGGTCGAAGGGGAGGGAAGAGCAACAGGACAACGAGGCGACGCATGCGAGAGAGAGAGAGGGGAGGGTCGGGACAACGTCGAAGGCGCCGCAGTCAAAGTTGGCACATGCCGGTAAGGCGAGCCCTGGACTCGACGACGTCCAGACCGATCGAGCCGCGCTCGTCGTCTAGTAGCCGCCGCGACCACGACCGCGCGGTGCGCCGCGTCCGCCGCCCCGACTGAACCCGCCCCCGCGCCCGCCTCGGTCGCCGCCAAAGCCACCACGGCCTCGCGGCGCTCCCCGCGGTGCGCCCCGACCGCGTCCACCGAAACCACCCCGGCCGCCCGGACCGCCGCGGCCGCCGGCGGCGCCGCCGCGCTTCTTCGGCTTGGCCCCTGCGGGCGCTTTCGGTTGCGGCAGGAACCGCTCGATCGGCAGGAGCTTGTCGGTCGAGATGCAGACCTTGTCGCCCGCGGCGAACGACGTCGCGACGATGCCGGCCGAAGGCTTGATGGTGAAGTAGACCTCGTCTGATCGGCGGAAAGGCACGGAGGAGGTAGAGAGACGCAGAGGAGGCACGGCGCAAGGAGGGAGAAGGAGATCACAGGATAGCAAATGGAGGCGTGATAGAGATCAGCAGATGGTTGAGCAAAGAGTGGAGACTCGACGAGACATACTGATCGGTCCGAGGATCTCGTCAACCTTGCCGATGGCGGCCTTGGTCGGGAGGTAGATCGGGGCGTTAAAGTACGGGACCTGCAGCGTCAGAAGGAGGGCTCGAGTCAGGTCTGTGTCCGCCCGCCCGCAAGGCTCAGGCAGTCCGCGAGAAGGCGCACCTTGGAAGGCAGGGTCGACGAGCACAGCATCTCGCCCTCGACGGCGTGCATGAAGGTGCCGATCTCTGCGGAGCGCTCATTCGGGTGAGTCCGACTGGATCAACGAAAGAGACTGGCGCGGGAAGTCAGGGGACGCACCGACAACCTCTGCGGGGGGGCCGTCATCCCGCGGACCGCCGTAGCCGCCGCGACCTCCAAAGCCACCCCGTCCGCCGCGGCCGCCTGTGGTCGGGAAGCGAATTGGAGTCAGTGCACTGCATCACAGATTGGGCGCAATCTCTTTCGCGACTTCAGGCGGCGCTGCCGGGCAAAGTGGGAAATCTCGGGCGAGCTCATCGCCGGCGAGCCAGCCGTCCCGTCTCCTCCCTGGCCTCTCCAGCCCCGCGAGCGGTCGCTGAGATTCCCAATGGGGACTTGAGCCCACCCTCAACGCAGCTGCGCCGCCCTGAGCGTCCTGAGAGGCCGTGGCAGCCCGGAGAACGAAGCACTCACCGCCGCCGCCCCGGCTGAAACCACCACCCCGTCCACCCCGGTCACCGCCGCCCCGTCCGCCGCGGAATCCTCCTCGGTTCATACTGGAGGTCGAGTAGCGAGAGCGCTTGGAAGAAGCAGCCTCGGCGTGCGTGCGTCGAGCAGCGTGGGCGTCCGGACAGGTCTCGAGGGGGGGAAATCGCCCTCTTGCCTTCGTTCCGCGCAGAGTCGAAAATGATGACGTGGCAGCAAGGCCATCCGCTCTGCAGAGGACGCAGTAGTTGACTACGAACGGGAAATCCACTGTGAAGTCCCGTAAAGATTCTTGCGCATGTCAACCACCCTCCCCGCTCCCCCACACTCCCGCTCGGCTAGGTTGCAGCCCCTTCTGCACCATAGAAAGAGAAAGCGAGTCAGCTGCCGTTCCTCTGCTGCGGACCTCGACCTGACTTGCCTCTACTCGCGCGCGTGTCGCCGGATGCGGGTCGTCGCTGTCCTTCTCCATGAAGTCTGTTCATGTGCAGCATAGCGAGTCAGTCCTTTTTCACGCATGAGAGTGGGTGTCTTGGACTTGCCTGACGACCTCATCCTGGCCTTGCACCCGCGCTCTTCTTTGCCGTCACGCTCAAAGGTCCTTTGCAACTGTGGAGTGGTATCCGATCAGCCCTAGTTCTGTATCTCTCAGAGGAGCATGCACGTACTTGACTCGCCGGGCTCGGGTGGGAGGGCAGAGTAGCGAGGGAGGGCGCGACGGAGAGGGATGAGGATGAAGGAAAGAGTGGCCTCTCCTCCTGACGCCGCTTTTATACCCGCACTTGGGCGGTCTGTGCGCGGCATTCTGGGCTCTCATCGGAACCTCGGCCGAGCACTAGCGCGCGGCTCGGGTCGGATCACTTCTCCGGCTCGCTGGCGAGGTGGTCTGAGCGCTCAACGGATTGGATAAGGTGGGATGCCTCTCTCCCGTGACTGAAGGGCATAGGAAGAAAGAGCTTATTTTCAGACAAGTATCGGCACGACCAAGAGGGATAAGAGAACCGCGAGGCTCGTCCTCCCCGCCGCGCCTGCTCCTCGAATCAATCCGTCGCCGAGCCAAAGATCGCAAAGCGCCTCACGATCGACGGCCCGTACTCCTCGTACGACTGCTTGTCGTGGCAGTAACTCGGGAACTCGGGCGTCGACGCGAGGAGCGACCCCCCGAACCACGGACCGTACCGCTGCTTCTTGTGCGAGATGACGTTGACCTCGACGCCGGAAGAGCGCATGTGGCTGCCCGCGGCGGTCTCGCTCGAGGCGATCCGCTGGTCGACGAGGCCCTTCAGGTCGCGCTGCAACCGGCGGCCAAAGTGGTCGAACATGGTGCTGCCGCCGGACAGGACAATGTTGCTGTACAAGCCGCGACGGACATCGATCGGCGAGGTCTGGATGACTTGGTCGACGACGTCCGGGAGCGGGGTCAAAAAGTCGGACGAGTAGATCTCGGGGTTGAAAAAGATCTCCGGCGCGAGGAACCGCTCGTAGCCGACGTCGACCGAGTATTTCTGTCGAGGGAGGTAGTCAGCGGCCGAGTCGATGCGTCGCCTCCGGAGAGCGCCCGAAGACGAGCAGACCAGAAGGCCATGAAACCAGCAAACTCACCCTGCCGGTGACCGAGTGCTCTCCCTCGTACTTGGCAAAGAACTTGGCCGGGTCGCGGTCGTACTTGGAGAATTCCTTGACCATGTCTCCGCAGACGTAGCTGTAGTCCTCCTTGATGCGCTCGGCGACGCGCAGCGAGTCTTCGGGCGGGATCCCCGACTCGTTCCGGTCTCGCAGGAGCTGCTGGACGAACGAGGAGATGTCGCGACCGGCGATCGGGATGTGGCGGATCGCCGAACCGATCACGTAGCCTTCCGCCTAAAGTTTGACGTAATCAGCTCTCCGTTCGGGCATGATAAGCGCGGCTCGGCGCGACTCACAACCGGGATAACGTGCGTGACACCGTCACCCGAGTCGATGACAGTTCCGGTCAGGGTGCGGTGCTGGACACTCTTGCTGGTCCACGACGCCGCGAGGGCGAGGACGGCCTGGACGGCAATGTACAGGCCCTTGACGTTGAAGGACTCGAAGAGGATCTCGGCGGTCGCCTCGCGGTTCTCGGGCGGGTTCAGAGGCGGTTCGGTCTAGAGGCGGGCACGGGCGCGCGGAGAGGCGAGATCAGCTTCACGGCGAGAACGGGGGCAGACTGTTGGAGCTCACGAGGAGGAAGTGGTGGTCCTCGGGCTCGGCGCGGAGGTACTTGAAGATGCACTGCTCCCAGTAGCGTTCCATCTGGTCCCAGTCGTCAATCATGCCGTGACGGATCGGGTAGTTGATGTTGTACGTCTTGCTGTTGGCGAGGGCCTCGTCGCCGATGAAAAAGTCGAGGTCCTCGATACCGCGCTTCGACGAGAGGTTGCCGCCGGACGAGCCACCGGGCTTGGAGGCGACGGACGGACCGCGGCCGCCGGAGGAGCCGCCGCCGCGGGATGCGATGCAGGTCGGGATGACGAAGGACGGGTCCGAGTTACCGGCAAAGCTGCACGGATGGACGCATCGTTTGAGTCAGTCTAGTTCTGGATCATGACAGTCCATATCCTGTGGCATCCCTCCGCCCGCGAGCCAGCGGACGAGCAGGGTGCCTCGCGGGAGGGGTATGACCGAGGGGGCAGGGTGGGGGGGGGGAGAAGCGGACGCACCCCATCTTGGTGTAACCCGTGCCATTGTCGAGGACGACGGGTGCGAGACGAGACATGGCTGCGGTCTATAGCGGTAGCGCTGCGAGGACTGTGAAGGGCGAGGCGAAGTGACGGGTGAATCGGCGCGGCGGACAGGTGCGGATCCTGCGCGCACAGGGGTTATAAGCGTCAGCGGGTGTGTGCGCGGGGCAGAAAGGCCTGGTTCGCACTCAATAGAGTTCCCTAGCAGATGCAGCGATGCCTGTAGAGCGTGTGCGGTGCGGGCGAGGTACTCGGCCTCGAGTGGGGCACGGAAAGGATGACGAGCACTCGGCGGCAGCGGACGACCACGGGCCAGGGACAGCGCGAGCGAGGCAGGGAGCGTCGGCTGGCGGTCTATACAGTCACACTGAGCGCGGTGTGCGTGCACAGGAGCGCAGGCGGGGCGAGGAGAGCGAGGACGAGGTTGCGGCGTCGCTCCGAAGATTCGACGTCGACGCTCTCGAAGGACAAGCGAGCCGCCAAACTCGTCAACGCTTGGCTTGGAATAGGATACGAGGGGCCGGACACAGCGCTTGGATACCCTCTAGATCAGTCACAGGCAACTCCAGCGGGGATGGCGGGTGGCACGCGGCCGTCGGCGCAGTTCGTCCTGAACAAGGTCATCCTCGTCTCGACGAGCGTTCTCCTCGGCGCCTTCTTCGTCCATTGGATCGCAGACCACGCCCTCATCTGGCAAGGCCCAGAACTGCCCACCCAGGCCGTGTCCGACGCACTCCGTAGGCACCCCTCCCCCTCTCTGAACCATGCCCGACCACTCACTATTTGCCCCAAACAGGCTACTACTCGTGGATCTACCATGCTCCCCGCTTCTACGGCCTCGCCTTGACCATCCTCGCCTCCTCCGCCCTCGGCGCTGCCCTCGCCAAACTCGTCCTGAACCCCGTCCAGGGCCTCCTCTTTGATGGCGGGACGAGCCGTAGGTCATTGCCCTCCCGTCCGAACGACTCCTTCTCAATCGACGCTAACTCTGTGTCTCGTCGCTCCCACTCGCCGCAGTCCTGCTCGGATCCGCCGTCGCCGTCTACACCTCGAACGTGCTCGCCGCCCTTCGATACCTCCCGCTGGACCGCATCATGCCCGGATCGCCGACCTTTGACCCCGCCGGCCTCGACAACCTGACCGAGCTGAAGCTCACCGAGGCGCTGCAGAGCGTCGCCGCCTCGCACATGATCATCGCCGTCTCCTTGACGGGCGTCCTGGCGCTTCAGGGCGCGCAGGGGTACGCCGAGCGGCCGCACACGGACAAGCCGCCTCCTGCCGAGTGACTCTCGCTCGCGGACGAGTCTGGCCCGTCGTGAAGCACGTGAAGGCCCGCTAGGCCATCGGCGTCCTGTGGCTGCTCGCTCGCAACTCGGGGCGTTGTCGGGACCCCCTTTCTTCTTCCCTCCTATCTGCCGCGTAATTCTTCTCGGGTTATACCATGCAACCACAGTCACACTTACTACGATGAAATGGTCGAGTTCCTTTCGAGTGATCATCTTGGTGCGGCTTTAACTCCGGAGCCAAGCCCTGCTGCGGCACCGCCGCCCCCGCACAAAAAACCTCATCACCCGCAGTTTGGAACTCTGGATGACAGACTTTGCGAGAGTTTAACATGCAGGCTCGAGCTCAGCTTTGCCCTCCTTCTGCTCGCAGAGAGCAGGCCACGGCTCCGTCGTCAGTCAGGATGGCGGCGTCGCGCGTACTCCGTTTCTCGACGATCGTGGTGTGGATCCTGCTCGCGACGGTGCGTCTGCGCTCTGGTCCCTGTTGCGCTAGTCCTCAGCTGACCGACTGCGGTCTATTCTCTCGTCCCTTGACAGTTGTGAGTATTCGAGGAATGATACACCGCTCGAAACAGTCTTGGTCCTGATCCGCACGCCGTCCGCAGCCAATACGGCTACCACATCGCCGCGCTCAACTCGCTCGCCCCTTCGCTCCTCTGCTCCCGCACCGCCCCTCGAGCCCCACACGGCTTCCTCTCCCTCCCGACCTGCCTCGACGTGAGCGATGCGGCGTACGGAGCGATCACGAGCGCGTACACCGTCGGAGGGCTCGCGGCGAGTCTCGCGGCGGGAGGGTGCGTCGACCGCTTCGGGAGGAAGGGGACGACGAGGATCAGCGCCATAGTGCTTGCGCTGGTGAGTACGAACGCGTATATTTTGCTGGGAAGGCAGACTGATCACATCCGGGTGTACGGACGGATCGGGGCAGGGAGCGATTGCCGTCGGGCTTGGGTCGTCCTTTGGGGTACTGGTGCTCGGTCGGATTCTGATCGGGATGTGCAAGTCGGCGAGAAGGTCCCCACGGAGAGGGGAAAAGAGACTGATGCAGCCCGACCTCTTGGGACACAGCATGCGGCATCGCGACGGTCGTCGTCCCTCTCCACCTCGCGAGCGTGGCACCCCCGGCCATCGCGGGAAGCATCGGTACGCGTTCCCTTCCGCGTTCAGAAAACTGTCGTTCAGGCGTTGACCCCCCCCCCCCCCCCCCCCCCCCCCCCCCCCCCCCCCCCCCACACACCCCCCGGCGCAGGCATCTTGACCCAAGTCTCCATCAACGTCGGGATCTTTGCCGCCCAGGCCTTCTCCAGTGCGCTTCCCTTTCCCTGACCGCGATCGGGCTCTCGTGCAGTCCCGTTTACGTTTACTCACCCGAGCTGCACAGTCCCATTTGCGAAACCCATGACCGGTAATTGGCGCGCCGTCCCCCTCATTTCGGCCATCGTCGCGCTCGCACAGGTAAGTCGAGACTCCCTGATCCCTCTGCCTTCTTTCTACGAGGTCTACCGGAATGCCTGGCTTACCGTGAGGGCGCTCCGATCTGTTAGATGGTGACCTCAGTCGTCGTACCGGATGACCGCCGGCTGAGCGCGTTGCAGCAGGCGAAAGACAGCGAGGACGAGGAGGAACGCGAGCCGCTTGCGCCGAGTCGGTCGCCTGCAGGTGCGTGCTCCATATCCCCTGATCACCGACAGCACGTGCTCACGCAGGGGACGACCCGATCGACTGACGCGGTCAGACGAGGCCTCGCCGACGCGACACAAGCGGGACGACGACGCCGATGACACCTCCCTCAGCGTCGGGCAGGTGCTCCGCTCGTCGGACCCGGTGATCCGAAAGTCATTGTGGACTCTCGTCGCCATCATGCTTTTTCAGCAGCTCTCGTGCGCCCGCTTTCTGTCTCGGGAACGGCCATTCCAGACCGCTGCTGACACCTCACGGAATCTCCTCCTCGCAGCGGCATCAATGCAGTCTGTCTTTTCCCACACCATTCTCGCAGACCTGCCTCAACAGTCTACTGACCAGTTGTTGCATGCGCAGGTCATGTACTACAGTACTTCGTGCGTTCTCTTCGGCTCCTTTTCTCGCCTCGCGCCCTGAGAACTGATCACCTGCGATGTCCCGCGCAGGATCTTGACTGCCGTCAACCCGACAAGCGCTCAAACGGTTTCGCTCTTCATGACGCTGGGTGAGCGCGAGATTGGTGTGTGATTCTCGAGTGGATGCGACGACTGACCCAAGTACGAGCCGCGCTAGTCAACCTCGTCATGACTTTTCCGGCCATCTTCCTGATCGATGTGCGCTCTACCGCCCACCCCAAAGTCGATGGCCGCAGATGCTCACCGTTCGTTCGCAACCCACAGCGCGTCGGCCGCCGCACCCTCCTCGTCGCCTCTCTCGCGCTCCTGTCCGTCTCGAGCGCCGTCCTCGGCTGGTCCATCAACAACGATCAGTTCGCGATCGCGAGCGCAGGGATCATTGCGTTCGTGGTCAGCTTTGCGCTCGGGCTGGGACCGGTGCCGTTTGTTCTGGTGGGGGAGATGCCGCCTGCGGAGGTGAGTCTCGCCGGTCCGGTCCCACTTCGCTTTATTGCCTTTCACCAGTGCGATCGCGGTGGAAAGACCGACAATCGTCTTCAAAACGTGAAACGCTCTGAAAGAGCTGGGCTGATTGCTGCTCTTTCTGACCTGCAGGCCAAGTCGGCTACAGCTTCGATCGCGGTGGTACGTCAGGGTTCCTACTTCTACTTCACGGGGGTGGTTGGGTACTCACCCTTACGCTTTTCGGAAACACTTACGCTCCGGCCCGTGCACCCCCGCAGGCCGTCAACTGGCTCGCGAACCTCGCCGTCGGCCTCCTCTTCCTCCCACTGCGCGATGCGCTCGCCCGGGGTCACAGCGGCGAGACTGGCACAGTGTTCTGGGTCTTTACGGCCATGACGGGGGTTGCTGTGGTTGTTGTTGCGCGGTTGCTCCGGTAGCTGGCTGGTCCGGACTGGAGAGTACATACACACACTTTTTCTCTCGGAGCCCGGCAGGCGTTTCGGAGCATCGGCAGCGGAGATCGCGCCTCTTACCGGTTCTTTTCATGCGGTCGCCGAAGGACGCACGAGCAGGTGAAAGGCAGGACCTGTTGGCGGTACCCGAGGGCCGATTCTCCAGGCGTCTCCAGCACAGCGGGGCTTTCGGACTTGGTGTCTCCTGCTTGGCATACCATCTGGAGTCTTGATTGATTTCGCCCAGCCCAGAAAGCGTCACCACCTTCGCCACCCCTCCACCGCAGATTCCCAAGAGTTGTCGCTTTGCTTTTCCGCCTTTTGCTCCCTCGCGATGCCGCCGTCCGGAGTGCCCAGCGAGCCTGCGCGACTCTGCACCATCGCATCGCTGCTTCCAGCGCATCGCACACAGCCGCCCCGCGTCCGTTTCGTCGGCCGGTGCGTCTCACCACCGTCTCCTGCCCCCACTTGGACCCTCCGTCAACGCTGACTCTGTAGTTCGGAGTATCCGTACTGGCTCGGGGACCCTTCAGCGTCGCAGCCCTCCTTCCTGAAGCAGCCCTCGCCGTCCTGGTCGACACAGATCCGACCGGCCAGAGAACCGGCAGCGATTCCGTTCCACCCGTCGAGGCGCACGCCGTCGTCGTCGACTTGACGATGCCCGTCCTCCTCGCTGGAGCAGAGCCGCCCAGTTTGAAGGACCGCGTGATGGTGATGGGAGAAGTCACCGCGCTCTCCGTACGATGCTTGCCCTAGCTATTCACCTTCCGCTCTTTCCCGGCTTGCCTTGTCCAAGGCAGCTCCTCGGCAGGCGGCATAATCCCGTCGCTACTCTGGGAATATTGTCTGACCGCAAACTCTGCGCCCATCTCGCAGGCTCCACCGCCTCGACTACCGGACCTGCAAGTTCTCCTGCCCGCCCCGCTGCAACAGCCCCTCGACCCGCTGACGGTCGTCACCGTCGAGCGATTCGACCCGTGCGAGGACCTCGATATGGAGCAGTGGCGCGCGGCGGTCCAGGCCGTCGAGGCGGTTCAGACTGCCCGGAGAGCGCAGGAGGCGGTGGAGCGGGGCTGAGCGATCACAGTGAGCTCTTGAGCAGTGCGGCGAGATGCGGAAGGGTCGTCTTGCAGGATGATGCGAAGGGCATGCGATGCGAGGGGGTTGCGTGGGTTGCGAATGTATGCGAGGGGATGCGAACGACAGGAGGGGGCGCGGTTACGAAAAAAAGTGACAACGGATCACGATGGACCGGCTCTTACCGCCAGCCGCGCCGCTCGACCTCTTGCCGGAGGGCCTTGATCGCCCCCGGCCCGGCCTTGCAGCACCCGCCGACAATGACTCCCGCCCAGGTGTCCTCCTGACCCTTGCCGGTTGGCACGGCCTCGGCGACAGCGTCCGCGACGAGCGTCGCCCAGCTCGCGTCCGTCAGGCCGGTCGGGTGGTGCCACGACCTCGAGACGACATCGTACACCGCGCCTCCATCGGGGTACACGAGCAACCACGGGCGACTGGAGGCGTCCTCGTCGGCGCGCTCCGACTCGCGCAAGGCGACGACTTCCCGGGAGAGGAGGTCGACGACCCGCCGCGCATGGAGCGGCGAGGTGCAGTTGAACCCGATTCCGCCCGGGCGGGCGTACCCTTGCTCGATCGAGGCGGTGTCGAGCGCGGCGCGGACGAGCACCGGCGCTTGCTCGGCCAGGGTCGCGAGGTGCGCGAGGGCCGGGTCCGGGAACCGGACCGCGGCGTCCTGGTCCGAGGTCCGCGGGAAGACGAACGAGATGTAGAACGGCAGGGGCTTCTTCCAGGAGGTGGAGGAGGCGGTGAAGGCGTGCATGGCGCGGCGGATGGCGCGGACCTCGGTCAGGGACGGGACGGTCTCGAACGCGACGACGTCGACCTGGCCCGCGTCGGCCGCAAGGTGCTGCAACCGCTGCAAGTGCCACGCCGCGAGGTGCCGTTCCGCCCCGGTCGTCGCCTGGACCTCGCCCCCGACGAGGTCGAGCGGGAGCGGGCACGCCTCGAGCGCGACGGAGGAGCATCCCGGTCGGGCGCCCGGGGCGGCGGTGGAGGCCGGTCCGAACGGCGGCGGGTACGCGCCGGTGTACTCCTGACCCGGTTGGAGGGACGAGCCGTACGGACCGAGGGACAGGGCGACGCGCGCGCGGCGCTCGGCGCTCGAGGGGGAGGCGGAGGAGGAGGCGGAGGAGGCGCTGCTGTTGGCGACGGGGAGGGCGGCGCGCATCGTCTCGCGTGCCGTGTCGAGGGTCTCGCTCGAAGCGGGCGCGTCGGACGGGGGAAGGAAGAGCGGCAGGGTCGACTGGTATCTGCAGGGCGCGAACGAGCTCGCGTGAGTCTCCCGCTTCCCGACTACGAAACTGCGCGGGAGGACTGAGCGCAAGAAGCGGACTCACGTGCAGGTCTGGACGATGTCGGAGCCGGCGTCGATCCAGGTATCGTGGAGGGTGCGGAGCTGCTGCCTGCCGTCGTCCGAGGCGAGCAGTTCCGAGGACCAGAGGGCCGAGTCGAGCGCGAGGCTGAAGGGCGGGGCCTGCAGCGTCGTTCCCATGCCGCCGTCTGTTGGCCAAGTGTCCTTAGGATAAGCTACAGTGGTGATTCGAGCCTATGAGAAAAAGTCGGAGAGGATTGGAAAGCGCACCGAGGACGAGGAGGTTGCGCTTGCCCGGAGCGGGCGCCGGGAGGGCGGGCGTGAGGCTGTGCGATGCGGGCATGTTTATGGCGCCTGTCGCGGGCCTGTATGTGGCTTGTAGAGCGAGAATCTAGAGTGTCGAGGCGGAAGTTATCGGCTGGAGGTCGGCGAGCGATTATCTGCCCTGTAATCAGAAATGAATACAGTGAGAGTAATGTTTGAATTGTAATGCCGGGGAGCGGACGCCGCCCGGAAGTCGCCGCACGACCAGAGTTCGCCCCCGCTGCCGTTGCTCCCTGCGCCTGCTGTCACCGCCCGAGAGTCGCCATGTTCTCTGCCCTGTTCGACTCGCTGTTCACCGCGTCGCCCGCACTCGACTGCGAGGCGCCCGGTGTCCACGCCGGCGAGAACCCGTCGAGCCAGAGCGACGCGCCCACCGACGCCATCTCCGACCCGCAGGAGGCCGCAGAGCACAAGGAGAAGCTCGCAGAGAAGCAGGAACAGGCAGACGGCGCAGCCCAGCCCGCCGACGACGAGGAAGAGGAGGAGGAGGAGGTCCCCGATGTGAGCAACTCGCCCCTCTCTCGGGACTCTACACGGCACGCCCTGGTGAACTGACCCAGTACGCCTGCTCTACAGCAAGGCGAGGAGATCCGGGAGGGTGCGTACACCTTGTTCAACCCTCGTCTGCCCCCCCTCTTACCTCCCGAGCCCCCCGCCTGCCCGCCCGCTGGACACCGCCTCCCGATCGGCGACCGCCTCGCTCATGCCAGAGACTGACTAGGCTCCCTCCCCTTGCGTGCGTGCAGCATGCGGCCAGACCAAGGCGTGCAAGTCCTTCCTGCACCACCTCGAAGAGTGCGGTGAGCGCCTCGCCGAGGGCAAGACCATGATCCAGGGCGAGACCTGCGTCGAGGAGCTCTGTGCGTTGCCCTCTTGCTCCATGGCTCAGACTCGGCTGTCGTCGGCGGGCGGGCGCCTGCCACGAGCCGGGATGATCGGCCCGTGACCTTGGCTGCCTCGAGGGCGCCCGCCGGTCGCTGTCCGCCCGTGCTAGGACCCGCTGACAGTCCGCACGCGTCCCCCCCTCGAACAGTCCACTACATGCACTGCGTCGACGAATGCGTACGTCCCTACCTAGACGCTCCTGTTTTGGCCCATCCTCCGCCGACGACTGACGCGTTCTCCGGGTTCGCTCCACGCAGGCGGCGCCGAAGATCTTTGCTGCGCTCAAGTAAAGCGATCAACGTTCGTCGTGTAGGGGAGAGTGGGAGGTCAGGTTGACTAGAACGGCGGAGGAGAGTGTGAATGGCGGCGGACGATGGAACGAAGGGAATGGTTTCTGATTTCGCACGACGGCGAGCCGTCCTCTCTGCCGCGGGGGCTGTACGCTTTTTTTCTGTGTCCCGCTTCTTCGCTGCGCTTCCCTCCGCGTTCGCTATGCTTCCGATTCGCGCCGCTCGAGTAAATCTGTCGGAATTGGAAGCACCGCCTCTTCCGCTTCTCCAGCCGCCCTTGCCATGCTCTCTGCGGCGTGGGCGAACCGGCTCGCTGTCCCGAGCCATGCGGACCATGCTGCGCTCGTCGTTGTGAGCGATTCGCAGCTCGAGCCGGCGCTGCTCGTCCTCCGGCAGTTTGTCCACTCGGCGCTCTTGCCCGCTGCAACTCCTGCCGCCACTGCTACTGCTCGCCCGAGAGCTTCCAGAGCTCCCCACGGATCAGAGCAGAACGTACTGCTCGTCTGCTTCGAGCAGGCGCCCGAGCGCCTCCTTCCGCCCGAGGGGACATTCGAACCGAACCGAGTCGAAGTCGTCGACGCCTCGCTCGCCGGACCGTATCTCGCCCCTCCTGGACAAGCGCCGCGAGCTACCTCCCATTCGCGCGTCCGGACGCAGCAGGTCGACCTCTCTGGCTCGAACGGGACCCGGCACCTCAACGATGCCGTCGCGAACGCGGTCGGTCGGCTCGCCAACGCCGGAACGGACGGAGGAGCGCCGCGGCCGGTCACGATCGTGATTGATTCGGTCAATGTACTCGCTGAGGAGGCACGAGGCGGGAATGGGGAGGCGCTCCGGGCTGTTAAGCGCATTTATGAGGGACTTCGGGGCTGCCGGAAGGGTATGTTGTCCTCTCAGAAGGGCAGCTTCATTCGATCTCTTACCGGAGGTATCTCCTACAGGCTCTCGCTTGATTGTAGTCCACCACGACGACTACCCGCCCGCGCCCGCGCCCGCGCCTGTCGCATCGACTTCAGCCCACTCCCTCTCGACGCCCGCCCTCCTCCCGTACCTCCTCGGCCCATCTCTCTCCCCCTCAACCCTGCACCTGACCCTCCGCCCCTCCGCGTACCTCGAACTCCTCTCACGCGAATACGGCTTCTCCCCCGACCCGGACGAGGTCGCGGCAGATCCGAGGACGGGAACGTTCCTGGAGAGTCTGGCGCGCAGGCGGGTGGGGGATGCGTGGAGGCGGCCGGAGCGGGCGGAGGAGGAGGATGAGAGGGTCGAGATGGGTGCGGTCGCGAGGGGGGCGGCGGCACTTGCGGCTTTGGGGGCGGGGGCGGCGGCTCAAGGGGGCGACCGCGGCGAGACGAGGGGGCGGGGGGGACAGAACCTGCGAGGCGGCTGCGTCGTCGAGTGGTCCTGTCGGGGACTCGAGGAGCGCGACGCGGGCTCGAGCTCCAGTCGCTCCGGTGGCGGCAGCGCCGGGAGATCGACGACGGGTTCAGGGGCCGCGCCCGGCGAGGTGAAGCGGGTGGTCCGGAGTGGGTTCGCCGGCGTCAGGGCGGCGAGGAGATCGCGCCAGGAGGGCTCGGAGCGGCTCGAGGCATGGGAAGTGGTCGAGGTGTCGGTGGCGGACGTGCTGGATCCGAAGCGAATGGGCGTCCGGGCCGCATCGAGGGCAGTGCCAGATCAGTCGGTAGGTGGTGAACTCTGCTACGACTCAAGAATCTTCCTCTCCTTTGCTGACGTAAGACAAATGTTGCAGACCACGAACCGTGCTGGAGCGTCCTCTCCCGCCGCCGCAACAGGCCCTCCGCGACCTCCGAGCTCTTCCACCACAACCACCTCGCAGCCCCCTTCGTCTCTCCCGTTCTCCCTCGGCCTCACCGAGTCGCAGCGACTCGCGCGCTCGCTCGTCTCGAACCCGTACGCCGGGGTCGACAAGCCCATCTACGGACAGGAAGGGTACCAGGTGCCGGTTGTGCCCGGGGCGGGCGTCGCGGGTGGGATGGGCTTGGGCACGGTACCGGGGGCGGCGGCGGTAGCGGGGGCGACAGCAGGAGGAGGAGGGATCGAGTACACGGCGGACCGGGGAGATGATCTGGATGAAGAGGATCCGGACGAGGACCTCGAGCTGTAGTCTCGCCTGAACAACTCGTGCAAGGCGGTACTGTGTCTGTATCAGAGAGATTATGACAGATACGCTGAAATTCACTACATCCGCGGTTGTAAGCGGAGTTCTCCGAGGGAGGCGGAGGCGGAGTGGAGCTGGTTGGCCAACCCTCACAACGAAGCAGAGCTCCAGCTGAGCGTACAAGGTCACCAGCTTACAGCCCCTGCTTCGCTGCCTCGCTTGCGCTCTGCGCAACCCAGTGTACGCGCTTTCGCTTGGACGACGTTCGGCTCGTTTCGTTTTCTCCCGCCAAAAGCCCGCTCGTCTCGGCTACCCAGGCTATTCGCGCCCGTAAAGTCGGCAGTACTGCGCCAGGATGGCTGTGCGCAGGCCCGTGATGCGGGCGCCTAAGGTCAAGGCCCCGAGAAAGGTCAGTTCCGAGTCGGCCCCCGCTCTCATCTCGCCTTGAGCCTCGCCAGAGCGCCTCGACGGCTATTCTCGGCTTGCGCTTGCGTCGACGTGATCCTGAAGACGCTGACAACTCGACCCACCCACAGCAAGCCGAACCGATCGAGGCGACGCTCGACAAGCTGAAAGAGGCGATCCAGCAGATCCAGCGGCACAACGTCTCGCAGCTGTCGTTCGAAGAGCATTACCGATATGCCTACAACCTCGTCTTGCACAAGAAGGTCCGTACCGGCGAGCTCTCGGATGCCGACGAAAGAGCTCACCGAGACGACGCTCGCAACAGGGTCACCTCCTGTACAACGCCGTCGCCGAACTGATCGCGTCGCACCTCGAGTCCGAAACGCGCGAAAAGATCGTTCCCGTCTTCCCGCAATCCGTCAATGCGATCGCGTCGGCGAGCGCGGGGCAGGCAGGAACGAGTGCGGCTGCGAGCGAGAACATCGCGGCGGCGGCGGCGGGCCAGCTGTTCCTCGATCGGTTGCGGGATGTCTGGGAGGATCATATTGCTTGCATGAGCAAGCTGCGGGACGTTCTCAAGTACCTGGTATGTCGAGGCGACTGGGTTCGGAGAGACTATGCCGTACTGATTCTCCGGCTGTTGCCAGGACAAAACGTGGACCAGCCCGACGAACGGCGTTCCTTCCGTCTTTGATCTCGGCCTCTCCCTTTTCTTCCATCACGCCATCCTCTACTCCACAAAGCCGAAACCTGCCGCTTCTTCCTCGAGCAACTCCCGCTCCGCAGCCCCGATTCCGCCCTCGCAGCGTCCGACCGCCGATCCCGCCGCCGTCGCCCACCACCTCATCGCGACCCTGCTCAATGTGATCCGCATCGAGCGCGAAGGCGAAGTCGTCTCCCGTTCCGCCATCGACAGCACGGTCAAGATCCTCTCCCGCCTGACTGACGAGGGCCCAGTGCCGCTGCCCGTGCAAGCCTCGACCGGCACCGGCTCGGGTTCGCCTGTCGTCAGCTCAACTGCGGCGAACGCCCGCGCACGGACCGTCATGGGGGAAGGACCGCCGGGCGCGAAGGAGAGCGCGTACAAGACGGCGTTCGAGCAGGCGTTCCTGCGGCAGACGGAGGAGTTTTACAAGATCGAGAGCGCGCGGTTGCTCATCGAGTGCGACTGTCCGAGTTTCCTTCAGCGGGTACGACTTGGAGATTTGGTACCGGAATGGTCTCCACTTGCTGACGCCGGCTTCTCACCGCCAGATCAACCGCCGACTCGAAGAGGAATCGACTCGGGCCCAATCCTACCTCGGCGCCTCGACTGAACCGCTGCTCATTTCGCTCCTCGACAACGTGCTGATCGAGCAGCACCTGTCGGCGATCCTCGAGCACCCGGCGTCGGGCCTCTCGACCCTGATCCACGAGTCCCGCGTCGACGACCTGCAGCTGCTGTACACCCTGTTTGGCCGCGTCGGCAAAGGGCATGCAGCACTGCAGGCGGGCATCGCAGCTTGGATCGTCGCGGTCGGGAAGCAGGTCAACGAAGGCGTCTCGCTGGCTCCGTCGGTCGAGCAGGACGGCGCCGGGGAAAATGCGGGGATACCGAGCGCCAAGGGCAAGGAGCGCGCAGCCGCAGCCGCAGCCGCCGCAGACGGCGAGTCCGACGCGCCACCCGCTAAGAAGCCGGGTGCGGCATCCGCAGCGGCGGCTGGCGGGCCGATCAACGCCAAGACCAAAGCTGCGCTGGCGTGGGTGCAGGACGTGCTCGACTTGAAGGACAAGTTCGACACCTTGCTCGACAAGGCTTTCGCGGGCGACAAGGCGTTCGAGAAGAGTATCAACGATGTGAGTCTAAGCTTTGGCTCTATGCTCGCTTGCTTATGGTCTCCTGACCGAGTTCTGAGCTCCATTCCGTCCAGGCGTTCTCGTTATTCGTGAACGAGAACCGCAAGTCTCCCGAGTTCATCTCGCTTTTTATCGACGAGAACTTGCGGAAGAACCTCAAAGGCGTGAGTGCTTCGATCGCCGTCTTGTCTGTACGCGACTGACCTGCTGACGCGAGCCTCTGCTTTCTCGATTCCGCAGAAGAGCGAGGCGGAGGTCGACGAGGTGCTCAACAAATCCGTCGCCGTCTTCCGCTTCCTGACCGAAAAGGACGCCTTCGAGCGCTACTACAACCAGCACCTCTCGAAGCGGTTACTGAACCAGAAGTCGGTGTCGGACGACGCCGAGCGCAACATGCTGTCCAAGTTCCGGATCGAGGCCGGCTCGCAGTTCACCAAGGCGGCCGAGGGCATGATGCGGGACGTCAAGGTTTCGGACGACACGGTGCAAGAGTACAAGCGCTTCCAAGATCGTGCATCAGTCGTGAGTTCGCTGAATGTTGTGTGGCCCGAGTGCTGGCGCCAACGGGACTGACGCCGCCGGCTCCCGCTCGCAGAAGGCGCCCTTCGAGATGGTCCCCGTCGTCTGCGGGTCCAATGTCTGGCCGTTCCCATCGAAGGACAAGCCCTGCACGCTCCCGAAAGTCCTGCAGGACGGCATCCGATCTTTCGAGGCCTTCTACAACCAGAAGCACTCGGGCCGGAAACTTACGTTCATGCCGGACCAAGGAAGCGTCGAAGTCAAGACTCGCTTCAAGACACGAACGCACGAGCTCAACGTGTCGACGTACGCCATGGTCGTGCTCGCCCTGTTCGAGGGCCTTGCGGACGACGAAAAGCTGAGCTACGCGGTACGTGGGCTTCCTTGCTTCCACGAGAGCTTCGACGGCACCAGTGCTGATTTCATTTCTCTTTCGCCGCAGGACATCGCCCGGTCAACGAGCATGATTCCCGGCGAACTCAAGCGGACCCTCCAGACCCTCGCCTGCGCCAAGTACAAGGTCCTGACGAAGCACCCGCGCGGGCGCGACATCAGCGAATCAGACCAGTTCTCGTTCAACTCGAGCTTCACGGCTCCTCTGGCCAAGATCCGCATTCAGACGATCGCGGCCAAGGTCGAGACGGATGCCGAGCGCCGAGAAACAGAGTCCAAGGTGGACGAGGCGAGGAACACGCAGTGCGACGTGAGTCCCGAGGCTTCACGGACCGTTCCCCGGACACACGCCCTGTGATTGACCCTCTTGAGCGTGCCAGGCCTGCGTCGTACGCATCATGAAGGACCGGAAACAACTCCAGCACATCGACCTCGTAAACGAAGTGGTCCGCCAACTGTCGCATCGTTTCCAGCCGTCACCACAGATGGTCAAGAAGTCGATCGAACGGTTGATCGAGAAGGAATACCTCGAACGCGACGATGCGGACCGGAAGAAGCTGAAATATGTCGTGAGTGGCTCACCTCGGGAACGCCGCTCCAGCCGTTGACTGACCTTGCTCGCTCGCTCGTAGGCTTGACATGCATCACCTTTGTACTTGCCCTCTCTTTCAGCTCCACATAGCGCTCATATTGTTGTTCCTGTACCAGTTAGCTGTTCCTGCATCTTCCTTGTTCCCACTGGCCCGCAGTCCGCGGTGCTCCGCGCGATCTTCAGAGTGAAGCTATGCTCGGGCGGTCTAAGCTCAGGCACGGAGCGCTAAGCATCTCGTCAGCTGACTCGAACGGAGGTCCGGCGGAGCACGGTCCTCGACGAATGGGTCATGGCGCGAGCGCAGTCATCTTTAGCCGGACGGAGGCAGTTTAACCCCGCTGCACCGCCAGTGTACCTACTGCTGCACTGCGACGAGCGAGTGTCGATCCCGTCATTCCACCTTGCTCTCGCGTCGTCGCTTGCGGGGCTCGCGGAATCTCCTTGCAACGTTCGCAACTGCGCGGGCGCGTCTCGGTTCGAGACTCAAGAGTAACTAAAGCAGGAGCTACATTGCTCTATTCTTGCCGGACTGCCGCGACGACGTTTATGGCGTTGCCGACGCCACCACAGTCCCCGCAGCAGCAGCCGTGCAGGTCGCCAACGCCGAGTGCATGCGCTACGATTTTCACCTTCGCGCCTGCTCTCGCGCCTCTCGAGTGTTCTTCCCGAGGGAGGCAGCATACCGGGCGCGCAAGAAGCCGGAGGATGTTCGCGCAAGCTGGCGAGCAGCACCGCCACGAAAAGCACCTCGCAGTCGGACTTCGCGTCACCCTCGCGTGAAAATAGCCCCACTACGCCGACCCCGAGTCGCGGACCTTCCGAGTTTTTGCTTCGGTCGACTTCGCGCAGAACATGCTCGCTCGACCTCTCGCCGTTCGGCCCTCTCGAGCAAGATACGATATCCGATGTACTCGCTTGTTCTCTTTCAGCCGTAGGAGACCCTTCCTCCAACGACACCGAACGAGACTTGGCCCCCTTTGCCGTCGACGAAGACTTGGCTCCGGCCACACCTCAACGTTTGGCGCATGAAGACGAGCGACGAGGACGGCACCTCGTCCCTATGTACAGAGCATTCGACGACAGGACCTCCCCGCGCAGTCGAACGCCGAAAGCCCCCCGCCCAAGTTCGACCGGACGCGGCTGTTCGCAGCGCATTCTACGAAAATGTGACCCGTGGTTGGTCCTCTTTCCCTTTGCTCCGGTTCTTTCTCGACATTGACGCAATCCTTATAGTGTCCAGACCGAAGCCTTGGCCAGCCCGCCGGCGACCTTGTCTCCGCCAAGCGCCTCACCTGCGCTTCACTTCGCTTGGGCTCGCGCCGCGAAGAACTCGGATGCACTTCCAGTCGCGGACTCGGCGCCGCCGATCCCAGCCCACAACCGCTCACCTAGCGATCCTGAACCGAGCGTCAACGGGAGACGCACGGCGCGCCGCCCTTCAGCTGCGTCCGAGCATTTGTCGAGGCTGGGCGTCCCGGCGCGCGATTCCTTCGGCGCGACGGCCTCGAGCCCGCCCTCGTCTCCGCCTCGCCGAGTGCGCTTCGTGCGGCGCCATTCTTCCGCGACTCTGCTCGGCGAGGACGCGCTGTTCCGCCGCCAGGAACCGGAGTTCGAGCGCGAGTCGGAGTCGGGGCAGACGACGCCGAGCCTCGCCACCGCCTCGGCGCCTTCGTTCGCCGCTTCGCTCTCGCGCTACTTTGCTCGCGGCCCCCGCCGCGCAAGCTCGACTGCGAGCGACGCGGGCACGGGCGCGAGCGACGACAGCAACAGCAGCGCGGGGACGGCGCTCGAGGCCGTCAGCCTCTCGTCCTCGCCCGCCGCCGATGACGAGCCGGCCTTCTCAACTTCGTCCTGGTCGTCGTTCGCCTCCCTCTCCTCCTTTGCGTCCCTCTCGCGCCTGAGCTCGGGGACCTCGCACCGGCATTCGCTCGATTCGAACATTTCGAACCGCGAGAAAGGTTCCGGGTCCAAGCCCGGCTCGCCCGGCGGGAGCAGCGGTCAGTGGCCGCCTTCGCCGCCTTCCTCGCCGGAAGACGTGCCGACTCCACCGCGTTCTTCTGCGCGCCCCGCCCGCCTACTCGACTGGTCGAGCGTCCGCTCCGTCCACGTGCGCTTCCGGCCCGGCGGGCGCTGCAGCGGCGGCAGCGCAGCATCGACCGCGCCGGCCGGGACCCCTCCCGGCGTCGATGAAGCGGTGGTTGTGAACGCGTTCGTACTGCGCGTGCAGGACCTCGCGAGTCGGCAGCAACGAGAGCAGGAACGGGCAGCACAGGAGGGGGTCGGACGAGGGGGTCAGTCGCGCTGGCCGCGAGTGGAGACGAGCGTCGGGAGCCCGCCGGTCGTCAAAGTCGAGTTCTGGAGCGGGAGGCGGAAGGAGATCGAGACGAAGGGGAAGGATGTCGAACAGGTGAGCGCCGTCGCAGGTCCGAGGCAGCCCGTAGAGGATGTGACTGACCTTCCGATGTGCTCGACAGCTCTTGCAGTCGGTCTTGTCACTGTCCAAGACGTCCTGACGCGCACGTTGGACGATGTCTAGCCTTCGAGTGGCGGCTGCTTCAAACCCATGTATATAGAGCAGTGTACATACTACGCCTCTGCCCTTCACGAACTTCCCGCACACGAAACGATATTCCTGCACCCGTTCTAGACACTGTTCCCCCTGAGCTCGCGGGTCGCGCCTGACCGAACTTTCGCCGGTCGAAACCTGAATGTTCTCTATCCTGGACCAAGCTGGTCGCAATGAGCAATTCTGCGCATGCGCCCTCTAGTGCTACCCGACGCGCTCTGCTCCCGCGCCCGTCGCGAGCTCTGCCTCGGCCTCCATCTCTTTCCTGACCTCGCCCATATTCCGCTCGAGTTCGAGCTCGCGCCTGCGGTCCTCCTCCCTTTGCGCGCTGCTCTTCCACCCGCCTCCTCCGCCGCCCGCGCCGGCGGCGCCGCCACTGGCAGCATGTTCCGCCTCCCCAATTCGTTCCCACATCTGCTCGATCGTGCGGCCGTACGTCTCTCGTGCCTGGGGCGTAAAGACATGGACGACGAGGGTCCCGGCGTCGAGAAGGGCCCAGCCCGTGCCGGCGTCCGAGGCGGAGGGGAAGTTGCTGCTGCGGGAGGTGCGGAGGGAGCGCGAGCGGGCGTGCTTTGTGGGCGCCGGGGGCAGGCCGTGGATCTCCGGGCGGGTGGAGGGCGGCGCGAAGGGCGGGGGAGCGGTGCTCTGGGTGGAAGCGGGATCGAGGACGAGTTCGACAGGGTGGGCGGCGAGCTGCGGGTGCAGGGATGACCGGGGTCAGCGTTCGGACCAAAGACTCCGCAGGACTAGTTCCGGACTGACATGTCTCTTTACGCCCTCGATGGCTCCACGGAGGCCGCGCTCCCGCCCGTGTCGGAGAGTGGCGCAGACGATCCAGTCGCACCAGCTCGCCTCGGGGTCTGCCTCGCGTGCGTGGATGTAGCGGAGCGAGTCCTTGTCGAGGAAGGGCGAGGTGGAGAGGTAGTCGTGCAGCGGATGGAGCGCCGAGGCGAGGTGCGACGGCGGCGGGGTCGGGGCGGGGGCGGTCGCGAGTCGCGGCGAGGGGTCGTCCAAGCTGCTCGCGTCGGCGGGCGCAGCAGAGCTGTCAGGAATCGGCGTGTCGGCGTCGACGAACCATGGCAGCGGCTGCGAGGGCACGCGGGGCGACGATCCAAAGCCGCGAGCTTCGAGGCGGCGCGGGCTGCGCGACGCAGGGACGACCGTAGCCGGATTGACCGCAGCCCGGGCACAGCTCCAGCTTCTCGCTGCTGTTCTGACTGTCCGGGTGCAGCGCTGCATGGTATAGAAAAGGTATAGTCAACTCTGGACTCTGATAATTTCCCTCCGCCCAAGTTGCTTGCACCGCCACTCTCGAGCTCATCCTCCGCGCCTCCCCTCACGAGACCGGAACTCGACGACCCGAATGTGGGGCTCACACGCAGAAGCTCATCTCGCAGCGGCCATAAGCCTCTGCAGTCACTCTACAGCTCATCACAACACCAGTATGGCCAACCTCGTGATCGTCGGCGGCTCGGGCAAGGTCGCCAAGCTGTTCAGCCAGCTCGCCGTCCCCGCGGGCTACGCTGTGACGTCGCTTGTCCGCTCCCGCGACCACTTTGACGCCATCAAGCAGACCGGCGCAACGCCCGCACTCCTCGACCTCGAGTCTGCAGGCGTCACTCAGCTTGCGGAAACGCTCAAGGAGGCCGACGGCGTCTTGTTCGCCGCGGGTGCGGGAGGAAAGGGCGGCAAGGAACGCACCAAGGCTGTCGACGAGGACGGCGCAATCAAGGTCAGTACGCACTAGATGCGGCACTAGAGCGATCGCAGAGCTCCGCTACGGGCTAGACTGGTGCACTTCCGAGTCCGGAGGCGAGTCTCGGCGCACGGACTCAAGCCCCGTCTCGCCCCTCGCGCAGGTCTTTGACGCCCTCGAGCGTATGTCCTCGTCCAAGAAACCGTACCTGGTTCTTGTCGGAGCGCTCGACACGCGCGACACATCGCAAGCGCCTCCCGCCCACTACGTACGTCCACTTGCACCCTTATTTGTGGACTCGGAGACGCTTACCTCGGGGGGATCCGGCTTCGGTTCATTCGCAGACGGAGAAGGACATTGAGGGGAGCAAGAAGGCGCACGAGGCCATCGGAGCATATTACGAGTGAGCTTTCCCTTCTACTCCGGAGCCCGGGACCCGCTCCGAAGCCCTTCCCGTCCGCGTCGACTGACCTGTGCCCTCGCCGGCTTCTCCCGGAACAGCGCCAAGCTCGCGGCAGACACCAACCTGTCACGCCGCACGACCTTCCCGTGGACGGTCGTACGTCCGGGACATCTCCTCGACCAGGAGGCCACCGGCCAGATCACGGCCGGAAAGACGGGAATGGGCGGCATTACGGTGAGTTCAACGGGCAAGACCCGCCGAAGGTCTCGCGCATGGAGGATGCTATACTCTCTGGAGTACTGATTCCAAGCGCTTACTTTCTTGAAATGCGCAGCGCGCCGACGTCGCAGCGTCCATCCTCGCGCTCTTCGACCTTGCTCTCAAAGGCTCCGAGTCGACCTCGTCCCCCGCCGGGGCCGGTCTCGCCATCGACATAATCCAGCAAGGCACAGAGGGCAATGACTTGCCGGTCACGGAGGCGATCAAGCAGGCAGTGCAGAAGCGTGAGGGTAGTCTGGTTGTCTGAGCGCCGTGCCAGTGGCGCTTCTCTTATTTCCTCATATGGAGCTCGTAGGACCCGCATGATTCCCTTTTGTACATATCACCTTCCATTCTCACCAGACGTGCAGTATGTAGTCTCTGTCGGAAGAGCGGACTGACGGCCGCCTCCTTTTGCGATGCGACACGTCACGCAGGTTCGGCCTGCGTGCACGCCGGGCCGCGGCCTCCACTCTGGCGTGCTTCGGTGATCGGTAACCCGCGGAAGGCGCAAATTGATGATGAAAATCAAAAGGGAGGTTAGTGCGGGGTAAGGAAAAATCGCGGCGGATTGCGTGATCTCGCGCCAGACGTGCGGCTCGCACGCCAAGCCGCTGCTGACAGTGTCGCTGACGAGCTGAGAGAGCAATGGCGACGACCCGCTTTCCGTAACGCCACGGCCTCATCGCTCTTCAACAGACGACGTCCCGGCCTGCTTTGCTCCTGTCCCGCGCTGTCTCGATTCGACATTCGCCAATAGACTGACGGCAGCCGGCCACCTTCCCAACTCTCAAATTCTCATCAACTGAACTCGCGTTCGGCTTCGACGTCGCTTTCGGGGGGACCTTCTTCGCATCAAGCTCATCCATACGACTACCTGAATCGGATCGCACGAATCGACGCGAAGGAACGAGCCGTTGAGCGACGAGATGACCGCGTCCGCCGCAGCGCCTGCGGGGACTTCCGCCGCCGCCGCCGCCGGGACGTCGCTCCCGACTGTAACGAGCCCATCCGCGGCCGGTACGACCTACCCTCCCGCGGCCGCGAGCACGAAGTCAACCGAGGAAAGCGACCACGCCCAGGGCGGACCTTCGCGGAGACAGCGCGTCCTCGCCAAGGGGAAGGAAAAGTTTCAGAAGTGGATCGACTACGAGCCGCATGTGACCGAGGCGGCGTCGGTCGGCGAGTTGCTCAAGAACTCGGCGAGGATCGATTACCCGAAGGCGGCGGCGGCGTATGTCAAGCGGTTGTTCCCCTTTACGAACGTGCGTTCAGTTGGTCCCCGGAACTTGCATTCGCGGTGGTGCTGACTTCAGGTGCTCGCGCAGTGGATCCTGCACTACAACCTGCGGTGGTTGATTGGTGACCTGATCGCCGGCATCACCGTCGGTCTCGTTCTCGTGCCGCAAGCCATGGTGCGTCTCCATCGGTCACGCCCCTCGACACATCTCCTGACTCGCTCTCTCCCTCCACAGTCCTACGCCCGCATCGCGACATTACCGCTGCAATACGGCCTGTATGCGTCGTTCACGGGCGTCATGATTTACGCCCTCTTTGCGACCAGCAAAGACGTCACGATCGGACCCGTCGCGGTCATGTCGCTCGAGGTTGCCCGCATCATCCACCACGTCCAGTCATCCCCCGGCGGCGAGCAGTACTCGGCACCCATCATTGCGACGGCGACGGCGTTCCTCTGTGGCATCATCGTGCTCGGCATCGGCCTGCTTCGGATCGGCTGGCTCATCGAGTTCATCCCCTCGCCGTCCATCGCCGGGTTCATGACGGGTTCGGCGCTCAGCATCGCGACGGGACAGTGGCCGTCGGTGATGGGCTACTCGAACAAGCTCAACACGCGCGAGTCGACGTACCTCGTCATCATCAACTCGCTCAAGCTCTTGCCCGAGACTCAGCTTGATGCCGCGTTCGGCTTGACCGCCCTCGCTTTCTTGTACATCGTGCGCTGGGCCCTGCAGCGAGTCGAGCGGCGCGCGCGGAACCCCATCGTCAAGCGCCTCGCCTTCTTCGCCCTGACGCTCCGGACGGCCTTCACCATCATCATCCTGACGGTCGCTTCGTGGGCGTTCCTCCGCAATATGGACCCGGCCGACTACCCAATCAAGATCCTCCGTGACGTGCCCTCCGGCTTCCGACACATGGGTCAGCCCGAACTCCCGACGGGCCTCCTCTCCTTGATCGCGCCCCAGCTACCCGTCGCGACCATCATTCTCCTCCTCGAGCACATCGCAATCGCCAAGTCGTTCGGTCGCGTCAACAACTACAAGATTGACCCCAACCAGGAACTGATCGCGATCGGTGTGTCCAACTTGGTCGGAACGCTCTTTGGCGCCTACCCGGCGACCGGCTCCTTTTCGCGCTCGGCCATCAAGGTGCGTCGGCTTGACTACATCTCTGCGGTACTTTGAAGAGAGAGCTGACTATGCGCTCACACAGGCCAAGGCAGGAGTCCGCACCCCGCTCGCCGGATGGTTCACGGGTGTTTGCGTCGTGATCGCGCTGTACGCGCTTACCTCGGCATTCTACTGGATTCCGTCTGCTGCTCTGGTACGTTCTGTGGTGCTCGTGCTGAAAGCCTGAGCCACCTGCTGACTCGAGTGCGATCAATTTGCAGTCGGCCGTCATCATCCACGCCGTGCTCGACCTCATCGCCTCGCCTCGTCAGGTGTACGCCTTCTGGAAGTGCTCGCCGCTCGAATGCCTCATTTTCATCCTCGCTGTCGTGGTGTCGGTCTTCTCGTAAGTTCACCCACCTTGCCTTTTCTTCTGGCCGCGGCACGAGCTCACGAAAACCGTTCATCGACAGCTCGATGGAGATCGGCATCTACGCTTCCGTCGGAGCCTCGGTCGCCCTTGTTCTCTTCCGCATCGCTCGCCCTCGCGGCGCCTTCCTCGGTCGGGTCCGCATCCGGCCTGACACGGGCCCGCCCTCCTACGCCTCTGCTCAGGACGGCTCGGACGGCGAGTCGTCCCCGACCCGCCCGGCATCGCCTCCGCTGCCCCCTGGCATTCGCGACGTCTACCTGCCGCTCCTGCCGGACGGTGTCCGAAACCCGCTCGTGCAGGTGGACCCGCCTCCTCCCGGTATCATCGTGTTCCGCTTCGAGGAATCGTTCATCTACCCCAACGCGTCCATGTGTACGTCCCTAACGCCGAACTCCTGACTCTCTCTTTCTTGGTGTCGCTGACACTTTGACCTGCTCGCACAGACGCCGACATGATCACGGAATATGCCTTCAAGCACACGCGCACGGGCGAGGACTGGACCGACGTCAACCCGGGCGACCGACCGTGGAACAACCCTGGACCGCTGCGGTGGCGCAGCAAGAAGGCGAGCGAGCGCGCGGCCGAGGCGGAGGAGCGCAGCGCGGAGGCGGAGAAGCCGATCCTGCGCGCGCTCGTGTTCGACATGTCGAGCTGCTCCAACATCGACTCGACCAGTGTCCAGGTCAGTCCTTAGCGCGCGCAAGGGCAGCGGTCCGAGCTGTGTACTGATGCGACCTTTTACTTGGCGAAACAGAATCTGGTCGACTTGAAGCGAAGTCTCGAGCGCTACGCTGGAGACCAAGTGCAGTTCCACTTTGCGACGATCCTCTCCCCCTTCATCAAGCGGTGCGCCTCTATTCCCCCGATCAGTCCTCTCAGTAACTGCCATACTGACTCTGAGCCCATGTGTACAGTGCTCTACTCGCTGGTGGATTCGGTACCGGTGTCGGCTGGTCCGGCAACGAGCGCCCGCTCGAGATCGCACCCGTCGTGCAAGGCGGCATGGAGGGCGTCATGACCGAGCACGCGAAGCGCCTCCAACGCGCGCACTTCCAGCGGCGTGCGCGCCCGTCCGAGTCGGACACGCCGACCAAGCTCTTGCCGGAGCAGACGGAGCTCGAGGGCAACGTTAGCGAGGTTCGCGCGGACGGGTCTTCGCCGCCCGACTTGACGCGGGATGTCTCGGCCAACGACCTCGAGAAGGCGCTGGAAAACGTTGAGCGACAGGGCGTCCATGTCGGCGGCACGGTCTGGGGCCACTCGGTGCCGGGCAACGAGGCGGCCCACCAGGAGCAGCCGGTCCTCAGCACGTCGTTCCCGCGGTTCCATCTCGATTTGTAAGTCGGTGCCTGCGTGCTGCATATTCGCGACCGACCGGATGGCTGACCGCTCATCCTCGCTCTACAGGACCTCGGCGGTGTCCGCCGCCGTCGGCCGTGACGATTGGTGATCGTCCTCCCCCGTCGCATGTATATACACTCGGGGATCCGTCTTGCCACGATCTTCTCCAAAAAGCAGTGACCTGCATCCCAGCATTTTGTGATATCCCTCGCATTTATCGATACACCCATCTCTCTCCGGACTCGGAAGTCGGAACCACACATAGTCTCTATCCTTGTTGCATTATCACAACATGTCCATACGGTCCCTGCGATGTTCTGATCTCATGAGCACTCGAAAGGCTACTCTTCGTCACTGTCGCCTTGTTCGTCGTCGTCGCCGAACGCGAGGTCGACTCCGGCCTCTTGAGCCTTGGAGACGGTAGCCTCAAACAGTTGTTCATGGTACGCTAGGGCGGCTTGGACAATCTCCACTTGACCTGCGAGCGCAGTGCGAATGATGGTTGCTTAGCGTCCAGAAAAAGGGAGGCAGAACCGGCGGGCCGTTGCGGCGACGCACCTTGTCGGTATACCCGGATCATGTCTTGCACCTCTGGTCTGATACTCGGATCGCCAGCCGAGTCAGCATCGACATCGACGGCCAGGAGCGCGGCGGCCTTGTTTTCGAGCATGCCGCCTAGCGCATCGAGCACATCGAGCTCGTTCTCCCACCCGATCCACTCCAGCGCAAGAGGTACGAGCTCTGCGTTTCCTCCGCCGGCCGGAGCAGGGTGGGAGCCGGACTCGAGGCGCGAGACGAGGTCGGGCAGGTCGGGGGCGAAGTTCCGGTCCTGGGCGGCGACGAGCAGGCGCATCTGCGCGAGGAGCGCGGGCGGGATCTGCCCACTTCGAGGGACCGTGTGCCGCAGTTGCCCGAGACCAGCCTTCTGGAGCACATGAGCGAGATCGACGGAGGTGGACGAGGGAGGCGGGAGCGAGAGTTTCAGGGCGAGAAAGTCGGCGTCGTTGGAGGGTCGGAGGACGAAGCCGTAGCCGAGGAGGAGCTCTTCGTTCGTCTTGGCGCCGTAGTTGTTGAACACTTGAGTGTCTGTTGGAAGTTGACTGTCACAGTCAGTGGCGTCCAGGCTGGAAGGTCAGGCAAGCTTGAGCGAATCACACACCTGCCGGCACGTCCTCGTCGACCACAATAGTAAGGCTCCCTTCCTCCGTCTTGGCATTCCGCATCTCGACGTGTCGGTTCGTGAACCAAGTGACCCTGGTCCGGGGACGGTGATTTAGGAGGTCGACCCCGGGAAAGAGGACCGGTGTCGAGTGCACCTTGTCGCCATCGATGAGCGACGAAGGGAACGCCCGAGATCTACGGCAGTAGGGGGACAGTCAGCACCTCGACACAGGACGGAAGCTTTCCACGGAGCTCAAACAGGAGATCGACTTACGAGATCATGGTGCTCGCCCAGAGCCAGCGCTCCCACGAGATCTCATCCAGGATGGCGCGATTTGCTGCTGCTCCCTGCACGGAACTTGCCAGACGAGCGCCCACGCTCTCCCATTCTTGTCGCCACTGCGATTCTCGCTCGCCCGTCGCGCCGTCGAGATTGGTGCCGCGGAGGAGGGCGCGTTCGCCCTCGGTGAAGTAGAGCGGCGTCCGGGGTGAGGGCGCAGTGGGGAGCGAGGCGACGTAAGGCCCATGACCGAGGGCCAGGCCCGGTACTGATGCGCTGGGGGCGAGAGTTTCGGGGAGAAGATGCAGGACGAGGTACAGGGTGAGGAGAGCGTGGTCATCGTCGACTCCGGCTGCCTCCGGGTCCGGGAAGAACGAGACGGGAATCGAGGCGCGGGCGAGGACCGGTGTGACCGCGAGTGAGAATGGGCACGAGACGACACCGGTTCCGGCGGGAAGACGATCCGCGGTGTACACAGAGTGGCCGTACGCGTCTGGGGGTAGGAGTCTAGCGTGAGAAGGTCATCCCCAGCGGCTTCATTGTACGTCTGATCCGGGACACGGGGACTCACCTTGCTTCGGGTAGAGAGCCTGATGGAAGAAGCCCCCGGCGCCGGCGAGAAAGGTGCCGAGAGGCGTGCTAGCCTGAGATGGCATGTCGGTGTAGCAGATGGGACGAGTTGCGCGGGTTGGTCAAGCGGCAGCGCCCGCACAGGAGCAGGCGTGCTGCCTAGCTCAAAGGACGGCTCTCGATGGAGTGGTCTTGCAACTTCCTAGCGTACAGCTGCTGCTCAGCCGACAGCCGGTTCTCATCACTTTTTGCGTTCGTCTCTCGCGCGGAAGCCTTCAGCGGTCGGCGGCAGGTGGGGGAAACCGGCCAGCAGCACCCGCAGCGCCTCGGAGCATGAGTGGACAGCATAGGTAGCCATAAACATACGTTTCGAGTGCGTAGGGGCTCCCACTGCATCGCCGCAAGAGGAGGGAGGCCGTGCGGCGTCGTCGGGTGCACCGCCTCACTTTCCGCTTTTCTCCTTCGAGCTCGGCACCACTTTCCGCCGGCCCTCACTCGCCTACACGCGCTCCTAAGCTCCATTTAAGCTACACAGCGAGCGCTGGTGAAGTATGGGCAAGGTCAAGCATCGCAAGCGCACCCGCGAGGCCCGTGTCGCCGCCGCACAGCAGCCGCTCCAAGGCCAGACGAACGCTTCGACGCAAGATGGCGACGCCGCAAAGCAGCCGGGCATGAAGAAGGGCGCACGCAGGGACGCAGATATGCAGCTCCTCCTCGACCAGCTCAAGGCGAACGACGGCCGCGAGCGCGCCCTCGCCTCCGCCACCCTCGCCGGACTCGTCCTCTCCCTGCCACCCCTCCAGCTCCGCCTCCTCCTCAGCAAGAACCTCATCGGCGCACTCATCGAACGCGTCGCAGCCGTACCGACCTCTGGCCCACCCGCTGCGGCTTCGGCGCCGACTCCGCCGCCCTCCCATGATCTGGCGACCGCAATCGAGTCCCTGGGCGCACTCCGCAACCTCGCCGTCTCCGGCCCGGCCCATCTCCTGTCAGAGATGCATAACAAGCGTCTCCTGCAGCCTCTCGCCGCGGTCCACCTCCCCCTCCTGCTCCGCTTCCTGCCTCTCCAGCTGGGCCCCGTCCCCGCCGAGGTCAAGCCCGCAATGCCCGCGACCCCGGCTGCGCGCCGTGCCGCCGAGGACGCCAACGAAGCGCACGACACTCTCCGCAGGTCGTTCTGGGACTGGGCCGAAAACACCCTGACGATCCTGTGGTGCCTCGCCGAGAGCAACACCAAGATCCTCGCCAGTCTGAACCAGCATGCGCCTGCCATCGTCGCGCTCTGCGTCGCCTTCCTTCAGGCGGCGTCGGATGTCGAGGATGAGTCGCTGCAGGACGAGCAGACAGTCAAGGGCAAACAAAAGCAGGCGCCGGTAGCTAAGCGGGCTCGCGTGCCGCTCTACGTCGCAGTCGCAGCTGGTTAGTCTCGCCTCCCATCTTCTGACAGTCAGGCTCTACTCTTGGAGCTGTGACTGAGCAGTCTGATTTCTTCGCCTACAGCCCAAACCTTGCACGCCTTTGTCAACTCGAACCCGCCGGCACTTTCCCAGCTTCTGTCGCCCGCCGGGTCCTATACCTTCTCGCTCCCGCTCACGGTCTTCCTCTCCATTCTCTCTTCCTCGTCGCCCCCTTCCGGTACCTCATCTTCCGGATCGACCGAATCGGCGGAGGAGTGGACCCAACTGCGAGTCCTCGCCTTTGGCGTCCTGCTCGAGGTCGCCAAGGGCCGGAGCAAGCGCAAGGATGTCGAGACAGTCCGTGAACAGCTCAGGAGCGACGAAGCGCAGGGCGTGCTGCTTGACTTGGTGCGCCACACGGACCTGAACAAGGCCGTCGAGGAAGGGCAGGCCGTCGCCGGTCAGATCGTGCGTTCTTTATGAATGATCTTATCTGTCGCTATGGTGTCCAGACTATTGAGGCGACATGCTGTCATTTGTGCAGGACCCGACGGCACTTCCTTCCCGCGCCGGAGACTCTTCGTCGCCGAACGCGCGCCTCGCTTCGCTCGAGCGACGAGCGCAGACGGTCCAGCTCGCGCTCGAAGTCCTCAGCGAGTGGCTCGCGTCCGGCGTGCCGAACTCGACCTTGCTCGCGGATGCTGGCGAGATCGAAGGCGATGAGCCGGGTATGGAGGACGATGAGGAGGGTGCGGACGGGGAGGAGGAAGAAGAGTGGGGCGGTGCGGCGATGGATGAGGACGACGAGATGCTGGCCGACGATGACGAGCAAGGCGACGCTGAGGATGATGAGTCGGGCAGACGGAGAGGCGCCGGAGACGCGGGCGCGATGCAGCAGGAGGTGGACGGCGTGATCCGCCGCCGGAGGGGAGACACCCCCGAGGCGGTCGCGCGGCGGATGGCCGTCGCGAACGGCGAAGACGATGTCGACGGAGGTATGGACGACGATGCTATGCTGGACGACCTGGCCGCGACGGCCGACTCGGATGACGAGAAAAATGACGGCGAGGTGGCGGCTGGAAGGCGCGCCGGTGTCGCCGGAGGACCGGACGCTGCCGGCAGCGTCCTGTTGGCGACGTCCCTTCCCATGCAGCTGCTCGCCCTCTCGCGCCCGACCAGCTCCTTGTCCTTCCTGCCCGCGACTTCCTTCGCAGCAGCCGAATCGACGGCGGGCGGCCAGGCCAGCAGCCTCGTCGAGACGTCCGCCGGGTCGGCCGGCTCCGTCCCTGCGGCGCTCGTTGCCCTGTCCGAAGCCGTCACGACGATCCACGTCCGTTCCGTCGAGGCGCTCAACAACCTGTACGTGACGCTGTCGCGCGGGAAGCAGATGCGCCGGGACCCAAAAGAACTGCAGGAGGTGTTCGAGACGGCGCTCGGGCTCGTACAGGGCGCGCTTGAGGCGGCAAGTCGGTACGTGCCGCCTCCGAGCGCTGAGGCTTCTACTGCTGGAAAGAAGAGCAAGGCGGGAGGCAGCGGGACGCAGAAGCAGCAGGAGGAGGAGGTCGACGAGGTGCAGGAGCGGAGGCGCGAGGTCGTCATGGCCGGTATGGGCGTCGTCTGGGGATGCACCATCCTCGGCCTCGATCGGGAACGAGGTGGCCAGCTCGTACGTCCCGCTCTTGCTCGCGTTCCGCAAGGCGATGGGGAGAACTGACGAAAGGAGTCCCGGTTCAATAGGTGGTCGGCCCGGACACTACGCCCTTCCTCCTTCAGCATGTCTACCCTTCCTCGTTCGCAGCGGCGCCAACTCCGGCTGGCGAGGCCGTCCGGGTGCGGACGCTCGGCGCCTTGGGCTGGATTGGCCGCCGACAGGGTGTCTCGGCAGAAGAGAATGCCGTACGTGAAGATCTTCGACGGCCCTGATCATCGCATCTCGTCGCCGAGTCCCTGACCCCTCGTTCTGTTTTTGCCCCCGCCACAGCAAATCGGCCGGTTCCTCCTCTCCCTCCTGCCCTCATCTCGCGCCGCCGTCGTGACCAACTCGGCTCCCTCGACCGTTGCCGCAACGCCCGACATCCTCCTCGAGGCGATCGACTCGTTCATCGACCTGTATGCGGACGAGGAACGCGACTACGACGTGCCTGTCTTCCGGCAAGGCGGCATGCTCGAGGAGCTCGACCGGAGCGTGCAGGGAGTCCGTGCAGCGGTGAGTCTCACACAGCGTTATCGCAATAAGCGTTCAGCAGAACACTCTCTGACCTTGCGTCGCACCACAGGTCAAGAAGATCGACAAGTCCAAGTTCCCGGAACTGCGAGCGCGCGCCGACGGCGCGGTGAACAACCTCGCCGCCTTCGTGCAGTACCGCAAGGACATCCTCAAGGCAAAGCGATGAGCCGTAGCCTGTGCCCGTACTTCCAACATGCAAGCAAGCTGGATACACACTGATACATCGCCTATCGCTGCCCTACTGCTGTTTCTTCAAGACGCGCTCGATGAGTTTCATGGGGAGGAGGTGACCGCGCTCCTTCTTGGCATAGACGAGGTAGCATGCCGCGCCCATGACCACGGCGCAGAACGAGATTACGACGGCCCCTGCAAAGACCCCGAGCAAAGCATGCAGGTTTATGAGCCGCTCCCGCTTGGGAAGTACGGGGAAAATGCATACGGCGCTCACATTTGAATTGAGACGGCTTGTTGAGGATCATGGTCACGACGTATTTGACCAGGTCGAGCAGATTCTGCAGCGAGAACTGCAGGGCCATGCTGCGCGCAGTTCCGCTCGACGTCAGCCAGCTCCGACGATGCTGCTTGGGCCAACATCACGAAGACCCGCTCGGCCAAGACGTACATGCTATTCCGATTCGGATGGTTGTCGAGCGCTTGCTGCAGCTCCTTCAATTGCGCGAGATCGAAGCTCCAGAGACCGATGCGGCTCAGGGCCATTCCTGGGTTGGCGAGAGCAGAACAGCGATGAGCACGCGCTCGAAAGCTCGTCAGGGGAAGGAGCACGTACCCGTGAAGAGCAGGGCATCGTTCAGCGGCGATCCACGCTGTCCCGCTGGAGGGACGGCGACGAAGAAGGCCAGTACAGCCGGGATGAGGGTGATCACCTCGGAGCTGAATCGTGAACTCGTCAGTCAGCTGGAGTGCGACGCGAAAAGTCCAGAGACAAGTCGCTAAGGCTCACAAGACGCTCCAGGTTCCCGTCCGGACGAGGCCGATCCGTTTCTCCAACTGCGGCATGACGAGCGTGCCCATCAAGCCCGTCACGACGCCCACGCCGCGCATTCCGGCCACGAACGGGTCCGGATAGTTGTGCGACTTGAGGTATGCGACCATGGACCCGTCGAACGAGAGCACCGTCAAATACAGGAGCGAGATCGAGAGGCTCGAGAAAAAGATCGGGTGCGCGGCGAAGGTGCGCCAGTTCTGGGCTTCCCCGCGGAGCCGGAGGCGGAGTCGATTGGACCAGACGGCGAGCGCCGAGACCTTTTCTGATGAGTGCCCGTTGGCAGTCGTCTGCGGCGTCGTCGTGGGCTCCCGCGACTTGATGGATTCGGTATCGGCCTTGGCGGCCGGGTCGTCCTGGGTCGGTCTGGGGTTGAGGGCGAGGACGGGCAGGCGGCGGTACACGATGTCTATCCCTACATGAACGCAGCATCCTTAGCTGTGTCATCAAGGGAGCTTGAAGGAGGCCACCCCGGCGTACAGATGAACTCGAAGACCATGGAACCGGCCGCAAAGCCGAGCAGGAAGGCGCACGCGAACGTGTATGATGCGGCTGTCGTGAGAAGCGAGACGAAGAGCGGGGCAAGCAGCTTGGACAGCAGGTCCACCCGTCGCAAGTACGTGTTGAGCCGGGTCAAGGTCGCCCCGTCTCCCTTGGCGATGGTAGTGACCCAATCCCGTTCGACGGCGACCGAGATGCCGATCTGAAGCGCAACTGGGGTGTGAGCGGCGCGAGCCTTCACGGCAGACATGCGAACAAGACTGACCGTCGCGAGATTGAGGGTCATGGAGAGCAGGACGATCAAGACAAAGAGGCCCGTCAAAGCCGCCTTGTGCGGTCCAAGTGCAAATTCCGGACCGAAGCGCAGGAAGGCGATGAGGAAGATGGTGTACGACACGCCGACGGTGAGCTTCTGGGCTATGATGGCGCCGCGCACGAAGCGCAGCCTCGGGACGACATCGACGAGATGCCCGACGCTGCCGGAGAGGACGATCGCCGTGCCGGTCGTGAAGAAACCGAAGATAGAGGGCTGCAGGGTCGTGTTTGGGAACAGTCGGATGAGAAAGAGACTGTAAGATGGTCAGAATTGTTTATCCTTGGCGTTGCGCACGTGCCTCGAGAACCCCGGCTTGGAGGGACTCACTAGCTGGCGAATCCGTAGCAGCCTTGACCCCACGAGCTGGATAGATGTTGCGCCAGAAGGGACCAAAGCGCACGCGAATCGAGGGATGGCTGAGTACTTTGCGCTGCAGGCGGATCCGAAGCGCCGTCATTTTGTGGAAGCTCGTGAGTCGGTACGGCCTCAGCGGCCTCGTCCGCTTGGCGAGCCGGCACAGGCTGCAGCTCGATCTCGCTGCCGTGCGTCGCCATCTTGAGGCGATCCTCGACTCGTCGTGGACCGGTAGCCGCAGCTTTTCAGATGCCGTTCTGGACTTCACAGCGTCAGGTCGTAGCGAGGCTCCCAGGGGAGACGACTGCTGCCAAAGACTTCTGCTCACTCGGCGAGCTGCGTGCTGGTCGATCAAGGCTCAGGCCATAGCCTGGAGTACAGAAGGTGCGATGCAGGCGAGAACACTTCGAGCGGCTGATGAGGACTTTGCTGCGGACACGTTTTCGCGGCACCTGCCGCGAGAATTGATCGGATATTGCGCCTCCTTGTATCTGAAATTCGCGTTAGTAATCGGGCACGCCCCACACTTCTTCGTCCGTTCTCTCGGCCGAATCGGAGTTGGCGCCCACCCTCCACTCTCCCTGCTTCCCCTCGCGCCCTGCAGCAGCGATATAAGCAGCCATGCTCTCAGGAACGGAAAAGCTCGACGCCATCATCGCGGATGCGACCAAGGACCCGTACAACGAGCTCACCCGCTTCGTCTTCATGGCCGCATCCAGCGACGAAGAGGTCATCTATTCCGGCAAGGGCGGCTATGCACACTTGCCGACCGACTCTGTAGACCGCACTCGACTCGAGCAAGAAGGCGAACCGATCACCGAAGATTCGATCTTTGAGCTGTACTCGTGCACCAAGTTGCCGACGACAATTGCGGCCCTCCAGCTCGTCGAACAGGGACGGCTCGGCCTCGACGACGAGATCAGCCGCTACGTGCCCGAGTGCGCCGACGTCAAGGTCTTCTGCGGCTGGTCCGAAGACGGTGCACCGCAGCTCGAGGCCCCGAAAACCCCGGTCACCATCCGCATGCTCCTGACGCACACCTCGGGTGCGGGACATTGAGCGCTGGACATGAGTCTCAAACAGCTCATAACTTGCTCGTACAGGGTCTATATACGCTATGATTGATCCAGAGATGCTCAAGGTTGCCAAGCACCTGGGCCTGCCCGGCGATTTCTACGTCGAGGGCGCGACCAAGGTTCGTCTTCTCCGGAACTCGCGTACTGTGGCTGCGACTGACCGACCATGGTCTTGCAGGAAGCGTTCACCAAGCTGCCTCTGATCAAGTAAGCAATGTTCGCGACAGGAAGTCCAGAGCTGCGATCGCAGGCTCACCTCTCCCGTCTAGCCAACCTGGTTCCGCCTTCGCCTACGGGCCAAGCATAGACTGGCTCTCGCTCGTCGTCGAGGCTGTCAGCGGGCTCGACTTGGAGACTTACTTCCAGCGGAATCTGTTCGAGTGCGTCCGAGGTCTTCTCGTAGTTCCGGGACCTAGGCGCTCATATCGCTCGCACGGACAGGCCACTCGGAATCCGCGACACGTCCTTCAAACCGGACTCAAAGAAGATCCTCATGGCCTACGCCGACGAAAAGAACCCCTCCGGACCCTTGCGTTTGGGCATCCACCCGCCAACGAGCGGCGACGCCAAGTTCGGCGGCGCCGGCCTGCTCGGCTCTCCGCGCTCGTTCCTCCGGCTGCTGCGCGCCATCCTCCGCGGCGGGGAGCTCGACGGCCAGCGGATCCTGAAGCAGGCGACGGTCGACTCGATGTTCGAGGAGCAGTTGTGGACCGAGGGGCAGAAGAGTTCGGCGCCCGCGTTCACTCAGATCGGGTACCCGGTCCCGGCGCGGACAGAGGAAAAGATCAAGGGCATGTCCTTCGGGTTCGGCGGCGCGCTCAACCCGACGCAAGGGACCACCGGCCGGCCGGCCGGCACCCTGGTCTGGCGCGGCATGGCAAACACTCCGTGGTTCATCGACCGGACGAGCGACGTCGCCGTCGTCGTCTTCTCGAACGTCCTCCCGCGCAACGAGCCGCACTTCCACCACGCGTGGAACGATGCCGAGACCGAGCTGTACAGGGTCCTCAAGCAGCAGCAGCAGAACTACCAGTGAGGCGCTTTGTAGCCTCCGTCTCGAGCGGTCAGACACAGTAAACGACGCAAGGATTGCAAAGTGCCTTGCAGCCTAGTCTATCAGGCCGAGCTGCTTCTGGCGGAACCTGCGGGCGGATGAAGCGTCAGAGACAGGATCTCGAGGCTGAAACGAGGGAGGCTTGTCTACGCACCGAGACATGCGCTTCGGAGGTTCCGGTGCAGCGGGCGTCGGATCGGACGGGCCGTCCGCTGAGGCAGCCGCAGAAGACGGCGCCGCTGCCGGCTTTCGTTCGACAACGGTCGAGCTGAGTGGTGCGGCGCCGGCATCCTGCGCGGCCTGAGCGCTCTCTCCGGATGGCGCACTCGACGCCCGCGCCACCGCAGCCGGGATCCGCTGCACCAACTCCGGCGGCGCCTTGCCCGCGGTCCGTTCCCTCGCGCGCCGTTCCCGGTCCCGTTCCTCCTTCTCGTGCGCGAGTTCTTCCCGCAGAAAGATCTCCCGCTGTCGCTCGTACTGTTGTTGGTCTTCCGGGAGGGGCCGGCCTTCGGCGAGGGCTTCGAGCGTCAGGCGGAGGCGCTCCTGTTCCGCTTCATCGAGATCGTCCTCCTCGGTCGAGCCACCGGCCCCGGCCCCGGAAGCCGGACCGAGCATGTCCTTCGAGGTCGTGAACGTCGGATCGGCCGCGAGGAGCGACGGAATGATGAGCTGCGCCGACTCGAGGTTGCGCGTCGCGTTCCGGAAGCGGGAGCCTTTCCCGAGTTGGGCCGAGCCGGCGTGGGCGTACGAGCCAAACTCATGTGAGGCGACGGCCGGATCGAGCGATTGCAGAGTCGCGTCGGCCGGAACGACCTGTGTGGGGTACGGATCGGCGGTAAGCTCTGCTCGCTTGTGTAGAAGTCAAGATGCGACCACTCACTCCTTGCGCATCACGACCAATGTCCCCGAACGGCGACTGTCCGATCTCGTGATACCCACCGAGAGCTCCCGTCCCACGCCCTCCTCCGAGGTTCAACCGCTGCTGGTGGTACGCCAGCGCAACTTCGCGCGCATGCAACGCCGCATCGACATCCAGCTCCGCATCGTCGTCGCTGTCGTCGTCCTCCAGGAAGTCGAACCCGTCGTCATCGTCGTCATCCTCTTCGTAGTCGTCTTCGTCGCGCGCAAAGTCCGAGTCCGAGTGTGCCGCGTTCGGGTCGTCCGGGATGTCGGCGTAGGAGACTGTTCCGGCCTCTCGCGGCGCGTCCGCTGCGGGTTGTTTGAACGAGATGGTATGGACGGGCGCCGGCTCGTTCGCTGACGCGGGTGCAATCGGAGTTGCATTCGTATTTGTGGTCGGGGAGGCCTGCTTCGTGGCGCTCGAAGGGTCGCTCGAACTCACCGACCCGGGCGCAGACCGCTCGACTTCCGCCGCCGCCACAACCTCCGGCGGCCCGTTCCATTCCGGCTGCGGTCTCCGCTCAGGCTCCGTCGCGGGAAGAGAAGGGGAAGACGCCTGCCGCCCCGCCGTCGCCGTGTTCCGCTGCTCGCGCTCCGGCTCCGGCTCCACCGCCTCCTCCTTCATCCGCTTGAACCGCGAAACGCGCTTCTCCCGCAGCGGCGCCGCTGTCGCGGTCGTCGAACCCCTCGGCCCCGGGGGGACCGGTTTCCGTAACGGCTTCTCGACGACCGTGTCCCGGATCGGTCTCACAAAGGGCTCTTTCGCGCCCGCTCCCGCAGCCGCTCCCGCAGCCGCGCCTCCTCCCGTTGCTGCTGCTGCTGCGGGGGGAGGGGGTCGCTGATCGGCTTGGAACTCGGCCGAGGAGATCGTCTCGAGATCTTCCTTTGCCGCCACCGCTGCCTTGGACTCGCCGCCCATGCCGAGCAAGATCGGCGCCCGTTTCGACGCCGGCGAAGGGTCTTCGGACGGCGACGCCGGCGGGGGGAGGTCGAACGCGACGCGCTTCTTCTCCTTCTCCGATGTGGAGGTAGTTCGGCTGCGGGAGGAGGCGCGAGAGCTTGGGCGGGAGAGGGCCGGTTTGACGGGTCGGCCGTCGGCGGTGACGGGCAGTGCAGCAGGCGGTACCGGCGCGGGTACTGCCGGAGGTTGCTGTTGCTGCTGTGTCTGCGTCCTGGTACCGGGAATGGGTTTGGGTGCATTGGAGCTGGCGGCGTTGGCGGCGGCGGCAGTGGTAGGGGGGAGCGAGTCGGAAGGTCGCTTCTGCTTCGACTTGGTGAGGAACCCCGGGGCGAAACCGGCAAAGCCAGCTCCGGTGGATGCCGTCTTGACTGCCTGTGAGGCAGCCGGCTTGGTCGCTCGCTCGGCAGCAGAGATTGGTTGTGCTGCTGCAGGAGCCGGCGAACTTTGGCTGTCGGCCGCAGAGGCGATGGGCTCTTCGGCGGGGATCGCAGCCGCCTCGGCGCGCTCTTCGGCCTCGAGCTCGTCCAATATGGCCTTGATATCGATCCGCGGCCGATCTGGAATCGGATTATCAGAATCGGTAGAGGGGCCGGAAGGAGGAAGAGCGGGCGCGGCGGAAGAAGGCGATGCGGGAGTTGCAGGGGCAGCCTCGGCGGCCGGCGAATTGAGCGAACCTGGCGGAAGATGTGCGAGTCAGCGTATGACCCATACTCTCCGTGGTCGCATGGCTTACCGATCGTCTGCTTCCCTCCCTTCTTGATGAGGAAGCGCCGTTTCGGGGGTTCGGTAGTAGCGGCACCGGTTGCGGAGCCTCCTCGCGAGGTTGAAGCGACTGGCTCGGCAGGCAGATCCTCGTGGATGTCAAACATGGGTAGACCCTCCTCATTGATCACCTGCATGCCGAGAGACCGGGCCCGCGTCAGTCGGGCAGAGTCGTGAGAATCCTCGCTAGAGATGCTGTGTGGACGCACCTCTCCGCGCTCGTTGATGGTCCAGTCCTGCTCGCCCATGTCTCCGCCAGACATGGCGACAGCTTTGCCCTTGCCCTTTCCGTTCCTCCGATCCTCCTGGCGCTTCTGCTTCAGCTCGTCCTCCTTGGTGGCGATGTCGCGTTCGAGCGCCGCGATCTCGGCTTCGAGTTCTGCGGGGACGGGTCCGCCGGGTCAGGGTACTCCTTCGTCGTACTATGCAAGGGTATCCGCGGGCTTACCCTTGCTGCGGAGATCGGCATCTGCTTGCGCCTGCTTTGCGCTCCGCAAGGTTCCCTCTGGGGATTGCCCGTGTTCATGCTGCGCCGCTTCGACCGCGACCGGAGGCACGGTGATGTCGTTGGTGTGGACGAGTTGTCCGGGAAAATAGGCGAGTGGGCCGAACGGGATCTGTAATCGCAAGAGAATGCGGGTCAGGAGAATCCTCTTGGGAGATACGGAGAGGGCTGTACTGACCCAAGCGTTCCACCGGGGCTCGTCTGTCAAGTTCTCTAGTTTGCCCTGGAGGGCAGCGTAGCCGTTCCTGTGCTGGTGAGCGCGTGCGAGCTGCTGCTTCAAGTGCGAGAGATGCGCCAGGTCGGGCGGTAGCGTCGGCAGAGTCAGCGGCCGCAGCGATTCACGGCCCGCTTCGCTAGCCGCCATGCTGTCAGATAAAGCTATCTCTCCTGTAGATGCTGTACAGAGGCAGGGCCGTGTGGAAGCGAGCAAGAGGCGAACACCGCGAACCGTCGCTGGAATTTCTCAGAGTCCTGCTTCCCTCGACAACACGCTCTCCCGCTCTCTAGACTGCCGCCTGGCTCCTCTGCGCGTCGGGGATTGCGAGCTCTATGCTCCAGGGCGCTCGCCATGCGCGCCCCGCCCTCCGTTCGACGACGAGAGCGGCTGCGAGCGTCGACTCGAGTCGCCTCGAGTGCGTCCAGTGCGCCCGGTGCGCCCTCAAACAGCTCAACGCACGCACGCAGCGCACCAGTAAACGCACGGGAAAACAGGTACGCTCTCCTGGAACTCAGCAGCGCAGGCGAGGGGGTCTCTCAAGGCGCTGACTTCTTTTTATCTCTCTCTCTCCTCGTCGCTCAGGTCGTCCGACTTTACGCTGCGACCGTAGACTGGTCTCTCGTAAGCTTACAGCCAGCGTATCGAGTCAGGCTCAGAAGCTGATGACTCGGCCTCTGCAGCCATCGACGTCGCGGATCCCGTACTCGCCGCCGACGACCTGGGCGCGAAATGTTTCTTTCTCCTCGACCGCCCGCCGTCGATCAACAGCTCCTTCATTGGCAGAGTTGAAGCAGCCGGGACTATATCCAAATACTCCAGCCGAGACGGACTTGATCGGCACTTTGGAGCGCTTCCTCGCCCTCGAATCCCCGGCCGAACGACTCGCCGCCCGCGACCCGCTCTGCCGCTTCCTCTCTTCCCTCCTTGCGTCCCCTTCGACCTCTTCGGACCCCAATACACTCGCGCCACTCTCCCTTGCCCGGTCCGACTTTGACACCCTCTTTGCTCGAATCGCCGCACTCGAATCGGCCGTCGCAGCCGCCGTCTTGAAACGTCTGCGGGACCTTGCCCGGCAGAGGCAGCGCTGGGACCTCTTGCACGAACAGAAGCGGCAGGTTCTCCGGGCACGAGCGGCGCAGGAGCAGTTTGAAACGAGGTTGAGGGAGAGGAGGAAGGGCAGGAGGGATGCAGAGACGGAGCCGTCGGTCGCTGCTGGTTCGGAGGGCGAGGCGCAGGGTGGGAGCACGCGGAGCAAGTCGGGGCGAGTCGTGCGGGCGAGGTGGAGGTACTTGGACGAGTGCGCAGACGACCTCGTCCCCTCGGTCGAGGCGCGCCTGATCGGGCGGGACGAAACAGACCTTTTTGCCGACCCCGAACTCCGCCTCGACGCGGCCGCCCTCGAGCAGTACGCCGAGCGGCTCGTCGCTCGCCCACCTACGCCTTCGCCTTCACATGAAACGGTGAGCCGCATCACGGCCGTCCTCCGGCTCGCGCTGTCCATCTCGCCGCCTCTCCTCTTTCCCGAAATCTCGCCCACCTATTCCGCGCCCTTGCCGAGCCTCTTCCAGTCCGATCCGACGACCGCCCTGGCGCTCCTCGAATTGATGTCCGACAAAGGGCGGCTGCCCACACCGGCTGCGATCCGCCGCATCATATCGGCCTACTACCGAGACCCGTCCTTCTCGCCAACGAGCGGGGCAGAAGCTCCGACAAGCGACGAGCAGCAGGAAGAAGCCGTCTACGCTCACGCCCGTCAAGTCCTCGACGAAGCCTGCTCTCCGGGGCGCGACCTCCTCGGCCGGTCTTCGCTCCGTCCGTCGCGCGACCCGGTCTCGGCAAAGGATCGGCTCGAGCTGCTGTTGCAGGAGCGGCTCGAGCGCGTCGAGCGGGCCGAGGCGCTAAGGGATGAGCCGATCCTGTACTTGATTCGGTGGCTCGGGCTCTCATGCACGCGGGACGGGCGCGCGCTCGACGGATCGGAGCGCAAAGCACCGCTCTCTGTCGACGCCGCCGCCACGGGGTCGACTCAGACCCGCCAGGCTGCCCTCTCGTGCGCACTGGGGCTGTGGGAGGCGTCGCAGATCCGCGGGCGGGACGAGTTCGAGGTCGCGGCGCTGCAGACGTCCAAGAGTCGCGTCGCGAAACTGTTCGAGGCGCTCGTGCTCGAGGCGTGCGAGCTCGAAGCTGCGGCGGCGGAGCAGGTGGAGGTTGGCATCGGGTCTCGTACAACTGGCACAAAGCGGCGGATGGCGTCTCCGACGTTGGAACGCGCCCTCGACCTCGCAGGCCGGTACCTGCGCTACCCCGTCCTCGTCCACCACGCGCCGCGCCTCCTGCGCGCTGCGACCGTCTCTGCGAACGCGCCTCACCTCGCCCTCCGCCTCTTCGACATCTTGACCTACCCGCCCTCGGACCGGAGCGCGTACCGCCGCCCATTCACCTGGACCCTCGACCTCTTGCCGACGTTCACGTCCCTCTTCCTTTCGTCAGCCGCGATCAAGGACGACTCGCTCCCTCTGCGGCTCTACCTCTCCTGGACCGCCTCGGGCCTGTCCTTCCCTGAAGGCCTCTGGAACCCGCTGTGGCGCGCGCTCGGCCGCCGCGGAGTCGTCGACGAAGTTGCGCGCGTCGTGGGCGACTGGGAGGAGACGGGTCGGGGCCAGGTCGCGGGTCGGATCAGCGCGATGGTCCTCCGTGCTGCGGGCGCGGCGACGTCGGCTGAGAGACCGGCTCGGGTGCTCGCGCCGCTGCAGCTCTTGTCGTACTTCAGATCGCGATACGTCCGCCCGGGGGACTCGGCTCCGACGCCGGCGTTGCTGCACTCTTCTCCGCACCTCGTCGTCCCGCTGAGCGGACACGTCGCCGTCCTGCACGCCCTCGCAAGGGCTCGCGCGGATCAGCGCCCGGCACAGCGGGTCGTCTGGCGCTGGTTGCACCGCGACGGCCACACGCCCGACACGGCCGCGTTCAACGCCCTGATTGCCGCGCACGTCTGGCGGCCGGATCCGCACTATACGGTCAAAGACTTGGACGACGCGGGCGTCGTCTATAACGAGCTCATCGAGGCTGGCCGAGAGCGGCACTCTACCACGACGGGGTCCGGTCACGGTCGCATCGCCATGCCCGCCCTCGCGCCCGACCGCGAGACGTTCTCCCTCCTCGTGCACGGCTTCCTACGCATCGCCGACTCGCCCCGAACCGGCAAGTTCAAGCAGAAAGTCACGCTCGAAGCCGCCCTGCGGACTTTCTCCGCCGCCGCGGATCGGAACCTCGGCGTGCGGGGCCACCAAGCCGCGCGGCTCGTGCGCTCGCTTGCTAAAGCGGGAAATTACGAGCAGGCGAAGGAGGTGCAGGAGAGGTGGTGGAGGACGCTGGTTGCGCTTGAGCAGGAGTGGAACACGGGAAGGAAGGGAGCGCTAGGCCGCAGCCCGGGCGGGGGTGGCGGTGGGGCCGGACGGGGCGAGGGTATGTGGGAGGATCGGGAGGTCAGGCAGGAGATGCGCGAGATGCGGATGGCGAGGGTCGAGGTGGAGCGCGCCGAGGCGAGGGGCAGAGAGGCGCGCGTGGAGGCGGCGGCGCTGCCGAATGGCGCGGATCCGCGGGACTTCGTCTCGACGGAGGAAGACTCGGACGCGCAGACGCCCGAGGCGTTCGAAACGGCGGCATTGTCGAGCGAGGCTACCCGGACGTGAAGCTCGCGCCACCGAGGCCGGAGTGCTTTGCGGGTAGAACGGCATCGCACACAATACCTCAATTTCTACATTCGCGAGTTGCTCATTGCAGGAGGATTCGTATTGCGGACGGTGATCTAGCAAGCGTACCGGAGGAGATCTTCTGGAGAGGGACCGGCGGGAACGTCTGTGCTCGCCAGGTTGCACTGCCAACTGCGCGGAGCGAAGTCGGTGAGTGATGACGCGATCAATACCCGTGGCAGTAGAAGGCCTGACGTACAAAGCGCGAACCTCGTCTGGCTGCTCGCACGAAGCCTATGTCAGCTTGACTACTCCAGAACCGCCGAAGTGAAGGGACTTGCCTCGAATGCTCCGGTGATGGAATGCAGACAGCCGCGATTGTGGAAGAGCGCGAGTTGCTTCGGCTTCCAGTCGACGACGAAAACGTGCTCCGGCGCAATTCCGGGTCGCTGCATGAGATAAAGGAGGTTCCGGACCGTCTCGAGGTCCGTCAGGTGCGCGCCGTCCGGATAAAGCGCTGACTCGGACCGGTCGGCCCCTGCCGGCAGGGGATTCACAAGCTGTGAACGAGGGAATGGTGAGCAGCGGCGAGCTGAAAGAGGTGCAGCGAACCGGGGCTTACCAACTCGTGCACGCCACTCGGGTGCACTTGAAGATGCAAATTCCCGGTTGCGGGGTTCTTCCAGCATGCCGGATAGATCTTGACATGCTTTTCTTCCCACGGTGGCAAATCCTCGAAAGCAGTCTCGAGGCCGTCCTGCGAGGAGCTTCGTCAGCAGAAGATCAGGCGGAGGAGCAGGGACCGAAGGGGCAGCTCACGGATTCCATGCCGAGACCCGTAGGACGACTCTTGGCGGTCCCAATGGCGACATACGGATGCGGCATGCACTGGACGCGCAGGCGGACCGCGAGACTCTTCAACTCGTCGGAAAGCAGATCGAAGGCGACTTTCCCGGACGTGACTGCGGATTGAGATTCCGACACGAGGGTTCTGAAATCAGTCTAAAGTGTTGATCGGATACCGAGAGAAGCGAAAGCCTCCTTACAGGCTGTACCACCGAGCGGCACGTCCAGCGTATCGCCCGACCCATCTTGTGGGCATGCGCAGCCCGTACAGAGTTGTGACCTTCGGAGGATCGCGCTGATACCTGAGTAGAGAGAACCTGGAACGTAAGAGTTCCGTCGGCATGAGAGAGACCCGGTCCCGAGACTACGCACAGAGCCGCGTCGATGTGCCAGCGGTAGAAAAGCGTGAACCCCTTGGCGGAATCTTCATCCGACACTTGCGTCTTGTGGAAAGTTTGATGCGACGGGTGCTTGAGCTTGCAGGGATCCGGAATGCCTTGAAGGATGCGGTCGTCCGTTATGACGCCGTTCCCGATCAGCTGAACGGGCGTCCCCGACAGGTTGCGCAGGTCATTGTGCAAGACCGACTGCGCGAGACCGGTCGTGGATGGGTGTCAATGAGTCAGGCTGCCGTCGAGAAGTCAAAAATGAGCAGTGGCGGGACTTACACGGTTATCCGGACGACCCACGGGCCCATGACCGTATTCGTCTGCGGCCGGATCGAACGCTGCCGTCAACGCCCACTGTCCGGTCGGCGTCAGGTCGACCTCTTCGAAGACGACCAAGCTGTGCTCATACAACAGCTTCTTGATCCTGTTTCGAGACAACTCAGCGTTCCGAACGGGGCAGGGGATATTCTGCTCGAAACCTCACTTACTGGGCGGATTCGTCCGGAGAAAGCGAGTTGATGTCCTTGACGCCGGTTATGATCACTCCGAAGCCCGCTTCGCGCAAGCGAGATCCGACAGAGTCAGGATAGGGCACCGGGCGGATCGTAAGGTTGGTCGTTTGAGCCATCGGAACCGTCATTCTGGGCAGCGAAAGAGTGAGAGCGTGAAGCGGAACAGCAGCTTTGACCGAGCAGCCAAGTATCGAACACGGAGTGAGAGAGCATGATGCCGATGAGATGACGACGGCGAGCAAGCGACCTTATCAGATCCCGCGCTGCTCCGATGCTGAGTTCCGATAAGCCGGGTAGTCCGGAAACGGACCGGAGTGCCTTGACACTGCCGTCCACGATAGACAAGAGATAGAGCAATTCGCTTGTTGAATCAGTGCCTGGGCCACAAGAGACCGTGAGAACGAAGGAAGAATCGTGGAAGGAGACGGGACCACACCGCGGGACTTTTCCCGTGAGCGCAGCACGGTCAACCATGCGCAGGACACCTACGGTACAAGCTGCTCAACACTGACAATCTACGGTGCTGGCGTCGCGGTCGACCCGAACCGGTGATAGGTTTGCGAAAAGGCCTGGCTCGAGGAGCGGGGCTGGCGGGGGTGGCTGATGTAAGACATGCGGATTCCTTCGAACCAAGGGCACGACAACAGGTGATGCTACGGAAAACACAATGTAGAGTCTTTTTTTGAGGATCCTGGGCCGGCCACACAGTCGGTGGGCGGGATCCGGAAGGGAGTTATCTGCAGGGAGTCGTTAATCAGCTTCGTTGAGCATCATACCGCGCGACCGGCCGGCGACGATGCAGCGTACCCATTCCTGAGCATATGGTCACTCACGCCCATGCTGTGAATTGACGGGCCGCTTCGGCCTGGTCGAGGTCGAGCGGAGCCGGAGCTGCGACAGGAGCCGGCGTCGCGGGTTCCGAGGCGGGCGGCGACGCCGCGTCTGGCCGAGTCTCCGCCGAGGTCGACGCAGCATCGCGGATGCGTTGCTTAAGCATCTTGATCTGCTGCAGGCGCTTGCGCCAGTTCGACGAATACTCGATCCGGTGCATCTTGCCGCTGTGTCCCGCGGGCCGGCCCGTCTCGAAGCCGACCGAGGCGAGGAAGATCTGCGCAAAGATGTTCGAGTGCAGCGCGAGCTGGCGGACGACGGACGACAGCGACGAGCCGGCGACCATCTTGAAGGTGCCGAGGGGTCCAATCTCGGGCATGCCCGGGCGACACTGCATCGAGACCTTGAAGAACTCGGTGTTGTTGCTCATGCCCGGACCGATCCACGGATTACCGGCAGGCGTGTGCGGCTGGATGACAATGTTGACAAAGTTGAAGTCGCCGGGCAAGGTGTCGAACGCGAATTCGCGGCCGGACTCGTTCCAGATGATCTTGACAAAGTCGTTGCCGATGTGCCGCTTCTTCATCGTGCACTGCTCGTCCGTCTCGCGATGCGTCGGCATCAGCGTCGCGATGTGGAAGACCATCTGCGAGATGTCGTCATCCCAGCAGTACGTCCACTTGCCGTCGAAGTCGTTCTCCTGATCGAGACCGCCGGTGTAGATGTTGTACTCGCGACTGCCTTTGAGGCGGACCAGATCGCCGAGGCCGGCGATGAACTCGACGTAGGCCTTCGAGCCTTGCGTGTTGGCCAGAATGTCGACTTCGTGCGTCTGCCCCGGACCGGCGAAGAGCACACCGATCTTGTGGAAATCGACGATCGGGATCGTGTCGAGCATCGTCACGGCACGCTGAGACGCCGGATCGCTCGGCACGGGCAGAGGCCGGACGGTCGTTCCGACGTGAGGGTACGACGAGAGCTGCAATGCGAAGAAGCTCGGGTCGACGGTCAACGCGCCCGATTCGATGGTGATTTGCTGGACGTCGCGGGCGGCGGAGTTGACGACATCGACGACAGCGTTCGCCTCAAGCCGCTCAGCGGCGGGGGTCGTGGCAGCCGATCTCACGCCTGCATCGGAAGCGGAGCGCGGGCGTCGCGCGTGGAGCGTCGGCGACTCCTCCGCGGGGAGAGCATCGAGCGCGTCCCGCACGGTCGAATGCAGCCCATGCATGATGTTCGCCGTCTCGCGGTGGCGGAACAGCGCGGAGATTAGGTCGCTCTCGGGCGCGGACGAGGTCATCCCGATGTTCTGCAGCTCCCACATCATGCGGACCACGCCGGACGGCCGCCGTACGGTGACCTCGACCCAGGCCGGGGCGCGGACTTTGCGGACCGTGACGGTGCCGTGACCGATGATCCACGTCTTCGGCGGCGGCAACGGGATCGAGTTCGAGTGGGGCATCGAGATGAGCTCGTCGAACTGCGACGCTCGCGGACGCGGATCCGCATTCGAATACGCATACCGAGCGATCATGTCGAGCGCCACCTCGGTAGCCTCGTCGATCTCGGGCTTGCCCTCGTTCGCCTGGACCAGCCGGCGCGTGAGGAAGGGTACGACCTTCGGCCGATCGGGCAGACGCAGCGCAAGGTACCAGACGGCAATGTTGTAGTACGCCAGCATCATGACGTACTGCGAGAACGCATACTCGATGCCTTCCTCGACGTCGTCCGGCTTGTCGGCGAGGCGCTCGTTGTGGGCCTGGATGTACTTGAGCGCGATGCCGAAGACGGTCTGGAAGTCGACGTCTGTGAAGTTGGCATACAGAGCCGGCTCCTGTCCAACGCCGGCGATGAACTCGAGGATGTGCACGCCCAGTGTCGCCGAAGAGATGATCTTCTGCAGGTGCCGAACGGTTTCGGCCAGGAGCTTTGTCATGGACGGCCGCAGCTCGAACGAGGCGATCGTGAGAGCGTGGATGCACGGCTTGGCGGTGTCGCGAGGATTACTCAGGCCGTGCAGGAGCGTCGTGACGATGTCGTCCTGCTGCTGCTTCGTGAAGAGGCTGCGATAGGCGATCAGAGCCGTGAGGCACTGATACGCGACGGCGTGGATTTCGGCTCGCTTGATTCCGCTCGGCAGAGTGGCGGGGAAGACGCGATCGCCGCGGTCGCCGGCCTTGAGGCCCTCGCAGAGGACGCGCCGGAGGAGGTGAATCTGCTGCGCGCAGCGCGGTCCGCACGCAAAGTGCTTGTTGCTGAGCTGTTCAGGCAGGTGACACAGGATGTAGGAGACGAGCTCCCACTCCTGGTCCGAGCGGAGGATGTGGACGAGAGCGTGCAGGTACTCGGACACCGGCAGGACGGGCATCCACTCCTCGGGCGGCAGGGTCTCGTCGGCTGCGACGATCTTCATGGTACCCGTGCCGGGATCCTCCTCCTCCGTCCAGTTGCGCATGCGCCCGTGGTCGAAGGACGAGAGCGCTTTGCTTCCCGTAGCAGCAATCGCCAATCCGAAGTCGAAGGGGATCCTTTCCGGCACCGTCCACAGGATCGGCGAGGTCGACGTGCTCGTCGCCGTCGTCGCCGAGGCTCGACGCAGCGAGTTGGTGCGCGTCGGGCTGCGGTCGTCCTTGAGCTGCCGGCGGAGGCGACTCGCGCTGCGGGACCGCGTCGTCGCCTCACTGCGGACCGAGGTCGACGGCTCTCGACTCCTCCGGCCGCGCGCCTCGCCGTGGCCGTCTTCGGATGTAGGCGCGCTCGGGGGCGGCGGCACTTCGTGCGCGGTGGCATTCGGATCAGCGACGCGATTCAGGATCGTGGCAGCACCCGTGATGTCGACCTCGGCGACCCAGTTGATGCGATGCGAAGCATCCGCCCGGAGCCGGACGAGCCACTGCAAGATGAGCAAGCGAACGGGCAAGGGCGGTCGTGCCGGCTCTGCTTGCGACTCCGGTGGCTCGTTATAGCCGGGAGCCATGAGGGCGAGCAAGTCGCGGAAGATGCTGATCGCTTTGGGCGCCGAGATAGTCGACGACACGTCAAGGCAAAGGTGAAAGATCGACGTCAGGCCGACGACCGCGACAGAGGCTGCCTCCGAAGGGTCGGAGTCGCCGCCGCTGCGGGGATCCGAGAGAGAGGGGACCCGAGACGGTGGCGCCGGCGAACGATCAGTGCGCGACAGCGGCGCAAAGGTCGCAGTTCGACGGCTTGTCGGGGTGGTGGGGGTGGAGACGATGCGGCGCTTCGGCCTCCGTTCCGGAGCTCTTGCCAGCCGGACCAGCAGATGCTGCAAGTCCTCGAGCGACGTCGTCTGTCCGGCCGACTCGTCGGAAACGACGTCGACCAAATCGCGGGCGACCTCGACGACGAGGCCGACAAGTGCCTCGAGGATCGAGACGTCCGTCTCCTGGTCCAGCGCCGTCCTCATCAGGGGAACGATCACTCCGTCCACCAAGGCTTGCCGCTGCTGCGGCAGGGAACGGACGTGTGCGTGGATCGACGCCAGCGAATGGATGATCTGAGCGCGGACGAGGGGCGTCGCCGTGCGTTTCGGGGAGCTCGATCCGCTGCGCTGAGACGTCGGGACGTAGAACGCGTCGACGAGCTGCTGAGTCCGCGACAGCCACTCGGGGTGGGAAGGCAGGCAGAGGAGGCCCGCTCGGGCTTGCTCGAGCGTGTGCTGCGCGTACTCCTCCGACAGGTGCGGCGCCAGAGAGACGAGAAGAGAGAAGACGGCGTCGGCGGGACCGGTAAAATCGCTCCGCCTAGCAGCCCGGACGACTTTCCGGAGAAGGGAGGCGAAGGCGACCAGGACGCCAGGGCGTCGCAAGAAGTGCCCCGAAGACTCGGTGCTCGTCGGTTGCCCCTCTCGACCTGTTCCGAGTGAGCGAACAACATGAGTCGGGTGCTTTCGCCCGGGGCGAAGCGATGAGGAGCACTTACCGCGTCCGCTTCCGCTCCGATCCTGTTTTGACGAGCGCTCCTCGGCGAGCGATTCTTCCTCCTCTGCGGAATGAGCACCAAGTCAGCACACGTCAAAGCGCAGAGAAGGCCGCTCGACTTGCCATCGTGCGAGATGATCCACTGGCGAAGATGCTTCTGCTCCCAGGTACCGATATGCACCTTGCACCGTTCGAGCACGTCGATTGCCATGGTCCACCCTTCGTACGAGACACCCCGCGGGATGTCCTCGACTTCGCGCTGCGGCGCAGCAGCCGGCGCTGGACTCGCCGACGATGCGCCCGACGCAGTGTTCCGCGCGGCAAAGTTCGCTGCGAGGGTCTCGGCGTTCTGGGCCGCCTCGAGACGCTCTTCGACCAAGCGAAGGACTTCGGCGTCGATCGCTTCGTCGCCCCACTGCATCACGCGTTTGATGCCATTCCACAGGAAGGGAAGACCGAGCGAGAGCATCGTCGGCCAGCGCGATTCGCCGCTGCTGGTGATCGTGCTGACCCCGAGACCGCCCGTCTCGGCGATGACAGCCTCGACTTCGGCCGAATGCTCCGACATGGCCTTGCGGAGCGACCGCAGCGTGCCGACAAGGAGAAGGATCGGCGTTGGCGGGCGGACACCTCCGTTGTCGAGCGGCGGTGCGATCAGCGCGCTCCGCAAAGACTTCGTAGCCTGATTCGCCGGCGAGCGGATCAAGTCGCGCATGATGTCGAGCGCAAGCGCAGGCAGGACCGAGGTCTTCACCGTGGGTGAGCCCGCCGAGATGCTGACGTCCCGTAGCTCCTGCCCTTCCTGCAGCTCGACGACGCTCACGAGCCCCTCGCAGCCGATCAGGCGAGCGACGCATGAGACGACTTCGCGGAGGATCTCGTCGCCCTCTTGGAGCGTCATCTCGAGCGACGGGTCCGCTGGCGCGAGTTTTGGCTGGAGCGAGGAGCGATGCCGCGCGGCCTTGCCGCCCGTGACTTCGCCATAGCGGATCACCGCGCCGAGGAGGTCCAGCACGCCGTCGCGACCGCCAATGTCCTGCTCTTCGCGCAACTTTGCGACCTCGAGTGCGGCGCGAAGGGCGAGGAGAGTCGAGGTGGTGTAGATGTGCGGGGCGGAGAACTTGTGAAGCGCGACGAGTAGCGCAAGCGCGCTCGCGTGCCGGGCAGGTCGATGCGGGATCTGGCGGATGAAGGGCGTCGCCAGGTTCGGGTCGAACAAAGGCGAAGGAGGTCGGGGCACCGGAAGCGCCTCGATCACGATCGTGCAGAGGAGGGTGACGAGCCCCGGCACCTCGGACAGGTCGCGGCCGCCTCGGGTGAGGGCTGCGAGGACCTTGACAAGGGCTTCGCGGTCGAGGTCAGGGAGGACCCATCGCGTGCCTCCCTCCCCGTCGTCGACCTCTTCGCGCGCTTCGTCCGCCCACCGCCTCGCCTCCTCCCAGAAGAGGGCCTTTTCCGCCTCTCGCATACCGCCCGTAGACTCGAGCGATGCGACAATGCAAGCGACCATGAGGTCGAGCATGGCCGTCCGAAGGGAGGGGGGTGCTTCCGGGCACAGGAGATGCGCCTGAGACAGGTAGAGTCGAGCCGGAGAGGGCGTCGGCGCAGCGTATTCTTCTGTACCCCGATAGTCGTAGGATGCAGAGGTGTGCGCTGCGAGGGCGTCCGAGAGGCGTTTCGCAGCCAACGCGGGCGGCGGGAAGGGAAAGATGCTGATGCTCGTCGTCAAGAACCGGATCAAGGGCACGTAAGCCTCGAGCCTCGGGTTCTGTGCCGAGAGCTCGGCGATTCGGGCCAAGACGAGTGATGGCGGGAGATGGGGGTCGACTGCGGCCGTCTCGATCGGCCCGACCGTGCTAGGCGGGAGAACATCGACCGAGATCGCTCGCTCGAGCGTAGGTTTCTTTTTCGGCGGATCGCGAGGGGAGTCGCGAGGCGTATCCCGAGGAGAGACCGTCGCAAGGGGGGGCAGCGAGAGCGGAGGCAAGTCGTCCAGCGACGTCGCGTCTCCCGTCGTGGTGGCGACCGTCGGGACCGCCTTGCTGTGCGTCTGGACGATAAAGCCGCCGCGCGAAGGCCCTGCGATGCCATAGTTGGCGGCGGGGCTCGACGACCCGGGCATGGGAGGCATCGCTGCCCTCTCCCGGCGAGCGCTCGCCTCCGCCGTCAACGGTATCTCGGCGGTGGTCACGCTTCGTTTCGGCGCCGACCCCGCCGCCCGACTCGAGGGGCCTACTCTGGGCTTGTCTCGCGCCTCGTGATGATGGTGATGGTATGTCGGGTCGGTCCCAGCCGTCGCCGCCTTGGCGATCGCCCGCTTGATTGACTTGAAGAAGGTTTGGCCGGACGAGTGGTCGTCGCTGCGGTGCGAAGTGACGGACGCAGCGTAACCCGGGGACACACGCGTCGCTTCGTGGACGGTGTCAGGCAGGCTCAGGTGCGTCTGGAGGTTGAGGCTTCTGGGTCTGGAGGAAAGGGATGACCATCAGCGCTCTTCTCGCTGACCGCAGCCCGGCTCGCTATCGGGGTTCTCGGGGGACTCACCGAGTCGGACTGCTCGGCTCTACTTGCTCGGACGGATAGTCGTCATGATGAGCTGCAGCGGGGACGTAGGCGAGTCCCCTTCCGACTCGCGCTGCAAGAGAAATTGCGGGGTGCAGAGTCAACGCCCGCAGCTGGCTCAAGTAGGGACTAGCCTGCACGATCCGCGTCACGGGTACATGTGAGTGGAGAGGGACTCACTGCGGGTCCAGTGGGAATCCAGAGTAGACGCTTCCGCTCCCGCTCAGAGCGTAGAGAGGTTCGATATGAGCGACAAAGATCCGGGCCGACTGATAAGCGACGAAGAACCTTCCGGGTCAGCTCCTCGGTTTGGCTGCCTCGGGGTCGCCAGTAACGCTCAGACTCACCTTCTACGTGACACCGATGACAAGTGCGCGCTCGAGGGCGCTGTGTGCGGCGTGGAGAGCCGGCTGGAAGGTGTACGCCTGGAAGAGGCCGCGCGCGAGGTCGGTATCCGACAAGACGGCTCGGAGCTAGCGGGGGCCTGTCGAGCGAGGGCGAATGCTGCTGTTAGATAGATATGCGCCTGCTTTGCTGCGTCGGAGTGCGTGCGAGAGCGAGCCGGGCGTCGGGCGTCGGGCTGATCACCTCGGGGCGAGCGACGTCTTCGAGCGGCGAGCGGCCGCGCGCGAACTTCTCCGCGGACGCACACGGCGACTGGCTGGATGCTTGTCATCCAGCACTAGGCCCCCCTCTGTCCCAAAGTTTTGAAGCATCCTCACGCCCCAGCATCACTCTCGGGACTGTTCTCGTATGGCCAAATACCCGTACGGTCTGGTGCGAATTGTTCTGGTGCTAGTCTCTACCCTTCGGAGCGCCTGCGAGGCGAGCCGGGAGTGTCGAGGGCTGGCCCGGCGCGATTTCGACGCCTCCCCTTGACCGGCGCCCGTGCGCGCTTCGGGTTCGGGACCCGGCCTCCTTTCGTGCGGGTTCGCCCGCGCGCCCGTTGACTTTATGTGGGCAGCTCACTCGTCGCCAGCTACATACGTGGCCAGGAGATCCGCCAGTGGCCGCAAAATTTGAAATGCAATATATTCTATCGAGTACGGAACATTTGCGTGTATTCGTCAAAGTCCTGGCATTTGGGAACGCGCCGGGGTTCGGGATAACTGCTACGGAAAAGTGTTGAGCGAGCGCTAGCATCCAGCCCATGTCGGACTTCCCAAGTCCGGCTTCTAGTCGAACTCTCCGGCCGACTCACCGTCTTCTTGCACCGGCCGGTGCAGCATCATAGGCGCCCGAAAAGCGCACCCTGGCTAACTATGCTAGAGCCTCGATGTAGGTTTGCAGGCAGAGTCTGTACTTCTTCTGACGAACAAGGCGATTAAATATCGCCAGTCTTTAAACTCAACGAGCGGACGACCGCGTGAAGGGCATGGTATCGATTAGGATTGATGCAAGTAGATGTATCTAGTAAAGTAAGAGGGCGGTGCGGAATGCGAAAGGGAAGCGCTCCGGAATGCGCACGGCTCCGCATACTGCGGCAAGCTAAGAGGACGTCGGAGGCCGAAGCGGCCACCCCCTTCCGCCGAGACGCAGATCGCCGAATGCCCAAGACGACCTCCCGCTTGACAATCAGCGAAAGAGGTAGGGAGCTCCCGCCGGCAAGTCCCGTCAAAGGTCCAGTTTACTCGCCTGCGCAACCGATAGGAAAGAATGTCAGTGTCGCTGCTTCTTGGCTGAGCAAGGCGTGGGAGACTGACCGAGGCAGTAGTGACGCTTGCGCTTGGACATGAAGGTGTCCGCGACGAGGATGGCGAACCACAGGAAGGTCAGGCCAACTGCGGATCGAGAAAGAGAAGGCCGTCAGCGCTCCAGACCAGGTTGATATCGCGGCCAACTGCCTGGGATCTTGACTCACAGAGGGTCCAGGCGAGCGCCTCGAGACTGATAAAGTACTTGCAGTTGCCGACGAACTGCTGCCACTTGGCGGTGGTCGCGTTGCAGCTGCCCGAGAACGGGACGTGCACCGTGAAGATACCGCCGACGACTCCCCCTGTGATATGTCTCTACCGTCAGTGTGCTGCTCCCTGCATCTCCAGACGGGCTCTAACTCACACATCGCGCACGCCGAGAAGACGAGGAACGCCAGGAACAGCATGGGCAGGAAGACCGCGGCCAGGGCGATGATGAGCGTCCAGATCGAGTTGAAGAGACCCAAGTTGATCGTGCCTGCAGAGTCACCTCTGTGTCAGTTCATCTGGTCAAGTCTGGACTGGCGCCTCTGCTCGCTCGTCCGGGCGGCTGCCGGCGACGTCGTCGTGCTCGCAGAAAGAGACTCACGCATCGTGTACGCGTCAGGATACCGCTCCACATTGTAGAGGTTGCCGTATCTGTTGCGCAAAGAACCCGTCAGCGATCTCGAGCCGGAGTCACACGATCCGGGCGATCCGGGACGCACTGCTGGAGGAAGTAACTCGTGATTCCGAGAGCGCCTGCGAGGGGGATACTCGGACAGGTCAGCAGCGCGCTCCGGGACAGCTTATGTGTGCGACTCACCGGCCGCGACGATGAAGGAAGACGCGATCAGGGCAATGTAGCCGAAGGCGCGCATGCCCGGGACGAACTTCTTCGCCGGGTTCTGCATCGCCGCCTCCTGTTCCGCAAGCTTGTCTTCGGCCATCTTGATTGGTTGGTAGTAGCTAGTTTGTGTGAAGATGAACTAGTCTCGAAGTGAAGGGAGGAGGCGAAGGGAGGGGATCGATGATGTGAAGGTCCCAGTGCCGAGGCAAGGCTTTTCTCCCTCGTCCTGGGCGCAAGGCAGCAGCTCTGTACGGGAAGCGATGACGCCAAAGCTGAGCTGCCGTCGCGGCGCTCTTGTGCCGATCCCAGCGAGAGCATTCTGAGCAGTTCGGGATCCGTCCGCCTGCCCGAAAGGTCCGCTCGCGTTTTCGCGCCGGGGGTAGAATCGCCTCGGCCCTAGCTGCGAAGCAACAGCGAGCTAATGGTGGATAAGCGGGATCGTATAGGGCTTTTCGCCAGCCCGAGATCTTGCCAGATCTGGAGCAATCAAGCCGAAAAGTAGCTGCGCGAGATATGCGGAGGCGCGGCACATCAGCGCATCTTGGGGAGAGCCAGGCCGAGGAGGTGACGTTGCGCGGCCGGCGACCGTCGAATTTGGCCCGCGCCATCGCGGGATGGGCCGGGGGATCTGCAGCAGTTCTCAGGCGCCGCGCCCGAGCTATGGACGGCATGCGCCCGTCGAGCCGACGCAAGTCGGACGACATGGCTCTGCTCGAGTGGTATGCGTGGCTCGAGCGTCGATGCGGGCAGAGATGCTGCTTCAACTCGCCGCCTCCCAGGAGGAACCCGCGGAGCGCCACATCAGCATAGGCGAAAAGTTTTCTCCCGGGGTACATACTGCGAGGACAATCTGCAGTAGACGGCCGCACTCTGCCGAATGTCGGGCCAGCTGCTTAAGTCATCAGCATCGATCGTACTCGAGAAGGTGATCGAGCTGAGGTGAGCACACCGCAGCTGTGAAAGAGCTGCTCTCTGTCTGATGAAGCGCCGGATCCGTACATAGGACAAGCTTGAGCGGGCTGCGGGAAGTGGCTCGGTGTGTCTGTGAAAGGTCGTGCAAAAGCGAGTAAGGAATACAACAAAGTGTGCAGACGCTGTCGGCGGCACTGGCTCGAGCCAGTTTCGCCTTCTGATGGACAAGCGAGGACCGAGGATTCTACGCTGCCGCAACAGCCGGGGCCTTTTTCGCGTCGCCGGCACCTCCTGCGGCTTGCAGCTGCTGTTGGTACTGCCCTTGCAGATTGACGATCTAAAGCGGCAATGTGTTTCGGTCAGCATCGGCTCGAGGGCGTCGAACAAATGGGCCGCGGGTCAAGAGACGTGCCTCGCCCTTCTTCTCCTCGAGTTTGCTCGACACGTCCTTCAGCTTGGTTTCGGCACGCTTGCTGCGGAGCGGAACTTTGTCAGTGACGACTCTTGCGGCCGATTCGAACGAGAAGCAGGACTCCGAGACGATGCCGTTCTCGTGCTGGACCACCCGGTGCAGCAGACGGCGACGGGTCGGACCACTCCGGAAGCGGACTAGGTCGGAGGAGAGCGAAACGTACATCTCGTCATTGATCCACTCGAGTCGCTTGTCGACATTGTGCTTGGCCTCCTCCTGTTCTTGCTTCATGAGAACGGGGCCGACGAGCTTGTACACCTTGTTGTTCGGTGTCAGGGATGCGAGCTCCTGTAGCGGTAGGCGATCGGAGTGAGCATCCGATAATCCTCTGGTCCGTCGCGAACGAAGGATGTAGCCACTCGAGGCGAGAGGATTTGTTCGCGGTGGGAGAATCTCGCGCGACGGGAACAGCCCGGACCGCTCACCTTTTTCACGCCTTCGTTCTCGGTCTTTTGAGCGTCCAAAAGCTGACGTGCTTCGACAGCGCGGGCGTAATCTGCGACGTGAGGGAGTCGAGGAGATGGTCGGAAGGTCCGGCGGAGGATCGTGCAAGGGTGCGAATGGTGTCAGCGCGCCTGAACGCTCGCTGCCACGTTGCGGACACTCTGAAAGGCTCAGAGAGGCGGACTGACCTGATTCCAGCTTGGTATAGGCTGATGTTGCGGCCTGCAACTTGGCCTCGAGGGCAGCACCCGAAGCACTTGACATTCCGGTTTCGAACGGGGCCACGAGAGCTGTACGGGAATCGCAGGACGCTTCTGTCAGTTACGATCAAGCTTCCAAGCCCGGCAGAGCCTCTGGCCGTACGGTATGAAGCTTATGCGGGCGAGTTGAGCGAGATGTCAAGTTGTCCGACGTCGCGGAGGTCTCGCTCTGGATGGCGCTACACCACGCTACAACGCTGCAGTGACGATGCTGAAGAGCTTGTCCGGCTACTTCGCGGCAGTCGCGTCGCCTGACAAGGGCGCTCCTGCTCCCAGCGCCTCTGCTGAGGCGAGCCCGCCTGCTCCTCCCGCTGCTGCCATTCTCGATCACACGCTGTCGAGCCCCGCCAGCGCGTTCACGGGCGCAAACACAGTCGCGCCAGCAGCGACACTGCTCAACGGGGCTAATGGCGGCGAGGGGTACGCGTCCGAGAGCGGCGACGAGCAGGTCGAACCCGCAGCGGGGCCTTCCTCCCCCCGCAAGCGCCAGAAGCGTCCCCGCAGCGCAACCGGCACCCGCTCCAGTCAGAAGCCCGCCCGTACCGCACCTGAATCGAAGAAGCCTCGACGATCGCCGCGTGCTCCTGCACCGAAGCGTCGGCTCGAGGCGAGTCCGACGGAAAGCGAGGAGGACGACGACGAGGAAATCGACCAGCTCGACGAGGACAGCGACCTTGCGTACGAGTCCCAAACACAGGCCGGAGAAGGAGACAGCGAGGACGACGCTGAGGAGGAGGATGAATCCGCTTTCTTCGACCTCGCCAACAAGGACATCGACGAACTGAAGGATCCCCGGACGTCGAGGTCATTCAACCGGTTCCGCAGTGAGTTGTTCGCGATCAAAAACCATGTGCCGGGCTCGTGTAGACCCAAGCAATCTGTTCTCCTACAGATGATCCCGCACGTGGTCCGATTGGGGTAGGAGATGTCGTCCAGATGCGAGCACAGGGTGGCGACGCTTGGTTCGCCGTCGTCGAAAGCATCCGGTGAGCGAGATCCTATGCAGTGATCGCAGAAAAGGCAGTGCTGAGACTCTGAACGTATAACCAGCTCAAAGACTTCAGCCTTGACGTCTCAACTGGCCTCTTCCTTCATCGGCCTCGAGACGAGCTGGCTCTACAACCAGAAGGACCTGCTGCAGCTGAAGAAAGGCCTCAAACAGAAAACGTATGCTCGATCTCGTTAGATCCACTGCGCAGGTTGGAGGTCCTGACGAGGCCCTCTGCACGCGCAGCTCGCCATGGGACGCGTGCAAGGACATGGGCCCGAACGAACGCGTCAAAACGCAGCATTGCGACTGGAACCACCAGTCCAAGGTGCTGTCGACAGGTTCATCATACTGTTTGTCAATGGTCTGCGCCCCTTGTCCTGACAATGCGCTTGCCTTCCGCCTGTTCTGTACGGCAGACCCCGAACTGTAAGCGCGATCCGCTCCTGCCCTACCGCAGTCACTCACCGAGGCTACCCCTCCGCATCATAGGGTGTACGTCTTCGACGACTGCTACCCAGCGAGATCCATGAATGCCGCCACCTCAGCGGCGCACCCGCTCGACTTCTTCTCTCACTCTGCGCTCCTCCTGATCGCGCCCTCTCGAACCGCCGGGCCGGCCCTCGTACCGAAGACGAACAGCGAACGCGACCATCGCAAGACGTCCGCGTTCGAACGGCGCCACCTGCCGCCGTACTTTTTCGGCGTCTCGGCCCTCCCGCCCGACCCGGAGAAAGACGACACAGATGCCCGGCGGGCTTCGCCGCCCAAGGCCGGAAAGCTCGCGCGCGGCCGCGACGGTGTGGCGGGAATACCCTACGTTCGCGTCGGCTTCAGCTTTGAACCGTCGAAGAAGCCGCCGGAGGACCCGGCATCTGGGTCTGAGGCCGAATCGGAGCCGGAGACGGGCAAGGGGAAGGGGAAGGGAAAGGGCAAGTTGGTGCGGAAGGGAAAACCCCAGAAGAAGCAGCGGGAGAAGAAGAAGGTCTGGCCGATAGTGCGCTACTCCCTTGCGTCACAGCCCGCCCGCAGTCTCGCTTCGCGCTGACGCGAATCGGCACCCTCGCGCTCCCGGTGCAGCAATTCGCGCCGCACTCACTCTCAGATCGCACTTACAACCCGCGTCGGGTTCAGCGCTTCTCGCGTGCCGCCCAGTGGTGGTACGACGTCGAAGAGCTATTAGCCAACGGCCACCACGGCCCCGTCTCCTCCGCTCCGCCCCCTTCCACACCGTTCTCGCTCGCGCTCGACGCGGTCACGTTCGATGCGACCGCCGCCTCAACGGCCACCGTCCTCAAGAAGCTGCAGGACCTCGCGGCGGACAAGATCGTCCGCGGCGGCGCGTTCGGCCTGACGGGGAACGCGTACCTCGTTACGCGCGCGGGGGAGCTCGTGAGCCGCTTGGTGGCGAGCGAGGGCGGGCTGCGGTTCGATTACGAGGGGGAGGACTTGGAGCGCGGGAGGGAGATGCTTGCGCAGGCGGTCAAGTGGCGGGAGGAGGTGGGCAGGCGGAAGCGCGGCGTCGGGGAGGGGCGCGGGCTCGGGAAGGAGTGGAAGTTGGATGGGGACGAGATGTTGCCGCAGGGGCACGAGTGGCTCGCGCCTGAGAGCGAGGAACGCGAGGCGATCTGAGGGTGTACGGGGCCGGGTTGGGCTTCTTTACGGTCCGTGCTACTATTCAGGGTTGTGGATCAGGCTCTCGCTTGCAACAATAGTGGAACAACGGCGGAGCATCAATGACACGAAACATGAGAGCGTAAGGAAAGCCATGTGACAACAACAGAACGGCCAAAGGGAGCACACGAGGAACGGCTGGCTCACTCAGCCGAGGCCGGTTTCCCATCCCATATCTTGCTCTTGTCGATCAAGAACCCTTTCGAGTCGAACCGAACCCCCTCCCGCTTCAGCAACTCGAGCTTCTCGTTCGTCCTCGTCCCGTCTTTCGCGCGCCCGTCCGGTTTGACGGAAGCGGCAGCCGGCTGCTGCGCAGCGGCTTTGCGCGCCCCACCAGATGCGGAGGGCAGCCATTCTCCGCCGAATCCGCCGATGTACAGGGTTGAGGCGATGACGCGGTGACAAGGCACGTAGGGCGCGAAAGGGTTCTCGCGAAGGGCGGAACCGACTGCGGATGACCGGGAGGATGAGCAAGAGGTACGCCGGGACTCGATCTGGGGGATCTGTAGGAGCTGAGTACGGACCTGCACGAGCGGAGGAAGAGAGAAGAGTCGCGAGCTGGCCATAGGTCGAGACGCGCCCGCTCGGAATCGTGAGGAGCAGGTCGTACAGCTGCGATGAGGCGTGTGAGCGGCGGGCAGAGACAGCTCGGACACCGCGCCTCACCCTCCATTGAAAGTCCGTGACTTTGCCAGTCTTCTTCCCTGTTCTTCGGAAGGCGTTGCGTTCTTGCACGGCGAGCGGGAACGGTGGCGGTTCCTTCCCGAGGACGAACGGCTCCACAGCGGGCGAGAGTGCCTTTTCCGATCTCCGGCTCACGGATAGCTTTGGTCGGTCGCTCTTGTCGTATGGCTTGACGAGCGAGTCGAGCGTGATTTGCTTGACGCGAGCAGCCGGCATTGTAGACGCGGCGACAGAAGGCGGGGAAGCGGCGGGGCAATCTGGCGGCAGCGGCGCGCGGAGCTTGAGGCTTGGCCCTGTGGAGCGCTCGAATTGGAGGCTGTAAGAGCCTGTTTGTGGCGTTCCGGTGTAGCGTTGCGGCGTGCGCGAGAGCCGGAAAGACGTGACGCAAAGTCAACTTGCGCGCGCTGTTGACTTTTGACCTTTGACCGCCTCTACACGAGCGATGAGCCCGCGTGAGCATGCGACATAGATCAGAAACGATCGCAAATATTGATTCAAGCCTACGCTGCCCGCCGTGCAGCGCGTGCGAAGCGAGCCCGCGTCGACATCGACCTGACCGACGCCGCCGACTTGAACGCAAACGCCCGCCAGCAGGCCGTACAACGCTTTGAAGCCACGCAAGAGCCGATGACTGTGCCAAAGAAGCAATTTGCGTCCATCTTTATGCCCGGACAGGCGACCAAGGGGCGATGGCTGCCCGACGTCCGCCGCGCAAAGACCCAGAACGGCGGCGCAGGCCACTTCGTCTGGGACGACCCATCGCCGAGCGAGAAAGTCGCCGCATTCGGTGCGTACACGACCTTCTTGTCCTCCCGAGTGACGCACTCACGAACAGCGACCATCCCACGCAGACATTGACGGGACGATCATCACCCCTCGCGAGGGTCGTCGCTTCCCCAAGAACGCCGAGGACTGGCAGTGGCTCAACCCCAAGGTCGTGCCGAAACTCCGAGACTTGCACCAAGCTGGGTGAGGGCGTGCTCTTGAGGGCGATCGGATCGTGTCCGGCTGCTGACTTGACCTTCGCGGACGAGGGAGCAGTTTCGCAGTCGTCTTCATTTCGAACCAAGCCGGACAGCCCGGCGCGCAGAACAAGTTCAAGGCCAAGATGCCTCTGCTGTGCGGAAAGCTCGATATTCCCGTCCGGGTCTTTGCCGCGTGGGGCTACGACGAATACCGCAAGAGCTCCACCGGGATGTGGGACGCGTTCGTCGAGCGCTTCAACGGCGAGGTGGCGGTCGGTGAGTCCCGGCCATAATCCTGCTCACCGTGTCAAGTGAAAACTGACGGTCGCGTCGGTAACAGACTATGGGCAGTCGTTCTACGTCGGCGACGCCGCGGGTCGTCCGGGAGACCACAACGACACGGACCGCAGCATGTCGCATTTTCTGCCGAGTCCGGCACCGGGCTGCTGACTGACCCCCTTTACTGCGGTCAACAGAGCTCGCCTTGAACTGCGGACTGCCGTTCTTTACTCCAGAAGAATTCTTCTATGACAAACCCGCTCTCGAGTACGCCTTGAAGGGCTGGGATGCCTCGAAACACGACCACGACGGTAAGCGACAGGGCTTCCCGAGACCCCACGTCATCGTGAAATTGACAAAAGTACGTCTCCGACAGCCCCGCTCTTCTCCCCGACCTCGACCCCTCTGCTCCCCCGCCGCAACTCCGAGTTCGACGAGGAGCACCCGCCCGAGGTTGTCATCTTCGTCGGCTTCCCCGGCTCGGGCAAGACGAGCTTCTTCAAGCAGCACTTTGCCGAAAAGGGCTATGTTCATATCGTACGTGCCTTCTTCGCTGCTTCAGAATGCATAGTCTGATCACAGCTCGCGCGCTTCCGCCTGCCAGAACCAGGACACGCTTCGCACCCGCCCGGCGTGCATCAACCTCATGCAGTCCTGCCTCTCCGCGACCCCTCCCAAATCTTGCGTCATCGACAACACCTCCCCGTCTCGCTCCGTCCGCGCCGAGTACCTCTCCCTCCTCCGCTCCTCCTTCCCGGGCGTCCGCGTGAGGTGCTTCTACTTCACGGCGCCGATCCAGCTCGCGATGCACAATTCGGTGTACCGCGCGCTGTGCGACCCGGTCGATGCGGGGAACGGCAAGATGCGGGAAGTGCTTCCGATGATTGCGTTCACGAGTTTCCGCTCGAACCTCGAGATCCCCTCGGCGGACGAAGGCGAGTTTCGATCATGGCTCTCCTCAACCTTCCATCGGAAAGGGGAGCGAAGTCTGACCCGCTCCTGCACGATCTGGACACACAGGCTTTGACGAGATTAAAAAGATCCACTTCAAGTTCGAAGGAAGCCCCGAACAGCGCCGCAAGTGGCAGCGCTGGCTCGCCGACATTTACCCGCTCAAGTCGCTCGAGCCCAAGTCTGCCGCGGCGCGCGCTCGCCCCGCGGGGGCGCGCAAGCGATGAAGCCTCAAGCTGAACCCGTCTCCTTTCTCGGCGGTCCTTGTATCGTCGAGATTCTCTCGACCCTCGTCTCTAAGCTCTTCTCTCCCTCCCTGTTGTCGTACATGCTAGTTCCTTGGATTTCTTCTGCAAATGCGACCGGTGCGAAAAGCGCTTCAAACAAGACATCGCGCAGAAGAGGGGGAGGGAGGCCTCGGTGAAGGCCCTTTTGACGAGCTTCGACGACGACTCATGCTCCGCCGCCTTCCTCGCCGACCTCTCCTTGTTGCACGCCCGGGCCGCCCTCGCCCTGCGGTCGCTTCGCGGAGACGATGTCGTCGACGCGGAGCAGCAAGCACGCAGACTGCGCACGATCAAGACAACGGCGGCCCAGCATCAGCTCGCCCGGCCCTCTCACTGATCCGGTCGAAACGAGAAGAGAACGCACCTCGATCGCGGTCTTGAGGGTCTGGACCTTGACTGCTGCCGACTCGTACAATCCGTGCTCCTTCATGTCGACGACTTTGCCCGTCTCGCCGTCGACACCGAACGAGTGTTCGCCCGCCGCGTGCTTCGCCTGCAAGTCGAGCAGAAGCACCATCACTCGTCAGTGCTGACTCTACCCGGCCCAGGAGCCCGAGCCCGTCCCGCGAATGCGAGCGAAGGAGGAGAGAAGAACGCACCCGGAGCGCAGTGAGGACCCGGATGGCGTTCCCGCCGCAGTTCTGCACGAGCGTCCGCGGGATCACCTCCATCGCCTCGCTGACCGCCCTGAACGGCCACCCCTCGACGCCCTCAATCGTGCGCGCCTTCTTCGCCAACCCGACCGAGATGGCCATCTCGGTCGCGCCGCCGCCCGGAGCGAGCCGCGGGTCAAAGACGACGTTGCGCGCGACGGCCATCGCGTCCGCGAGGTTCCGGTCGATCTCGTGCAGGATGTCCTTCGACGGACCGCGCAGGAGGATCGTGCACGCTTTCGGGTTCTGGCACTTGGTCAGGAAGGTAAAGTACCTGGGGCGGGGGGAGCCAACGCGCGTCAGTCTCGTCACCTCTATGGCACGAAGCTCGTGAGGGCCGAACTCACTCGTCACCGAGCTTCTCGACGTTGAACAAACCGCACTGCGTTCCGATGTCCGCCTCGCGGAGGTCGTCGACGCGGTTCACGATCGTCGCGCCGGTCGCGCGCGCGATGCGGTTGTTGTCCGACTTGCGCACGCGACGGATCGCCGTGATGTCGTTCTTGACGAGGTAGTGCTGCGCGAGATCTGCGGGCGGGCAAGAAGGCGTCAGGGCACGAACCAAGGCAAGTGCTCGGCAGCGCTCGACGGACCGGAGATGCCCTTCTCGGTAAAGACGAGGTCGGGCTTGAACTCGACGATGCGGTCGCACATCTGCTTGATCTGCTCCTCTTCGATCTCGAGGATACGGTTCCAGTCCTCCTCCTTCGAGACCTCGATGTTGGTCTGCGACTCTCCCTTCTTGTACTCGAGGGGGCAGTCGAGCAGGACGACGCGCGGGTTCTCGATTCGTCTCCGCATCTTGGGGTGGGTGACGTCCTTGTTGAGCATGACGCCGTCGAGGACGCGCGAGTCCTCGATCTCGCCACCGGGGACCTTTTCGACCTTGGCGTACCGCTTCAGGTCGACGGTCTTGGCGCCGGTCGAGGCGTCGTCCTGGGCGACGATACGGATCGCGCGGAGGGCGAGACCGCACATCATGTCGCTCCACCGCGAGACAAACTTGGTTCCGATCGAGGTCTTGATCAAGGCGAGCATCGACTGCTCGTTCGACGGGTCGACGGGGACCGAGATCTGCTCGATGATGAGGAGGGCCTCCTCGAGGGCGCGCTTGAACGCCGAGATGATGACGACCGGGTGGATGTTGCGTTCGAGGTGCGGCAGGGCCTGCGCGAGGATCTCTCCGGCTGGGGGCGCGAAGCGAGGTGGGAGGGGGTCAGTCTCGAGTTGCGCGCGCGTTTATAGTCGCTGGACGGACCGAGGATGATGACACTGGTGGTGCCGTCGCCGACCTCTTCGTCTTGTGTCCGCGATAGCTCGATCATGCTCTTGGCGGCCGGGTGCGCGACCTCGATCTCGCGGAGGATGGCATTTCCGTCGTTCGTCAGGCTGTGGGCTTGATGTCAGCAGGGTTCTCACGTCAGGAGCCACACGGTCCCTGCGACTGACAGGATTCCGCCCATGGCTGTGGATAGATGGTGGAGGTCAGCGGTACGGTCTGAGGGACCTCGAGAGAGGAGGGGGTACGCACGGTCGAGGATCATCTTGAGCATGGCCCGCGGGCCGCTGTGGCATAACCATAGAGTCAGTATGCGGCTATCTACGAGTCCTGGACGCTATGGAGGCGTACAGGCAAGTCCGGATGACATCGGCGACCGTCTGCACGAGGGTAGCGAGGCGACGAGGATCAGCTCTGGGAGTGTCGCACTGAGCTGGGGGCGTATTCTGTAGGCTTGCCTTTGCTGCCTGGATGTTGGCAAGCTGCGCCTTGCGGCCGTTCTGGCGCTCGGGGCCGACTTTTAGTGTTCGAGGACAAGTCGGGCGCAGGTGTCAGCGTCTGAATCGCTCCCACGCGACACAGCGGCCGGGGCTGCTGCTGGCGGGCATAGGCTCACCGTTGACGACGATGGCTTGGTTCTGCATCGTGTCCTGCGCGCAATACAGTCAGGGGGCGCGAGAACAGCGGGTGCGGACGCGAATCGACTTGGAAATTCTCACACGCCTCTTCCATTCTCGCCATTCTCGCCCGCTTCTGCACGGCTACACAGGACTAGACAGCGTCTCAAAGCTTACATTCGGACCCTCTCAGGCCACCAGGCTCTTGCTGCTGCTTCGCTCACAGTTCCGCACGGTTCTCGGTGCTCTCGCTTGACCCCTGCTCGCTTCGTCGCGACAGGACTGCAAGCCTCTACACACGCTGCTACTGGCTACCGGAGACAGCCAACTCTGACGAAACCGAGTTTTGCGGCCGTGCTGCGCGGGGATCTCGCTCGATTCTCCCTAGGATTTCCTGGCGGCGGCCTGACGCACCTACGACCCGCGCTTCTGGGTCACGACTGGAACGACGGTCACCATCGCAAGGCAGACATCGAGCTATGGGCCGCACAAGGATCCGCACGCCCACTCACAGTCACAGTCGATCGCACAAAGTCCGGACCGCCCCAGACCCGGACTCGGCTTTCCACCGCTTGACCCAAGCTGCCATGCCCACGACCACACTGGGGCCAAATCTCGGACTGCTTGGCGCCTGGAGGGCTCGCTGGAACTGTGTCCCGAAAGCTGCACCGCCTTCGGCCAGGTCCGCGGACGAACCGGGAACGAGGGCGACGGGACTGCGACCCCTCTCTGCTCGCTCTCTCCTGCCTCTGGCGCACATCCAGAGTGTCCGCGCGAAGTCATCGTACGATCACCGCGATGTCGACCCCGATCGTCTTTGCCCCGCCGCATAAGGATCGCCGCTCAAACAGCCTTTTTGGCGGTGCCGGCGGCGACGACGCGGACGACCTGCTCTCCCCGAACAACATCTTCTCCGAGTTCCCGGCCGCTGCGCGGAGAGCTTTGCCCAAGGAGGCGCGCGACATGATGGGCGAAAGCTCCAGCGGACTTCCAAGCGCTTTGCGGCGCCTCGTCGCTGGAAACCCTGGCGAGGTACGAGCTTCGTTTCCTCTTCGGTCGCGCTCAGAAGATGCTCACTAGTTGTTCAGGGATTGCCTCGGCCGCAGGACTGCGGCGGGTGTGGTGCCATCCGGTGCCGATTTTGCCATCCCAAGATGTACACGGGCGGGAACGGCGGGAACGGCGGGAACGGCGGCCTCGTGCGTCTCGACCTGGGACTCACTGCCGTCTCGACTCCGAGCGTCTTCCGCTCTCCGTCCGTCTCGAACGCTGGACCCGCGCCCGGTCTCACTAGATCAATGCGCTTCCCCGGCGCAGGCTCCCCGCACCCCTCCGCCGCCGAGTACCTCGCGCGCAAGTCGCAAGACCCCTCCCTCGTGCACTCGCCGCACCCGCTCCTCGTCCTCTCCCTCGACGGCCTCCTCGACGCCCGCCTGCCGTACCACCTCACGGGAGGCTGGACCGACGTCCTCACGCGCCCGTACCTCCTCACCTTCATGGAGTACGTCGTCCGCCCGGAATCGGACTGGATCCTCTGCTTCTATACCGAGCTCGATCGCGAGACGGCCCTCCGGACGATGCGCCAGCTGCGGTTGCCGACCGGAGGGCCGGAGGTCGACGAGCGCGATAATGTCGTCGGGTTGTGGACGCGCGAAGATATGATCGCTACGCGCGGAGGCCCAGGTCTGGATCTCCAAGTTCTCTGGGCGGGACTCGCCGAGGAAGAAAACATCCTCTGGGGGCCGAAGAATACTGGTGCGTGGTTGATGCCTTACGCTAGGAATCACTGATTGAGAGCTGACCGCGAGAACTCTTCTTCAAACGCAGTCGTCATCACCGAGTGAGTCTTCTCTTGCCACGGGGGACCCTATCCCGCTGACCGCGGACCTTGCTCTCGGAAACAGTGACCCGAGCCACTGCAAGCTCCAGCCGAAGAACTTTGTCCTCGGACCACAGATGAGCTATATCTCGTCTCAAAATGCGAAGAGCGACAATTTCCTCCTGGCCCTTATCGGCATCCTCGAGGAGCTCCTGCCGGTGGAAGACATCCCTTCGTGCATCCGCATGCGCAAGTGGAACAAGCCCGACCTGTGGACCTCGCAGGCGCAGGACGCGATTCACGAGCGCAACCAGTACACCGTCGATGGACTCGAGCAGTGCGCGCTGTTGCGTATCACCGTCCGCGCTCTCACGGGGAACCTCTACAAGTGAAGGGGGTTTCGGGGCCTTCTTGCGTAGCTGTGCTTTCTTTTCCTTCCCGCCCGTAGATCGTCTCGGAATTCGGGCTGCATGCGGACGCCGATGCCTGTCGAGATCTTGCGGGACCATGCAGCGTCGGCTTTGCGTTGCTATTGCGCTGCTTTCGAAACGAGAGCCCAGCCAGGGGACTGCCTGCGAACTGAGAAGGCCAAGCGCAAGGAAACATTGCAAACGATCCGCCTCGACTTTGCTACTGTGGGGGAGGAGAAAGCTCGAGCTCTACCGCCGTTTAGACTGGCTCTAAGGTAACATTGATCAGGGTCCAATAGATCCGCCCCCGAGGCAGACGCCAAGACGACTCTGAAGGGATAGGGAGAAGGATGAGCCGACTGATTCTTTTCACATTCGAGCCAGCGCCGTGGCGACAATGCGACTCGCGTGACTCCCCTTGGCTCGAGAGCAAAGCTATCATCATCTTCCTTGCGAGGAAGGGCGCAGTGAGTTGGACCCGCCGGTCCGCTGGAAACTTCTGTGGCTTTTATCCGAAGGAGGGTAGATGTGTCGGGTGTCTCCCGAACTCGGTCCTGTCAAGACAGCGGGAACCGGGGGGACTGTTTCATGAGGTGAGAGTCAGTTGAGCGGCACGAAGCAGGACCAGTAAAATGGAGAAAAAGCCCTGACCAGAGGGGCTCGACGCCGAACGCCCGAACAGCGGACGCTCCGGAGCAAGACTGCCTCGGCCGATTGGGAAAGGCGAGGTATCCCGCACTGCTTGCAACGGGTCTGCAGCCGAGCTCCTCCGAGGGGGTTCGGGCGGCGGGTGTAGGTAAAAGTTTCGCTGAGCCTCGAGAATCTCATGATCGATCCCCGCCATGTCCCCCTCAGGGATCAGAGTACCAGGATGCATGTCCGAGACGAGGACCCGGTTATTCTGTGGATGAGACTGCGGCGGGGAAGCAGCTTGCCGGGGCGGACCGCCTAGACTTGCTTCGCCGCGCCGTTGACCGCCCACTTTGTCGAGGACGCTGCGGAACGGTCGCCTCCCGTTTCGGCTTCCGGGGTTGAAAGGGCTGGCAGGGCGACGTCGAGGGAACCTAGACGCAACGTTCTGGATTTGAGCGAGTCTTCTCGGGGCCTCGTACTCTTCGCTCGAGTCATCCGCCGAGGAAGGTGATCTGAAGCAATTGGCGGAGCGAGGCATGATCGCTAAGTTGTCGCAAGCAGTTGAATCAGCTAGGGACCTATTTTGTGGCGTCAGCAAACTGCGACTGAGAGGACGCACCTGCGCTGGCCTACGGGCCAGATGGCACGGGCGGCGGATACGAGAGGTGGATCGTTTGCTACTGAAAGAGCAGCTAGATCAGAGGACCAACCGCGTCGCCCGTTTTCCGCTGGAAAAGCCCGCGTGACCTTTCCGGATCTCGAAGTGGCGAAAGAGGGAAACGTTGAGCTCTTATCGCCCCTTCCCTCCCGCCGGAGACTCCGAGGATACTCCGTTATGCGTCACGAACTGAGCTTGCGTACGCGATCGAGGTGACGAACGTGGCAGAGTGAGCGCAGACTAAGGAGACCGCCGAGTATTTACACGCTCTGGGCGGCTACTGACGATTGAACGGGGAGATAAGACGATAACGCGGTACAACATGCCTATCGTTGCGAAGAGGGAAAGGGAAAGAGAACTTTGTGAACTGCGCCACTCCCGTGAGAGAGCTGAATGCATGAATCCTGCAGACTCTTCGCAGTTTTGTGCCATCGAACGTGGCTGCTGCCTCAGGCCGCGACCGCCTCAACCTGGACCGGCTGAGGGACGGATTTGATCGGCTTCGCTGGCTTGAAGGATCGCACCTTGATACTGCCGGCGTTCGGCAGACGCGTGTCACCCGAGAGGAAGCGGTCGACCTCGGCGGCGCACGAGCGACCTTCGTTGATACCCCCTGGAGCGTTAAGCGCATTGTCAGTGCGTGTAAGCGACAGATCTGCGCGAGAAACCACTCACAAACGATGAGCGACTGCCCTCGTCGGCAGTCGCCGGCCGCAAAGACGCCCTCGGCGTTCGTCGCGTACTTGCCAGCCGGCGTCTTGAGGTTCGAGCGAGCGTCCTGCTCGAGCTCGAGCGCTTTGATGGCCGAAGCCTCCGGGCCGAGGAAGCCGAGCGCGAGGAGGACAAGGTCGGCAGGGAAGAACTCCTCCGAGCCGGGGACCTCGCTCATGCGCCACGCGCCCATCGCGTCCTTCTCCCACTGCACGCGGACCGTGTTGAGACCCTTGAGAACACCGTTCTCATCGCGCTCGAACGACTTGGTCGAGATCGAGTACTCGCGCGGATCCTTGCCAAAGTGGGCGGCGACCTCCTGCAGAATGCGAGGCAACTTGGTCAGCTCGCTTTCAGGCGACGTACTGCTCGGTCATGAGCTCACGCTGTGGCCGTAGTCGGTACGGAATACCTTCGGCCCTGATTGGGAGATGAACGGCTGTCAGCCACTGTAAACGTGCGGAGGCCGCGCTTCTCTGCCTTACACTGCGGCCAGGGGTTGTCGTTGGCACGCGACGACGGCGGCTGCGGAAGCAGCTCAAAGTTGACGACCGAGACCGCGCCGTGACGGAGCGAGGTACCACTGTAACGGAGAGCCCGTCAGTTCCTCCGTAGGCAGGGTGTATGCGGAACCGACCACTTACATGCAGTCGTTACCGGTGTCCTGCGAGATGGGACAAGATTGTCAGCGCCTTGGAGCACAACGTGTACGGAGAGGCGGGGAAAACCTACGCCACCGCCGACCACGACGACCTTCTTGCCCTTCGCCGAGAGGTACTCGGCGTCCTCGAGATTCGAGTCGAGGAGCGACTTGGTGTTCTTCTGTAGGAACTCCATGGCTGCGAAGGAAAGAGTGTCAGCATCAGAGTCGCCTCCACAGGTGCAGAGGGAGAACGAACCGAAGTGAATGCCGTCACCCTCGCGACCCTTGATGCGCAGGTCACGCGGCCAGGTCGCGCCAGTCGCCATGATGAGGGCGTCGTTCTGAGCGCGAATCTCGTGGATGTCGTGCGTGACACCGACTATGAGCGGAAAGACAGGCAGCGGTAAGCACGCGACCTCGACTTGAGTTAGAGAGGAGCACGCAACAACGGACCATGGGCGTTGTTGACGAAGCTGATGCCCTCAGCCGCCATGAGGTCGATGCGGCGCTGGACGATGCGCTTGTCGAGCTTCATGTTCGGAATACCGTACATGAGAAGTCCGCCAAACCGGTCGTTGCGGTCGTAAACGGTGACCGTGTGGCCGGCCTTGTTGAGCTGATCGGCAGCAGCGAGACCGGCCGGACCCGATCCGATGACGGCGATGCTCTTGCCGCTGCGGACAGACGGCGCACGCGGCTGCATCCAGCCCATCTCGAAGCCCTTGTCGATGATGGCGCACTCGATGCTCTTGATGCCGACCGGCTGCTCATTGATGCCGAGGACGCAGGCGCCCTCGCACGGAGCCGGGCAGACGCGACCCGTGAACTCGGGGAAGTTGTTGGTCATGAGCAGGCGGTTGAGGGCATCTTGCCACTGGCCCTTGAAGACGAGGTCGTTCCACTTGGGGATGATGTTGCCAATCGGGCAGCCAGAGTCCGACTGGCAGAACGGCACACCGCAGTCCATGCAGCGCGCAGTCTGGACCTTGGCTTCGTCTTCGCTGAGGCGAGACGAGAGCTCCGCCCAGTCCTGCGTGCGCTTGCGCGGGTTGCGGTACGGCTCGGCCAGGCGCTTGTACTTCATGAAGCCGCGGACCTTGTCGAGCGTCTCGACGCGCTTCTTCGCCGTCTCGCCCTCGACGAGCGAGTCCTCCATATCACCGACCGCAGGCTCGGCGACCTGCTTGCCGTTCTCGATCGGGACCGCGGCGGCCTGAGCAGCGGGGACCGGTGCCGGCTTGTGCAGGTCCGCCGAACGCTGCTTCTTCTTCATGGCGGCACGAGCGGCTTCCGCCTCGAGGACCGCCTTGTAGTCCAGCGGCATGACGCGCACGAAGCGCGGCAGGTACTGGTTGAACGAGCGGAGGATCGTCGCCGCCAGCTCTGAGCCGGTCAAGAGCTTGTGGTCCTCGATCATGCCGCGCAGCTCGGCAATCTCGTGCGGGTTCGAGACCGGGCCGAGCTCGACCATCTCGGCGTTGACGCGGTTGCGGAAGTCGCGGTTCGTGTCGAGGACATAGGCGATACCACCGGACATGCCTGCGGCAAAGTTGCGGCCGACCGAACCGAGGACGACAACGCGGCCGCCAGTCATGTACTCGCAACCGTGGTCGCCGCAACCCTCGACGACGGCCGTGACGCCCGAGTTGCGGACTGGAGCGCGAGAAGGTCAATCGTGGATCATCGCGGAGCAAAGCTTTTTGTGTAGGAAGCTCACCAGCGAAGCGCTCGGCGGCGATGCCGCGGATGTACGCCTGACCGCCGGTCGCGCCGTACAAGCAAGTGTTGCCGACGATGATGTTCTGCGGCGCGCAGGCACGTCAGCATCACCGAATATCGCAATCGTCGCAGCGACAGACTCACCTCCTCGGCCTTGAAGGTCGATTGAGAGGGCGGGAAGACAACGATGCGACCGCCCGAGAGACCCTTGCCGAGGTAGTCGTTCGAGTCGCCCTCGAGCTCAATAGTGACACCCGGTGCCAAGAAGGCGCCAAGCGACTGGCCAGCCGAGCCGCGAAGCGAGATGTGGATGGTGTCCTTCGGAAGACCCTCCTCGCCGAAGCGCTTCGAGACGTGATTCGACAGGGTTGTGCCGAGGGCACGGTCGGTGTTGACGACCTCGGCCTCCATGCGAGTCGGCAAGCCTTGAACGAGCGAAGGCTCGGCCTCCATGATGAACTTGTTGTCGAGGCGGCTGCAATCGATTCTCCAAGTCAGCTCGAACTCTGGCGGGCGGAACAAGGAGGACAGTTCTCACTTGAAGAGCTTGTGCTCCTGCGCCTTGAGCTTGTAGGTCGCGACACCCGGGCGCATCTGCCACGCGGGCTTGAGCAGAGCCGACAGGTCAATGTTGGCGGTCTTGGGGTTGCGCAGCGTGTCGTCGACGCGGAGAACGTCGGCGCGGCCGACCATCTCGTTGATCGTGCGGAAGCCGAGCTTAGCCATGATACCACGGAGCTCTTCCGCGACGTAGTAGAAGAAGTTGATGACGTGCTCAGGCGAGCCGGTGAACTTCTTGCGGAGCCTGGAGGGTGCAGTCTGTGTCAGCCGTCGATCTCGTCCGTGCGCAATGGGCCACCGACTCACTCGGGGTCCTGCGTAGCGATACCGACGGGGCAAGTGCTGCACGACAGGAATGGGTCGTCAGTGATGAGCTAGGCATGGAGTCTGCAACGAAAGGCGCACTTGAGGTGGCACTGTGCGGAGTAACGAGAGATCCGAGTCAGCGTCTGGGATGGCCAAGGCGAGAGCGGCCGCAACGCACCTTGCGCATCATAGTGCAGCCGAGACTGATCAGAGGCGTCGTACTGAAACCCCATTCTTCCGCGCCGAGGAGGCAAGCGATGGCGACGTCGCGACCGGTACGGATCTGGCCGTCAGTCTGAAGTGTGACCCGACCTGTCGGGAAAAGAGCGCACTCCCGTCAGCAATGCACGTCGAAGCAGGATGAAGCGCATCGCGAACGCGCAAAGGATCGAAGGCTCACCTCGGAGGTCGTTCAGCACGAGCGTCTGGTGGGTCTCGGCCAGACCGAGCTCCCACGGAAGACCCGCATACTTGATACCCGTCCAGCGCGAGGCACCCGTACCGCCGTCGTGTCCCGAGATCAGGATATGGTCGGCGCGAGCTTTGGCGACACCGGAAGCGACGACACCGACGCCGACTTCCGAGACGAGCTTGACAGAGACGCGGGCGCGCGGGTTCGCGGCCTTGAGGTCGTAAATCAGCTCCTTGAGGTCCTCGACACTGTAGATGTCGTGGTGAGGAGGCGGCGAGATGAGACCGACACCGGCGGTCGAGTGGCGAGTGCGGGCGATCGACTTGGACACCTTGTGTCCGGGCAGCTCTCCACCCTCGCCCGGCTTGGCGCCCTGAGCCATCTTGATCTGCAGCTCGTCGGCATCGGCGAGGTAGTTGGCCGTGACTCCAAACCGGCCGGATGCGATCTGCTTGATGGCGGACCGCATCGTGTCTCCGTTCGGCATAATTTCGGAACGCTCGGCGTCCTCACCGCCTTCTCCGGTGTTGGACTTGCCGCCGATGCGGTTCATCGCGATGGCGAGACTCGAGTGCGCCTCCATCGAGATCGATCCGTACGACATGGCGCCGGTGACGAACCGCTTGACGATCTCGTGCCAGGGCTCGACCTGCTCGAGCGGAATCTCCTGCCCCTTCGAATAGTCGAACTCGAGCAGGCCTCGGAGCGTGACGGCACGGACTTGGCGCAGCATGTTAGCCGAGTAGGCCTCGTACGACTTCTGGTTCTTCTCCCGTACGGCGTCCTGGAGAGAGGCGATACCGGCAGGGTCGTTGATGTGCGCCTCGCCTCCGTCGCGCCAGTGGTACTCGCCCGTCTCGGGCAAGCCCGGCGGGAGGACCGTCTCGCGAGACGGGTAACCGCGCTCATGAAGCTCGAGCGCATCGAGCGCGAGCATCTCGAACGTCGCGCCCGAGATGCGCGAGGCCGTGCCGAGGAAGCATCGCTCGACAACCTCCTCGCTGAGACCGAGGATCTCGAACACTTGCGCGCCTCGGTACGAGGCGAGAACGCTGATGCCCATCTTGGACATGACCTGCGACGGGGAGATGGACAGAATCAGTCTTCGTCGCTAGGGCGGCACATGCTTGCTTGTACCGACCTTGAGAATACCGTTGTCGACGGCATGGCGGTAGTTCTGAATGATCTGCTCGTCGGTCAGGTCACCTTTGAGGAGGCCCTCGCGGCGCAGCTTGAGCATGGCCTCGTAGCAGAGGTATGGGCAGACGGCGTCCGCGCCGTAGCCGACGAGGACACAGACGTGGTGGACCTCGCGCGCCTCGGCCGACTCGGCGACGAGGGCAATCTTGGCGCGGGACTTGTTCCGGACGAGGTGGTGGTGCACGCCACCGACGGCGACGGCGCTCGAGAGGGCGACGCGCTCCGCCGAGACGGCACGGTCGGACAGGATGACGATCCGGACATTGTCGGCGATCGCCTGGGAGGTCTCGGCGCAGATGCGGTCGAGGCAGCGCTCGTAGCCCTGGACGCCCTCGGCCTTGTCGAATGTGATGTCGATCGTCCGAGCGGTCCAAGCCGGCTGCGTCGCGCTCAGGCGGCGGAGGGCCGCGAGCTCTTCGATCGCGAGGAGCGGCGACGGCAGCTGCAGACGGCTGCACTGCTTCGCGTTCATCTCGAGGATGTTCGGTCCGTTGCCGACTGCGGGAGGAGCGAGGGAGAATCAGTTTCTGAGGCTCGGCAAGGGCAGCAACATCCGTCGGACCCACCATTGCTCTCGAGGGACATGACACAAGCCTCCCGGATCGGGTCGATCGGCGGGTTCGTGACCTGCGCGAACAGCTGGCGGAAGTAGTCGTACGTGACCCGCGGCGCGGTCGCCATGCACGCGAGCGGGGCGTCGTTGCCCATCGAGCCGAGCGCTTCCTTGCCCTCGTTGACGAGCGGCCGGAGCAAGAGGTCGAGCTGCTCGGCCGAGTATCCCGCAGCGAGCAGGCGCGGGTCGGTCGAGACGGTCACGTCGTCGAGCTGAATGTCGCCCGAATCGCCGTTGGCGCTGTGGCGCGCCTTGTCCTTGGCCAGGATGTCCGGGAGGCGGAGCAGCTCGCTGCCGATCCAGTTCGCGAACGGCTGACGCTTAGCGGAGGTCATCTTGAGCTCCTTGTCGTCGACGATGCGGCCTTCGACCGTGTCGACGAGCAGCATCTTGCCCGGGTACAGGCGACCCTTGCGGGTGATCTTCTCCGGCTCGATCGTGATCGCGCCGACCTCGGACGCGCAGACCATGATGTCCTCGTTGGTCGTGACCCAGCGGCAGGGGCGGAGACCGTTCCGGTCGAGGTTGGCACCGCAGTAGCGACCGTCCGAGAAGGTGAAGAGCGCGGGGCCGTCCCACGGCTGAATCGGGGGCCAAAGCAAGATCAGCGCAATTCGGGACATAGAAGAGCGGAGGGCAGAGAACGCACCTCCATGAGGCACGAAGCCCATTGGTAGAACGCAATCTTCTCGCGCTCCATGTCCGGCTGGTTCTGCCACGCCTCGGGGATCATGAGCATGACCGCCTCAGGCAGCGACAGGACGCCGTTGACGGTAAGCAGCTCGAGGACGTTGTCGAACGCAGCCGAGTCGGACCCGCCGGCCTCGACAATCGGGTACAGCATCTCGAGCTCGTGGCCGAACTTGGCCGACTGCATGTTGCCCTCCTTCGAACGCGCCCACGCCTTGTTGCCGCGGACCGTGTTGATCTCGCCGTTGTGCGCCGCCCAGCGCATCGGCTGCGCGCGGTCCCAGGACGGGAACGTGTTGGTCGAGAAACGCGAATGGACGAGGCAGAAGTGCGAAGAGAACATGGCGTGGTTCAGGTCGTGGTAGTAGTTGTAAACCTGCGGCGGCGAGAGCTGGCCCTTGTAGACGATCGTCTGCGGCACGAGCGAGCAGATGTAGAACCCGTTTTCGAGCTTGAGCTGGTGGGTCGCCTGCTTCCGCAGGACGTACAGCTGCCGCTGGAAGTGCTGGTCGTCGAACTCGACCTTGTCCTCGCCGGTCTGGCCGTCGAGCGACTTCTTCGAGTCGGCGCCGTAGTAGCTCTTGAGCACGACGAACGGCTGCAGCGTGAGCGGCTCACGGGAGAGCGCGGCCGGTCCGAGGATCGTGTTATCGATGGGGACGTGCCGCCAGCCGAGGACGCGGAGGCCGAGCTCGTCGGCGATGCGCGCAAAGGTGGCCTGCTGCTCCTTGACGCCGGCGTCGTTGTGCCAGTCAGGCGAGGCGGGCTTACGGAAGAAGACGTTGCCGACAGCGTATTCGCCCTCCTTGGGCAACTTGTGACCGATCTCGCGCTCGCCCTCTCGGACGAAGAACGAGTGAGGCATGCCGACCATGACACCGGCGCCGTCCCCGTCGCGGGCATCAGCACCAGTCGCACCGCGGTGGGTCATGTTGCCTGTAGTTGGCGAGCGATAAAGCGGATCCGGGGTCAGCGCGGAGTCCGGAGATGCGGGGGCTAGATGAGCCGCTTTTCGATGACCGCGTCATGAGACGGGAGACTCACAGAGCAAGTGCCTGGCATCGCTGACGATCTGAGTAAGACGGACCGAGGTCAGCTACCGCAGGCGGACGGGAAAGACTCGTCTTTCCGCCGCCACCGATAATCCGGCGGCGGGACGAGTCGGTCGGTGCACGTACCTTTCGGCTCGGCTTGCCCTTGATGTGGCACACAAAGCCGACACTATGGTGTAGAAGTGCGTACGAGCGCGCAGGGCCGACTCCGGTCAGCGCGATCTTCGGGTGAACCGGTGCGGACGCACGTGCAACCGGGCGGAACAGCGGCGGCGCGACTCACCCGCAAGCATCCTTCTCCTCGTCGGGGTTGTACAGGCCCTGCTTGGCGGGCAAATTGCCGAACGAGTCGCGCACTACGTTCGCAGCATGGTCGAGCTCGTCGTCGTCGTCGTCGTCGTCGCTGTCTTCGGCGTGGTCGGTGCCGTAGTTGCCGGACCCGTTCGACGGGAGACGGCGGCGGTCCTCGAAGTGGGTGTCTTCGGCGAACGAGACAGACTTGGTGCGCTGGTAGTCGACGAGCTCGGTCGCGTTAGCGTGCCTCGGGGCCATGTAGCGCGGCTCGCGGGGGCAAAGCGGGCGGGAAACGAGGGCGAGGTAAGGCGGAGGGAGTGGGGGCGGCAGTCGGAAGCCGGCGGCGGACAACGGCGCGGCGGGACGGCGGACGGAGAGGCGCTCGCGGGTAGAGCTTGCTGTACGCTTCTGACGCTCTTGAGTTCTCTGCGCGGCTCTGTTCAGCGGGTGCAGGGGGAGCGAGCGAGGCGGCAAGCGGGAGGGCGAAAAAGAGGGCGGCTCTCGCGGAAAACACGGCGACTCGCTTCGGCCGGGTCGCCTCTCGGCGCAGAGATAAGCTCACTCTGCGTTCTCGCACCAGCAAAGCCTCCCGATCTGGCCTCACACTCGGTCTACGCACTTGTCTGCCCCTCCTGCAGCTGTGCCCGCTGCTCCGGAGCGGTCCCTCGCTGCACAAGAAACTTTTTCTCCCTTCCTCCACTCCGCTCGATTGCGGCTCGCTTCTGTCCGGGGCCGCACGCAACGATCACTCTGCTGCAGCCAATCCGACTCGAGTCTATTCTCCTGGTTGCTTGCTGTACGAACCCCGCGCCGCCTGCCTTTGGGCTTTGCCTCTGCTACAAGCATCTCACGGTGTGGCGATGCTGCGGCCTTATCTCGACCGTCGGCGCCCCCTCCGATCGACAGCCTGCTGTCGCTGCCGACGCGGTCCAGCTGACCGGCGGACAACGCCTCTACCGATGAGCTCGTCGGCAGTCGGTCGGGCCAGTGTGGGTGCGATTCCGCCGCCCAAGGCGATCCGAGGAGAGTCACCTGCGAGGGACTGTCACATGCCACGGCGAGACCAAGCTTTCAAGCCGAAGGACGCCGCCGCCTCTCTTCGAAGGACCGACCTCGTCAGCCGGCCTCTCCTCGGATACGCATTCGCTTCGTACGCCTGGCTGTGATACACTGAGTGCTCTTGAACGGCGGATACGGCGGACCGCAAACAAGCGGCGTGCGCCCCCGCGAACCCTTTCCTGGAATCGCGAAATCGGCCGGCTCCCTAAGAAGCTGCCAACCAGCATTCGTGAAAGGCATATTACAGCGTAAAGGATGCTTCTCCGAGAGCAGATCCACATCGCACGAGAGATGGTTTTCCCCTCGGGCTGAACGAGGGGTTGCAAGACCTCCTGAGCTCTGGTTACCTCCCTCCCCGCACAGCCACGCGCAGGGAGCGAAAAGCTCAGTCATAAGTCGCGGAAGGAGAAGGAGGTGCGATGGGACGGGGGGCGCGCAGTCGAGTCAAGGAAGAAGATGGAAGAAGTCGGAGTGTGAAGAGGTCACGGGGTCGAGGATCGGGAAAACTTCGGGTTCGTGATGGGGCCGGCGGAAGCTCTGCTGAATCAGGCGCACTCCTGCGGCGGCGTCACGAGACCACTGTTCGGCGCCTGGTCCTGCAGCGGCTTCGCGTCCATCTGTCCGAGCGAGAGCGATCCGAGGTTGAGGCTGTGCGTCGGTGTCGGGTCCTGGTTCAGCCAGTCCGACGTGATGTAATTGCGCAGCCTGCGGCGGGGGGCTCTCAGTCAGTTCCCGAGAAGTACGAGACGAGCACACGTGCGGCAGACTCACGAGTCGGCGAGCACGACAACGACGTTCTTGCCCTTGACGCCACCGGCGACCTTGCGGCCTTCCTCGCTCTTGAGCCACTGCACTGCCGCCGCGACGCTCGCGCCGGACGAGCCGCCGACGAGCAGGCCTTCGGAGCGGATGAGGCGCTTCGTCATCGCGAACGACTCGGCATCGCGCGTCTTGAGCCAGTGGTCAATGTCAGGGTGCGAGAGCACGGCGGGGACCTGAGCAGACATTCCGAGTAAGCTTGTATCAGCATGAAGCCTCAGACAGAGCGCGCGATATAGCTTACAAAGTCATAGCCAGTTCCCTCGACCTATGCAGAGAGAAGAAGCGAGTTAGGCGACGAAGCCTCCCGGCGGCTCGGAAAGTCGGCAGTGCTCACCTTGTACACGGGGCTGTCACCGTCCTTGAGCTCATTGAGGCTCTCCGGCCGCGCGAGGATACTCCCAACCGGGTCGACCCCGACGCTCACGAGCTGCGGGTTCGCCTCGCGGAGGCGCTTCGCCAGTCCGGAGAGGGTGCCGCCGGTTCCGGTACCGGCGACGACCACGTCAACCGTCCCTGAAGAGGGGCGCTCTGCGGTGGAAGGGACAGCGGCGATCGAGTCGAGAATCTCTGGGGCGGTGGTGTAGTAGTGCGCTTCGGGGTCTGTCAGGCGGGCAAGGTGACTCTCCCGTCAGCTCCGGCGCCCGGAGAACGCTTCCAGTCCGACCAGTCACTCACTCGCGAGGTTGTTGTACTGGTCAAGCATGACGGCGCCCGGGGTCGTCTCGACGATCCGCTTCGCGAGCGAGATGTGCGACTCGGGCGAGTCCCACGCTGCCTCGGTCGGCGTCCGGTAGATCTCGGCGCCTGTTGATCGGCGGATATGCTCAGTCCCAAGTCCAGCTTGCACTCGCGCGAAGGCAGGTCTGGGCACGCACCGAGTGCCTTGAGGGTGTTCTGCTTCTCGCGACTCATCTTCTCGGGCTATGGGATTCCAGTCTCAGCCTCCGACCCCGATCCCCTGGCTCGACCAGATAGACGCACCATGACGATGATGCAGCGGTAGCCCTTGAGCGCCGCCACGAGAGCCAGTCCAATGCCCGTGTTGCCGCTCGCTGCAGAGGGGCCGGAATCAGCTCAGCCCTCAGACCCAGGGACTCGGGCCGGAACAGCAGGACGTACTCGGCTCGACGAGGATCGATTGGCCGGGGACGAGAACGCCCTTGCGCTCCGCTTCCTCGACCATGCGCTTCGCGATCCGGTCCTGTCTCACCCGCCCCAAGGCAACATCAGCACCGCGCCTGGACCTTCACCTCCGTGCCCGGACCTCCTCCCCGCCTCACTTTGACAGATCCTCCGGCGCTGAAACCTTCGACCTTGGCGAGCAAGTTGCACTCGAGCCCCTCCTCGCGGGCGATGCGGTCCAGGCGCACGAGGGGCGTCCCTCCGATCAGGCTCAGCGCCGAATCGTGAATCGCCGGCCGGGGCGAGACGAGCGTCTCGGTGACCGGAGCCGCAGCAGTGTGGTCCGTAGCCATCGTGTGGGCTACAAGGGAATCCGGGTTGAACGGATTCGAGGGGTTGATGTGTTGAAGTTGATCGCGAACGCAGGCAGTGCTGTTGGAGACTGCGCTGGTCGTATGCGAGAAGCGAGACAGACCGGCCTGGGCCTCTACGTATGGTCTCTCTCGTCGGTGTTGGTACGCTGTGGAGTGCTTTGCAAGAGGGAACACGCGACCAGGCGTTGCAAAGCTCTGAGCCCAAGCACCGGCATGCCGAAGTTGAAACCGCGCGTTCCAGAAAGCGAGGCCCCGCATCTTCGGATCTTCGGCTCGTCCGCAGGCGTGATCGAAAGAAACACCACGGCCTCAAAGCTCGCACGCCAGAGCACACGAGACAGGGCATAGAAGATAGTTGAATGCGATTGCGAATGCGAGATAATGCGAGGGGATAACGAAATTCCTGTGGGTTCTATTCCATACTTTTCCTTCTCCAGCTCATCGCGCCTCCTGCTCTTCTCCGCCACTCCCCCCTTCCTCCGTCGCGCCATACTCAACCACCTGCGCCTGCTGACCCTGCGTTCCGTCATAGTACAGCGGAACCGTGGCACTCGCGACCGTCGTGCCCGAGTGCAGGACAGGGCCGTTCGAGACCGCCGCGTGAACCGGCTGCGTCCCGCCCGGGGCGGACGTCGCTGCGAGCGCATCCGCGAGCGCCGCGTGGTGATGGATTTGCTCCTGGTTGTGCACAAGTGAGGGCGCATGGTAAGCCTTTGAGACCGAGGCTAAGAGAGCTTCGTCTAAGGGAGCGCACCTTGAGGACACGCAGCCGCTCGCGGTACTCGTCGGCTCGGCGGTCGAGCATGCTCACGCTCTGCAGCGCTTTGATCAGGTCGCCGTCCTCCTTCTTCGCGTTCGACTGCTGGTGGCTCGAAGCAGCGGCAACGGACTGAGCGCCGTTCGCCGCCGGTGCGGCCGCCTCGGACTGCTCCTGTTCTTCGCGCGGCGCCCCGGCCGCCCCGGGAGCAGAATCCGATTCGCCGCCGCTGCCCGCTGCGCCGTCCGCAACAACAACTCCGTCCTGTCCCTCTGCGGCCGCCGCCGCAAGCGCCTTGGCCCGCTTCTTCTCCTTCTTCTTGCGGTTCCGTGCCTTTTTCCGCTCGAGCGCCGCCTGCTCCCGCTCGTCCAGGTCGTGCTGCTCCTGGTCCGACGCTCCCGGAGGACCGGGCGGAGCCGCCCCACCGAGCTCGTCCCGCATCCGGCGCTGGAGGGACCGCGCCTCGCTCGCTTCGAGGGAGAGGCGCGCGACGCACTGCTCGAGCTCTGAAATCGCGGCCATGAGGGACGGCAAGCTCGCCGGGCCGAGCGTGAGCGGGTCGGACGTGTCGGAGAGGATGCCGCTCAGCATCGGGTCGCTGCCGCTCGCGGCGCCGCCGTCTGAAGTGGTCGCGAGCTGGAGCAAATCGGCCGGGACGAGGCCGCCGACCGCGTTGGCGCCCTGACCCTGCTGGGCCTGCGCGAGCCGGTTCACAATGTCCTCGTACGTCGACGGCGTCGACCCTGCTCCACCCTTGCCGCCTGCGGCTGCGGTGGCAGAGGAGGGAAACGGCATTCCCGCGGATTTGGCGAGCGCGGTCAAGTCGATGGGGAAAGAAAATTCGCGACCGCCATCATCGCCCTCGTCTTCCTCGTCCTCCTCGTCCTCGTAGTCCTCGTCGTCTTCATACTCGTCATCATCGTCCGCCTCTCCGTCTGCCGAGATCCATTCCGCCCCGCCCTGACCGTGACCGTGACCGTGACCGTCGCCGCGGGCTGTTCCCGGAACCATCCCGAGGTAGCGGCCGTCGGTCGTGAACTCGTGATGCCCGTACAGGGATTGGCCGCCAAAGACGTCGAGAAAGGCGGCGTCGGCTGCGGCGGCCGCGGCGACGCGGTCGGGAAGCGGGGCCGATCCGAAGAGGCGAGACTGCTCAGCGCGGACGTCGGCTTCGAACAATGTGCCCCAAGAGGGAGCTTGACCTGCGAGCGAAGAGTCCACATGACAATGAGCGCTGACGGCTTGAGAACGCGTCATGACGGTGGGTGCGCACCAGATGGCTGCGGTTGCGGGGGCGGTTGCTGGTGGTACTGAGCGGCTTGCGTGGCTGCTGCGGCTGCGGCTGCTGCTGCCCAATGCTGCTGGTGGTCGTACCACCTGTCCCTGGTCAACTGGGCGTAGTAGCGTATGGTGCCGGCTGCGATCCTCCACTGCTCGACGAGGGCCCACTCGGCGTTCGAGCTCGGCTCCGGGCGGGCGGAGCAGCCGGGCGGGAGCGGGAGCGAGTCGAGCCATTCGCGGGTGAGGTGCGACGGCTCGAACTCGCGCTGGACGTGCGGGTCCGTCAGGTAGTAAAGGTGGTGGACGAGATCGTCGACCGACGCCGGCGGGTGACCCGCCGCTCCGGCCGTCGCTGCGGTCGCCTGGGGCTCATGCTGCGGTGCGCGGGAGCTCGGCGGAGGCGGTGGCGAGGCCGGTGCCATGCGAGCTGCGCGGACACGGGCGAGAAGGGCGAGCAGGCGAGTGGAATTGCGCCGCCTCTTCCCGTGCGCAGAGGCGCAATGCACAATAGTGTGCTTGATTACACTTTGGTATTACAGCTCGAGGGAGCGGCGCGAGGGGGCGGAGTTGTATTACGCGGATTAGGTTTCATTACTTGTCGCGGTCGAATAGCCCGGTTGTATTGCATGGAATAGTACTCGGATTGTAATGCGCGCGGTTCGCCTGCGCCCCGAGTTGATCCGGGTCGTTTCGTTGCCTTTCTTCTGTGCGACACGCTCTACACACCGTGTGAGTCTTCCAGGGCGTCTCGCGCATCGCCGTTGATCCCTGTTGGCTGACGGTGTGAGCCTTCATCGCCCTGGATCGCGCTGTCCCTGTGTGCGGGTGTGTGTGCGGCGGATCAGCTCCACATCCGACAATGCCTGCCTCGCTCTCTTCCAAGCTCTCCATCAAGGATGTCGACCTGAAGGGGAAGCGCGTCGTCATGCGGTGCGTCGCTCGCTCTACTGCGGCCGGCGTCTGGCCCCACCGAGGGCGCTCTTGACCGCCCCCCGACCCGTTCCGTTCCGCTCACCCCCCTGGGACCCGTCCGCAGCGTCGACTTCAACGTCCCCTTTGACGGCGAGGGCAACATCACCAACAACCAGGTAAGGTCTTGCCCCTCCGCGACCTCTCCGCCCGCCCGCTGATTTTGCGACCCCTCAACTCGAACCCCTTTGCAGCGCATCACCGCGGCCCTCCCGACCGTCAAGTACGCCATCGACCAGGGCGCCAAGTCCATCGCCCTCCTCTCTCACCTCGGTCGCCCGAACGGTGCCGCCGTCCCCAAGTACTCCCTCAAGCCCGTCGCGGCCGAGCTCGAGCGCCTCCTCCCCGGCAAGAAGATCCAGTTCCTGCCCGAGTGCGTCGGCGCCGAGACCGAAAAGGCCGTCGCCAACGCTCAGGACGGCGAGATTTTCCTGCTCGAGAACCTCCGCTTCCACATCGAGGAGGAGGGCTCGAGCAAGGACAAGGAGGGCAACAAGACCAAGGCCGACCCGGAGGCAGTCAAGCAGTTCCGCGCCTCGCTCACCAAGCTCGGAGACGTCTACATCAACGACGCGTTCGGCACCGCTCACCGCGCTCACTCGTCTATGGTCGGCATCGACCTGCCCCAGAAGGCTGCCGGTCTCCTTATGACCAAGGAGCTCGAGTACTTTGCCAAGGCCCTCGAGAAGCCCGAGCGCCCCTTCCTCGCCATCCTCGGTGGCGCCAAGGTTTCGGACAAGATTCAGCTCATCGAGAACCTCCTCGACAAGGTGCGCTTGGGCGGAGTCGTCTCTCACAGCGGAGAACGGCCGCCTTGCTGACACGAGCCGCGCACTCGCTCTGCATCTGCAGGTCGACTCGCTCATCATCTGCGGCGGCATGGCCTTCACCTTCAAGAAGACGCTCGAGAACGTCTCGATCGGCAAGTCGCTCTTTGACGAGGCCGGTTCGCAAAAGGTGGCCTCGCTCGTCGAGAAGGCCAAGGCCAAGAACGTCGAGCTCGTCTTCCCGGTCGACTACATCACGGCGGACAAGTTTGACAAGGACGCCAACACCTCGACCGCGACCGACAAGGAGGGCATCCCCGCCGACTGGCAGGGCCTCGACGCCGGCGAGGAGAGCCGCAAGCTCTTTGCGCAGGCGATCCAGAAGGCCAAGACGATCCTCTGGAACGGCCCCGCCGGTGTGTTTGAGTTTGAAAAGTTTGCGGGCGGCTCCAAGGCGACGCTCGACGCGTGCATTGCGGCCAAGAACAACGGCGCGACGGTCATCGTCGGCGGCGGTGAGTCTTGTCTTCTTCCTCTGACTCTCGTGGCCGCCATGCGGTTGCGCGTATCGGGAACTGTGTGCTGACAGTGCGCGAACCCTGACAGGCGACACGGCGACGGTCTGCGCCAAGTTCGACGCCGAGGACAAGCTCTCGCACGTCTCGACCGGCGGCGGCGCCTCGCTCGAGCTCCTCGAGGGCAAGGTGCGTTCTCTATCTCCTCTCTCGATTGCTGGGCGACCCATTCGCCGGGATGAGGGAGGCCGGCACTCCCTCTATGAGCATGTTCGCTGACCGAGGCTCCTCTCCGCTGCGCAGGACCTCCCGGGTGTCTCGGCCCTCTCGGAGAAGAAGTGAAGCTTCCGGCTGTGAGCCTCGGAGGAAGGGGCTGGTGTGCGCGATGGGTCTAGAAGCAGTAACCGCCTTGAGTAGCTGTGAATGAACAAAAAGGAAACTAACCAGCTGCGTAGCTCGGAAAGTTCCGGTGGCTTGACCGCGCTTGCAGGACGCGTCGCTGACGACGAACGTGACTGATTGAGAGTGTATGGGAAGCAGCGTTCTTGGTTCATCGGAGCTTCGTTCTCGAGGGGGGAGATGGGGTCCGGCCACCTTTTTCTCCCTCTCACACCACGTCAAGCATGTCTGACCATTTACCCGTCTTCCAGAGCTCTTTGGTAGGCCTGAAAATCCTCAAAGTTTCCAGAGACCCTTGCCCGCCGCTTCGTGACTCCACTGATGCGCTTCCCCCACCTCATCGTTTCCCCATCTCGGCCGACATGTTTCCAGGCATTTGAGCGCCGCTGGACCGCAGATGTCGTGCGAGGTAGGCCGGTATCGTACCACGAAGGGTCTGCAGTGCGAGCTGATGTCCAAGTGCCGCCACAGCGGTTCTGAGTACGGTGTTTTTCCACCGGCTGCTCGGCGGGTTCCAGCCGACCTCGTTCGAAGTCTGCGGCGTCACTTTCGTGCGTATTGGCTCTGCCAGAACCTACCTCTAGATGACTGACCTCCGTATGCCCAGTCCGCGCCCGCCGCACCCGAGTCCGACGCCGTCATCGCCGCCAAGACAGAGCTGATCTGCCGCGCCCTCCTCGACGATCAAAGAGAACCTCCGTTCAGCCAGCCTCGCAGCAAGAAGCTCTTCGTCTCCTTCTATCCGACCCCGCTGCCGGCGTTACCGCCCGCCACGGGACCGGCACGACCACCACGCCAGCGAACGTGGTCCTACAATCCGAACCTGCCGCGCGCACCCTCTCCCGCTGCGGCCGGTCCCACCCCGAGCAGCGTCGAAGGTCCCTCGAACTTGGGTCCCACCACCGCTCCTCCTCCTCCACGCAGCTCGAGGCGCGCATCGGCAGCGGCCCTCGCGCACGCAGCTCCGTCCGCCGTCACCTCCGCGCTCGGGTGGTTCTCCGCCTCGGCGCGGGCGGCCTGGGTTGGGACTCAGGACGACTCGTCGATTGCGGCGGGGTCTGTGCGAAGAGCCGCCGGGACGGGCGCAGAAGGTGGAGGGGTGGAGGGGCAGGAAGAGGAGGTGAGGATGCTCGAGGTGCTGCGCGAGCAGGGGAAGACTCCGTTCGAGGGCTGGGTAATCAATCTCGAGGTGCTGTCCGAGCCGAGAGCGCCTTCGGCTCGTGCACCGGGAGAGGAGGACGAAAGTGCGTACCCTCTTCACCCCAAGTCGTCTCCATCCGCTGACTCAAAATCGTCTCCATCCGCTGACTTTTGGCGGGAGGACAGGACTGCGAGCCCAGCTGCACGATTTCCTCCTCCGCGCGCTGGAGTTTACCTTGATCCGTCCATCTCACATCCCGCCAATCACCACGACCGACCTCATGCCTTATGGCTGCCTAGTCAGTAGCCGGGAACGGTTGGCTCACCCCCTTTACCTCCTCGCGGCTCACGCTTCCCGCTCGCAGATCTTGGTCGACCCGCCAAAAGCGCCCTTCGACGTACCAAGACGGGTCGAAGCCGAAGTGACGAGCTTCCCGGCTCTGCACCGGACCCTCGTTGCGACTCCGCGGTCGGACCGAGCGATTCAGCGCGCAGTGAGCGTCGGCAGGCGCAGGTAGTTCGGGTTGGCTTGAGTGCGGGGCGGAAACGACAAGTGATGCAACATGCTAGTGGGGACGAGTTCTGTCTATAGATCGGTACAAAGAAGGCGGGGTCCCTTCGAAAGGAAAACGCCACGGTCAAGGCGCTGGTGCCGAGGGCGGCGTTTCGGTCTTAGCGTCGCCGTTGTGCGCGGCGCCAGCCGCCCCATTCGCCTCCCCCTTGCTCTCCCGCTCCTTCCGCTTCTGCTCGTTCAGAGCCCGAATCCTCGCGTCGTTCTCGCGCGCCTTCTCCTTGCCCCGCTCCCGCTTCAGCTTCTGCATCTCCTTCCGCCGCTCGGCCTGTTCCCGCTCGCGCGCTTCCTTCGTCTCGTGGAACTCGCACGCGTGCTCCGTCCCAGGCGCCTCATCGGCGGCGGGCTCTTCAGCGGCTTCTTCGGAGGCGACGGTGGCGGGGGACCGCAGCGCGGCGCAGCAGGTCTTGCAGACCCGGTTGCTGCACTTGGCTGCGGCCGCGTTCGTGCACGAGGGCGTGGTGCACGGGAACGTAGACGGAGCGGCGACCGCCTCGCCGTCGCCCGCCGCGGCCGTCGTCGTCGTCGACCCGTTCGGCGTAGCGGTTGGCGAGGGCGGCGAAGGCTTGCAGCGCTTCGCCTCGGCTTCGGCATCTGCAAACAAGGAAACCAAGAGAGACGGAAAGGTAAGCTTCCGCCTGCTACGCTCATGCAAGACAAGTCCCGCTCACCGATCGCGCCGAGTTCCTCGACTTCGCGCTTGCGCTTCGCCGCGTCGTCGACCATCTTGAGCTCGAGCTCTTCCTTGGTGCTGGCAGGGTTCGTCACCCGGAAGTACGGCTGGCAGTGCGAGTATGGGATCTGACCCCCGAAGAGGGTTTGGACCTCGGCGTGCGTGAGGGGCCGGTTCGTGTCGGCGGGCAAGAGACCTGCGGTCCGGTCGGCCTGCATCGTTTTCGCCGCCGGTTAGACTCTGTCGTCACGACGCCGAGTAGGGAACAGCAAGACGCACGTGGATCAATTCTCGGAACTGGTCGAGCCACTCCTGGAACTCTTTCACTCGGTCGAGGTAGTCCATCGTGCCCGAGATCCCGCCCGCCTTGCCGAGCTTCTCCCGCATCTCGAGGTGATGACCCGCCGCCCACACCGGCCGGAACAGCTTGTAAAGGTGCGCCTTGATCGCGCTCGTGGCCGTCTTGGTCGAGGGCAGGGTCCGCACGATCACCAGGTACTGCTGCGCGAGGAAAGTGCTCGGTGCGTACGCCGCGCGGTCGCGGTCCCACCCCGCGCCGCTCAAGTCCAGCTCGGCCTCGCACGCCTTGAACGCGCGCTGCATCGGCTCCGGCAGCTGGTCGACGTAGGCCCGGCCGGCGGCGGCGTTCGCGGGCGCGAACAGCATCGGGTTGTACAAGTTCCCCTCGGCGGACATGACGCCGCTGGCGCCCGTCTCGCGCAGGCAAGGGTCGACCTCTTCGGCGGAGGGGATCCCGCCGTTCGCGAGGACCGGAACGCGCGGCGAGATCAGCTCGACGACGCGGCGGATCTTGTCCCACGACGCGAGGCCCGTCTGCGGGCCTTTCGCTTCGCGCGTGCGGCCGTGGACGGTGAGGAGCTGAGCGCCGGAGGAGTAGACGTGGGAGGCGTAGTGCAGCGTCTTGGCGAGCGAGGGGAAGACACGGATCTTGGCAATGACGGGAATCGCAAGGTGCTCGTGCAGGTGCGAGACTGTATGTCAGAGCCTCGTCAGTCTCCGAAGGCGATTAAGGGGATTCGTAGAAATGGCGAGGAACGCACTGAGGCTGCGGACCAGGTTCCACTCCTCCATGAGGAACGCGCCGTAGTGTCCGCGCTTTGCGATTCCCTGCGGACACCCGAGGTTCAAGTCGACGGCATCGCACCGATCCGTGACGTGCTGAGCGGCGTTGAGGAAGTTTTCCCGGTCGTTGGCGCAGAACTGGACGACGAGGGGCCGGTCGTACGGCGCGACGCCCTCGATCGACTCGGGTGCGAAGTCAAACATCTCGTTGCGGTGTTTCGGCTGCGTCGAAAACGAGGCGGCGTGGAACATGGGGGTGTAGCAGAGGTTGGCGCCGTATGCCCTTGACAGGATCCGCCAGGCCTGTCGGGGTCCAGGAGGTCAGCGGCGGTGGCGATCCGGAGATCAGGAGAAGGCTCGGGGCGCTCCGGACGGACGAGCTCTGACTGGTCGACCATGGGTGCGACAACGTATTTGGGTTGGCCGAGGCTGTCCCACAGCCTGTGTCCGTCGAGTTTGTCGTGCTGTGCTTCCGGCTGCGCTGCGAGCTCGTCCAGGGTGGGCGGCCGCTCGTACTCGACGGTCGATGGATCCGCCGCTCCCGTTGCTGCTGCTCCGTTCGGAATAGCTGCCATGGTCGTCGAGAACGGGCGCCGGGGCGCAGACGAGAGCGAAGAGCGAGACGACGGGCGCAGCGAGCAGCGGACGAGGCGGAAGGGCGACAGCAGCACGGCGCGGCGAGGCGGGGCAGCCAGGGCCACTTGTGCGACAGTATGAGCGAGCAGAGCACCAACCAGCGTGCCTCGGGCCTTCGCTAGGCAAATCCCGACGCTGCTCGAGCTGCGGAGCAGACTTTCTAGACTTTCACGCCGATGACTTTTTTTGCGGACTGCTTCACCGACAGACTGCTCCAGGTTAATCAGAAAGTCGACCACGGGATATGTCAAAACCTTTATGAAGCTGTCTGTGTGGCTGCCTGCGAGGGCATGACTCGAGGTCGCTGCTGACGCTCTCGGTCCGCGGCTTGTTCGGCTCCGCTCCGTCCTTCTCCACACGATACAGGGCGCGGCTAGAGTCCGATACGAGCTTGTGCGCCGAGGCGATGACTGCCGAGCCAACTGCGCCCATCCACTGGCTGCCCGACGAGCTGCTGGGGGCTATCCTCCAGTTCCATTCCCTTGCCGCCGGTTCCCGCGACCTCGACCTAGATACGCTCAAATCTGCTTCGCTGGTGCATTCCAGCTGGCGAGACACAGCCCAGCGTCTCATCTGGGAGGCCGGCGCAGAACTCCGGACCCTGGACGAAGTCGACCAGTACATCCACACCAGCTCGAGGAGGAGAGGCGGACCCAAAGAAATCGCCGTCTACGCGGCCAGGTCGACGGACCAGCTCGCGCGACTGTTTGACGTGTGCACTGGCGTCCGCGTCCTCATGATCGCAACGCCCACTCGCGATTTCGACCCCGCCGTCCTCGTCCATCCCGCCCTGTCTGGTGCGGCACCTTCTCTTCTGAAGTACGCCGTGATGATGTGCTGACCAAGGTACACACGCAAATTCCCTCAGAGCTGCGCCAGCTGATTGTGCAAGGATGGTTCGTGCGCTCCTCGCCCCAGCCACCACTCGCATTCCCGTTCCGCCATCTCGACTCGCTCGTCGCCGTCGACCTCTCGCCGGGCCGGCGCTCCCCGCTCGACTCGCTCCTGACTCAGCTCGCCAGGTCCTGTGCCGGCTCGCTCACGTCCATCTCCCTACCGTCCGTCCCGTCCCACGCCAACGAGTCCGTCGCCGCCGCCCTCATCCCTTTGGCGCCGCACTTGAAACACCTGGGCCTCTCGCTCAAAGGCTCCCCCGAGTCCGAAGCGAGCTTCATCCCCGTCTTCACTTCCGCAACCAAGCTGCGCTCGTTCGAATGCACGACCCTCCCCTACGGCCTCCTACCGCACCTCTCCCCGTCGCTCAAAGTCCTCGCCACGATGGAAGACGCCGACCGTATCGACCCGCTTCAACTCCGCGACGGGTTGCTCGCTCGCTGTCCGAAGTTGAGGAAGCTGTACTTTGCGTGCACGCGGAGCGAGTTCGGCGCGAGGCGGGGCGGCGAGGAGGTGGTTCAGGCGGCGCAGGCGCGAGGGATCGAGTGGCTTTTTGGCGACGACCTCCAGAACGGCGACGACGAATGAGCGACCGCCGCGCGGCATTGCGTGCGCAGAGTCGTCCGGCGCGTCGTTGTGACCGCCCATACCCCCGCCTCTGAGGGCAGCGTCGGCCGAACGGATCCCGCAGGTAGAGCTCAGAATCCCTGATACCGACACGAAGAAGGCTGAGGATCCGGCGCGCACACCCGCGACCCATCGCCGCGCGCGTTCCGCTCTTCCGGGGGCCCGGTAGCGCCGGCTCGCCCCGTACAGCGCTGTCAGCGCGGCGTCGGCTGTTACTGCCGGCCGTACACCATTTCCAGCCGTATTCGTTGCTCTCGGAGCGGACGAGCAGGGACTCCGGCTGCCGCTCAAGCGCATGTAGGCGACCCCGGGGTGGAACGAGAGTCTCTTCCTTCCTACCTTGCCGCTCTCGCTGGTCTCGCTGCGCCTTCGTGGCGAGGTGAACTTCCAGTTGGTCGACGCTTTCGTCATGGGTCATCGAATCGGTCTGTGCCCTTCGACGAGTCGCGCCCTCGGCTTCCTGCGGAGGAAACCGTCGCGAGCTCGACCCGACCGCAGCCCTACCCACCTCCGCCCCGCTCTCGCTATCTGGCCCCTGCCACGCGAGACTCAGGATACGACGCCTCCGCACGCGAGCCCCGCTACACCCCGCGCAGGGTCCGCTCCGCCGACCATCTACCGCGCAGCTCCGCGGACCTCGCGATCCTACGCTCCCAGGCCGCCACTCAAGATGCTTCCGACGCTTTCTTCCAAGGAGGCGCTTCCTCGGCGCTGCTGTCGACGATGGCCGATATCTTTACCGACCTGCCCTCGAAAACGCTGCAGGACCTGCCGCAGGGCGCGAACCCTTGGGATGCGATCCGCACAGCCCTGACGGATCGAGTCCGACCGCATGCGCCCCTCTCGTTCCTGGGACAGATGTACATGCTCTCGGCTGCCATTGCAGTGTGGGTCTCTCCTCCCTGCCCGAGAGATGTCGATCCGCGGGCTGACGCTCCCGGCTCGCAGGGTGACTCTCGTGCTAGCCGGATGCCTTTACGTAAAATATCGCCAACGCGTCCTCTGGTTTGTTCGCATGCATCGAGGGACCGGTGGAACGTACCTCGTCGTGCACTACTCGAACGGCTGGACGGCCATGTTCCTGCTCTTTCTCGGCGTCCTGCAAGGCTACATCTGGTGCGGGAAATCCGGCCAGACGATCGAAATACGAGTGCTGACTGCGGAAGTCGCTCTAGGCAAACCGTCTTCTACAATCAGGGGAAGCCTGCCGAGCACTCGGACCTGTGGCGTCAAGTCATCTGGTTGCCCGGCTGGACCTCCTTCTGGTTCGCCGCCTGGAGCCTCTCCGTCTCGCGTAAGCATGCTTTTCTCTAGGTCAGGAGTCGGTCGTCTCACCCTGAAGCAAACCTCTTTCGCAGACATACTTCACCTCGACTCGTCCGGTCGGCCGGCTCGGTCGTTCTTTTGCCAGGCCTGGTTCACCAATACCTGTGCCCTCCTCGCGCCCGTCTTGCTTTCTATCGTGGTTGCGGTCCTGGCTTGGGAAGCTCACCGCCATTATCACGAATCGCTTGTCGCATACGGCGCGATCGAGGGCGCGTTAGCGGCGGCTGCTCGGTCCTTGTGAGCCTCGAGTTCTTTCCCGTTCGATCGCATCCGGGTGATCGGACTGATTGCCTTCTTGTCCGCAGCGATGGCAACTTTGATCCGTCCGTGCTCAGAACCGGCATGGGTGCGGTGCTCACCTCGAGTTTCACGGAGAACCTGTCCGGCTTCGGTCACTACTTTCGCTGGGGTGAGGATCCCCTACAACTTTCCCCTGCCTCATGAAATGTGGTTGACTGGCGGAACTCCTTGGACAGTCTTTGTGACCTACCTCATCGCAACCGTGCTCCTCGAAGGCGTCCTCTGCTTGACTGCGCTGTTGCACCTGGTCCGTCATCCCCCTTCTCGACCTCGCCTTCTCTCTCTGACTTTTCTCGGCATTGCAGCGGGAGCTGCGGCGGACGATGCAAGAACTTCGAGCGCGGGCGCACGTCTCCGAGGAAGCGCGCCTGCAGGAGAGTCTGATCAAGCATGGCTACCAGTCGCTGCTGTATGTGACCTGCAGCATCATCGCCGCGTGCACGTGAGTTTCGGCATCTGTATGCGAGTCCTATAGTCAAGCTGACTTCATGGTCCGCAGCGCGATCAACGCGCTCTTTATTTTCGTCGCTGCCGCCGGTCCAAAGGTACGTCTGCCATCGCGGACCATATCTGTGTCCTCCCTTGGGATAACCGACTGACGCAAGCGATCGGCAGGTCGTCTACGACAGCAAGTACAGCGAGGTGGCGAGTCTCCTGCCCCTGTGAGCCCGATCAGCCGAAGACCTCCTTCTCGTCCCGGACCCGCCGGAGCTGACGAAACCACTCTGTCTCGCTTAGGTGGCTCTTTGCCGTGCTCGGTCTCCCGCTCTCGGCACTTTGGCTCCGGCGACTCCTCCAGATGACGCCGCCCCGAGACGGCGACGGCACCGATCCCTCGACCGCCTCTCCCGCCGAAACCGCTCGGCCACCTTCGGTCGTCGTACAAGACCTCGAGCACGCCTCGGAGGCGTATCCCCTCGATAAGCTCTCGACCCTCGCTTACGGCGGTGGTGGCGGCGCAAAGGTGGATCCGTACCCCGCGATGAGCGTCGACAGCGACGCGGGCGATTCGCTCCGGACAAGCGGCGCGCACAGCTTTGTCCCGCTCGTGTCGCAGACGCCTCCTTTGCCGCATACGCCTGGATCGCCGCAGACGCACTACTCGAGCTACTCGTCCCGGTCGCCCGCGTTCGACGTCACGCATCATGTCGTGCTCGGACGCAAGTAGTCTCGTCAGGCACTCGTCCATCCTTTGCATTTTGCCTCTCTTCTTCCTCCTTTGCCAGTAGGCGCCTCCCCGTGCTTTATCCATCTTGCCACGCCACTCTCTCCAGATAGATCCGCGAGTATCCAATTGCGCTACGTCTCGCTCGCTCGCTCCCCCTTCGCGCGCCCTTTCATTTCGAGCCACTCCCTCCCGCTCGGCATCCGCGCATTCGCGTTTTCAGAGCTTCATCAGACCCGCGGGAGAAGATCCACTCTGTAGAGAGACGACCGAGAATAAAACATTCAGAACAACAGCTAGGAAGAGAAGCGAGGCGAGGCCAGGGATCCCCGTTCGGACAGAGTCGGACGGCTGCCGACCGGTGCCCGGGGGTGTCGAGTGCTACAAAAGAGGGCTCGGGGCGAGCGAGAAAGAAAGCTCCAAGTAGGCAGGGAGAGGAGCCGCTAGCTCGGCTGGCAAAGTCACAGCTAGGCAGCGAGCTTATCGCAGCTTGCGCCACAAAATGAGGGCGCTGCAGCACCAAGAGGGAGGAAGAAACGTTAGGGGACGAGAGCTAGGGTGAGACGAATCCAGAAGTGGTCAGAGACGCACATGAGGATGGCAAACGCGATGACAAAGGCGCCGATGACGATGCGCTGTCGGTAGGCTCTGCGGGGGGCGGGACAATCGTAATCTCAGCACCCAGAAAAGCCGGCCGCGAGAAGGGCAACGGAAGCCTCACAGCCGGACCATCTTCTTGATCGTTCCCGTTGCCCTGCCGACGCTGACATCCGCCTCCTCGAGGTGTTCGTTCGTATTCTGCAACTGCATCCGCTGGCCCACAAGGGAGCTCAAGACGCCTTGCCCGACCTGCTCGTTCTCGAGCGCGAGGCGGTGCGCATTGTCGAGTCGGCCGGTGGACGTGTTGAGAGTCTGGGTGGACTGGAGGAGGCGGGCGCGTTGCGCGGCGGAGTGCGAGAGGGTCGAGGTCCCGTCGTCGTCGTCGTCTTCGTCGGAGGCGTCGCCGAGGGCGTAGGACGAGTGGTCCGGACGCGAGGAGAGGAGGAGATCCCGATCGGAAGCGGTGGCGAGAGTCGACTGGCGGGGCAGGGCGCGAGCCTCGGTGTCAGTCTTTGGGCTCTTCCATGGGGGGGGGGACGAGGGTACGCACGACGGTGGCCTTCCAGCGTTTTGCCTCTTGGCGGTAGGCGCAGACCTGGGTCATGAGTTTCCCCTTTCCCTTGGCCTCGAGTTCGAGCTGGTCAATCTGCAGGCGTCGTTGTTGTCAGTCGAGTGTCCGCGAGGGGGTGGGCTGGGGTGGGCGCCACGTACGATTTCGTCGACCTCGTCGAGTTCCATGTTGGCTCTCCGGAGTGCTGCCTTGCGTTCCTCTGTGTAGTGTCATGCCCGCGTGTCAGGTGGTGCAGAGCAGGCTGTAGCGAGGGGTCGAAGGGCGACAAGGGGGCTGCGGACGGACCTGCGCGGAGGCGGGGGATCTCCTGGTCGAGTTTGGGCTGGATCGAGGCGCGGAGGGCGAGGTACTCTCGCTGATAGCCTGCAAATGCGTCTGCCATGTTGTCTGCAGTCACTCGGGCGCTGTGGGGCGAGCAAGGCAGGCGGGTGCGGTCGGACGGAGGCTGATCAGCGGGGCGGTGCAGGCCAACCGCGGCGGATCGCAATCTCACCAACACGGCCTCTGCAGGCGCTGCTGGCGGGTGAAAGACACTGTAGAGATTGAATCAGAGTCTTTGTATCCTGTCCTGGCGCTCCCTGAGGCCGTGTGGGCGAGCTGGAGTCTGATCGATGACCTCACTCTCGTTCGCGCCGTTCTTCCGGAGCGTCGTTCTCTTTTTTCTCGCCCGCTCTTCTGCCTACACACGCACAGTCGAGCGTAACACACGCTAGCCTAGCTCATATCCCCTGCTAGCTGCACCTGGCTCATCGTCCGCCGTCCTCCGCCCCGCCCCCGCCCTCGCCTCTTCCTCGCCCGCCTCGTGCCTCGCATCCAATCGTCTAGACACTATGCCGCAATTTGCGACCGCGCAGTGGGGCTTCCTCGGCCTCGGCAACATGGGCAGCCACATGGCCAACAACCTCGCAGACCACCTCCGCCAGCTCCAGGACCCGCACCCCGCCCTCCAGGTCTACAACCGCTCCCAGGCCAAACTCCCCGCCGAGTCCGACGACCGCTTCGTCCGCGCCCAGTCCCCGCGCGAACTCGCCCGCCAGTGTGACGTCGTAGTCACCAGCCTCGCCCACGACGAGGCCGCCAAGGAGGTCTACGCCGAGCTGTACGCCGGCGCACGCGAGCGCGGTCAGGCCGGCCACGGCACCATCTTTATCGACACCTCGACTCTGTACCCGACCACCTGCGGAGACCTCGAGCGCGAAGCGACCAAACTCCCGGGAGTCGTCTACCTCTGCAGCCCCGTCTTTGGGCCCCCGCCCATGGCCCAGGCCGCCAACCTCGTCTTTGTCCTCTCGGGCGACTTTTTCGCCAAGAAGCGCGTCGCCCCCTACTTGGTCCCCGCCATGGGCCGCCGCATCATCGACGTCGGCTCCGACGTCGAGCGCGCCGCCAAGTTCAAGCTGATCGGCAACGCCTCGATCGTCACTTCGATCGCCATGCTCGGAGAGTGCATGACCCTCGCCGACAAGGCCGGCGTCGGCGCCGACCTGTACTACAACGACTTTATCCGCGAGTTCATGCCCGCCCCGTCTCTCGTCGGCTACGGCGGCAAGATCCTCAACAACGACTTTGAAGCCTCGAACGGCTTCACCGCGACCGGCGGCTTGAAGGACACCTCGCACGTGCGCCGCCTCGCGCAGGCCGTGGGCGCCACCACCCCGGCGCTCGACGCCGCCCAGCGCGGACTCGTCGCCAGCATCGCGAGCGGAGGCGCCGACCTCGACTGGTCCAGCCTCGTCGCCGGCGCCCGCCTCTCTGCCGGCCTGAACCCCTTCACCGGCGTGCGTTTCCCTTTCGTTCGGCGGCTACTGACCAGCGCTCGCTGGGACTGACGATTGTAATCGCCCACAGCGCAAGGACCACCCGCTCGACACCGGGTTCGGCGCGAAGACGAACGACACTAAGGGTTCGCTCGAGCCCGAAAGCGTCGGCGGCATCAAGGAGGTGAGCCGATCCCTGCGCTCTAGTACAAGGCTTGCTCCGCACTTGGAATGCTAACCGCGAAGTTGGTCTTCCCGCGTGTCCAGGTCCAGAATTTCTAGATGGGAAAAGCACGCGACGGCGAATATCTCTTTTCTCTTGTCTTTGCAGGCCTTTTCGAAGGGCGGAACAGGAGATCCACCATTGTCAATACCACTACTTACACCTCATCCCGCTTCTCTTCCGTGCCTGGACAGGTCGGAGGGGAGAACAGACTCTGAACGGTCGACTGGCCCCAGGTCGGGGCTTGTGCACGCCGGCAGCCTTTGTCCTCGCCCGCCCGTCACCTCCTCCCGCCGCCCCGCCGAGGAATGCCAGCTGGAGTCGCTATGGCTCGGTCCAGGCGTGATGGAACTTTAAGACGGGCCTGGCAGGTCGTTCAGAGCCTGGACGCTCTGCGCTCAGCGGCGCGCCGCAGCGGCGTTGCGGTCCGAGGACGATGTCGACGCTCGCACCCCTTCCCTTCGCCTACCCCGCAGTCCGAAGCGCGGACAGACCAAGAAGAACGCACGCACGTTGGAATGCGGCTGATCGGATCCCTCGTTGTTCATCATCGCTCCGCCCCTCGCCGCATAGTGCTTGTTCGCTCATTGCTCGTGCCCGGACAACCGCGGTCAGCGCTTCGCCTCTCCCGGGCACCGGACACTCGACAGCTTAGCTTTCCGCTTCATCTTGAGGAGGCGCGACTCGCAGTCCGTAAAGCGAACCCTCACAACCGCTGTCGTGATCTCTCACAGCTAGACGCGAAGGGAAACGCGATCGTCTCCACTCTGTGGGTTGCTTCGACGGCCTGAAGGTTCTCTCCCTTTCCGAGCTGCGACTGTTACGGCGAGTGTGAAGGGATGCCAGAGACGACGACCACGGCGGAGCGTGCGGCATGGCAAATCATGACGGACTGTAAGCGCCTTCCGTTCCACCCCCCCCCTCCCTGCTCCTTTACGCTTTCCTCCACTCTGATCACCGCCCTCCTGGTATGTACAGCCAACTCCCGCGCCTCGCACCACCTCACCTGGGCGCTCGCTGCCGGGGCGGGGCTGTTCCTCGTCGGCGCGGCGCCGCTTGCGGGGGCGTGGACTTCGGGGTGGAGGGCGATACAGGGGTGGTTTCTGCGGCGGCAGAGCGGAACGGGGCGACATGAGGTGGGAACGTCATCGGCGGCGGGGGAAGGGATAAGCGGACTCGAGGGGAAGATGTCAAAGGAGGCGGTCAAGGGGTCTGAGGAGTGTGGCGACCAAAGGGGCGCCGTCACCGCTCTGGTCCGACCGGGCTTGCGGCCCACAGCGGCCGCGAGCTGGTTCTCGGCCAAGTGAGTCCGCACGCTGAGCTTTCAACCTGAGTGCGGCCCGAGCTGACGCACCCGGAGATCCGGCCCGCAGCCTCCGCACGCTGTACAACAGGCTCCTCCTCCGACCATGCCCTTACAGCTCCTACACCTACGCCCAAGCTCTCGTCGGAACATCTCACTGCGGAATCGTCCTCCTGTGCCTCTTGGTGGACTCGCCCCCGCTCAGGACCAACTGGCGCCGGGCGGGGTGCATCGCCGTCGTGCAGGTGCCGTGGGTGTTCTTGTTCGCGACGAAGAACACTTTGCTGGAGCTCGTTGGCATGGGGTATGAGAAGGTGAGCTGGGGAGCTCCCTAGAGGTGGATCCGAGACCGAGCTGACATGCCCGGCGGGCCCGGTGGCGCGAGCAGCTGAATTGGCTGCACCGACTCGCGGGGCGACTCGTCCTCTTCGGTGGGCTCTTGCACACCTTGCTGTTCTTTCTCGATGCCCGAATGGACTGGACGAGGCCCATGGACATTTCCGGGCTGGTATGTGCGATGGCGAGGTGAGCCAGAGTGGCATTACTCTTCCTTCTTCTCGCTCTTTACCGGCTGATCGTCTCTGGAGACCGCCTGGCCCCGCAGCGTAATCCTCCTCGTGACGAGCATCGGCTCAGGCCGCCGCGCATGCTATCAGGTCTTCCTCCTCTCGCACGTGGCCGGCTGGATCACCTTTGTCGTCGCGCTCGCGTCCCACGTTCCCGAGTTTGCGCGCCCGCACCTGATTGGAGCGCTCGCGCTCTATGTTTTGGATGTATGTACACCGGGTCGCGTCCGCGTGACGAGTCAAGAACTGACCCACCTCACGCAACCCGGCTCTGCAGGTTCTGGCACGAGGGCTCAAGACCCGCCTCGGCGCTGCGACCCTCTCTGCTCTCCCCGGCGGCATGACCCGCGTCGAGAGCACCACCCTGGACGCGGGCTGGCGTGCGGGACAGCACGTCTGGCTCCGGACGTGGGGTGGCGCGGGTTGGAGCCGCAGTTGGGAGACGCACCCTTTTACGGTGGCGAGGGCGCCGGCGGAGGAGAGCTGCTCGGGGCAGCGGCCACGGTGAGCACTGCGCTATCCGATCGCCAAAGTTTTCGAAGTCAGAGGGAACTGATACGCTCGCGTTCGGCGGGCAGATTGACGTTGCTGGTCAAGTCGACGGGGCGCTTCACGCGCGGTCTGCTCGAGAACAGCGGTCCACTTTACGACTACCGGCAGTGCGTCACCGTCCCGTGTGCGATCGAGGGTCCATACGGCGGTCTGCGCTTCCTCGACTTGGCAGAACTGGAAGCTGTCGTCCTTGTGGCCGGCGGGTCCGGCATCACGACCTGCCTCCCGCTCGTGGAAAAGTTACTATACCTTGCGAAACAGGGAGAAGCGACGACGCGGGTCGTCTCGCTTGTGTGGACGGTCCGCACCGTGGAAGAGATCGAGTGGTGCCGGGAGGTGCTGGCGGAATTGATCGGGGTCGCGCGGGACGAGACCGAGCTCACGCTGCGCGTGTCGCTCCATGGTAAGGACTCGTCTCTAGCTGCTCCCCGGTACCTGTGCTGAGACGTCCTCCGAAACAGTCACGGCCAACCCCGTCCTCTCGCCTTTCAAGTTCTCCCTCCCCGCCCCGCTCGCTTCGCCCCTCCCCGACACTTCCCTGTCTTCCACCCGCCCTGATCTCGCTTCGATCCTGCACGCGCACGCGGAGGGTCTCCAGCGGCGAGCTGAGCGGCACGGTCGCGCGCGAGGCGGGGGGCTCGGCGTCGTCGTCAGCGGGCCGGTGAGGCTGGTCCGGAGCGCGAGGCTCGCGGTCGCTCGGGTGCCGTGGAGCCAATCAACGGTAGCGTGAGTCTTTTGGGGCTTGTGATGGGAGGAGGTGCATGGAGCTGACCAGACCTCATACGACTCAGCGGCGGGATCTATTTCCACGGCGAGACCTTGGGTTGGTAGTCCCGGGTACACGCAGGGTATTCCTGTCTGGCTTCATCCCTACTCCTCTGTCGAGGTACGGGTGTATGTAGTCATTCTCTGAGAGCTGCTGCGGATTGCGGTCTGGCGGTCACTGTTTCTCGGGTAAGTTCGGTCCCTTCGGTTTCTCGGCGGAGTCCAGTACTACGGCTACTGTACGAATATAATTATAGCTAGATTTTGGACTGGCTCATTCTGATTCGGAAAAACGTAAAGTCTAGGCGCGGTCTCTCCGCCGTCGCCTCGCTCGGCTCGCCTTCCGTCGTGTGCACCTCCCTCACTCGCTCCTAAGCCATCATGCGCGCCTCTATGAGCTTGTTGCGGTCTGCTGTCATCCGTCCGACTGCGCGTGTGGCTGCTTTGTCGTCGTCCGCGGCGCGCGTGAGCGTCCCCGCTTCGCCGGCCGCCCTGTCCCCCACTTGCGCCTCGAACCCGTCACCGCCCTCGCCCTCGCACGCCCTCCTCGGCCGCACGACGCCCGCCTCCGCCACGCAGACACTCTCGGCGACTCCGCAGCAACAGGCGCGCAGCTTTGGCAGCTCGACGGTGCCGCAGAAGGTCAGGGACTATGCCTCGGCGTTTTTGCACGGGTCGGAGGAACTCCGCGAGGAGGCCATGATCCAGCATTCGCGCGCCGTCGGACGTGACGTGAGTTTCTTCTCGTTCTTTCTGTGCCTTCTGTGCGGATCAGCTGGGGGCTGGAGCAGCCAGAGGGGACGGCCGCGGCTCGTTCCGAGGGGACGGCGGAACCCGGATCCCCCGCGCGCCCTCTCTCGCGGAGTGCGGGGTCTCCAGCTGATGAGGACAGGGCATGGGGACTCTTTCTGGGGAGAGGACCGAGGTACTGGTGGGCGAGACCTGCGTACTGACTCCATTACGTACCGCCGTCTAGAAATACGTCTACGAGTTCCAGCGTGCGTCCGCCCGACCGACTGGAGCTGGACCCCTTCTCCCGCCAGTCCTGTGGCTGACGCTCAGAGCGATCCCGAACCACCCGCAGGCCACAAGGTCTTGCCGCAGCACGCCGTCCAGTACCAGGAGCTGATCGAGGACTACTACAAGGGGATCCACGAGTCGCCGGACTTTGATGCGCGGTTGATCGGCAGCTGGGAGATTGTCGTCGGCGACGTCGACACGTTCGTGCATGTTTTTGGGTACGACGGGATCAGCGGGTTCGAGAAGACCAAGTACGAGATCCGGGCGAGCAAGGTGAGTCCAGGGTTGGCTCCCGGGGTCTCCTGTGCCAAGCGGTCCAGCTGACTAGCCCTCTTGATCCCCACCGATCAGGGGCACTTGCAATTCTTCAACAAAGAGATCCTGCCGCTCATCCAGTCGCGCACGTCTCAGGTAAGCGCAGACGTTGTGTCGCTCGTGCGGATCCCGCTGACCTGGCGGAACCTGGCCTGGGCAGATCAACAACGAGTTCCGCTTCTGGAACTGTTCGCCGGCGGAAGCCAAGGGAGGGATCTACGAGCTGAGGACGTACGACCTGTACCCGGGGAGTCTCCTCGAATGGGAGCAGCACTGGTGCGTGTCTTGCTGCCCCGAGAGAACGCGAGGCGGCGGAACTGACTCGCTGGCTGCAGGCGCGTCGGACTCGAGGCTCGGGTCGCAACGGGACATTACCCGGTCGGTGCATGGTTCTCGTACGTGCTGTCTCGCTGTCGCTGCCATTCAGTCGGCGCTGACTCGCCTCCCGCAAACCCCCTTGCAGGCAAATCGGCAAGCTGCACCAGGTGCACCACATGTGGCAGTACGACGACCTGGAAGCGCGCAAGGCCCGCCGGGCACAGAGCTGGGAGAAGGAGCAGTGGAGCTCGACGGTCGCGCGGACGGCCAAGCTGTGCTCGAGCATGAGTTCGCAGATCCTGAAGCCGCTGCCGTTCTCGCCGTTGCGGTGATTCGATCCGGACCCTGTTGCTTTCGGGCCTTCTTCTTCTGTACCTGTTGGCTCTCGTGTCCTGTAATGGGCTTTCATTTCTATGAGCCTCTGAGACAGGGTCTTTGTCGGTCGGGAGGGAGTGGTCGCCTCAGTTTCGGCGTGCCGGCTGCAGCGCGGGTGCTCTGCGGGTCGACGGCTATCCGCACTGGCGCCAGTTTCCCTTCTCCTCGCTCTTCTGCACTCAAATAGACCCTTTACCTACCTGCCGCTATGCTGCGCCCGACTGGCCTGCTGCGCCCTGCTGCCCGCGCCCGTCCACGCGCGAGTTTGCTCACTCGCCAGCTGTCGCTCTCCTCCGCCCCACATGCGCCCGCCGCCGCCCTCGGCAACAGCCTGCACCGTTCCCCCTCGAGCGCTAGCGCCTACCACCCGTTCCCCGTCCTGCCGACGCTTGTCGACACGACTTCCTCCGAGTTTCAGGAGAGGGCGGAACAGATGCGGGTCAAGGAGGAGGAGGTGAGGGAGAAGTGGGAGAAGGGGCTCCAGGGCGGAGGGAAACGGACGCAGAAGAAGGCAAAGGATGCGGGGAAGCTGCTCGTGAGGGAGCGGTGAGTTCGCGACGAGAAATTAGGTGGGTAGGCAATGGGACGACGGGACTGACCGACGGGAGGGCGACCTCCTTCTGACGGCAACAGCATCGACGCCCTGCTCGACCCGTTCTCGCCGTTCCTCGAGCTGTCAGCGCTCGCCGCAGATGCCATGTACGACGGCAAAGTCCCCGGCGCAGGGATCGTCACCGGAATTGGCCGCGTCAACGGTGTCGAGTGCATGATCGTCGCGAACGATGTCAGTTTTTCTGCCCTCTCTTCCGGCTTTGCCTCATTCGAGGGGGCATCGTCTATGTTCGGAGATGACGCAGAGAGCTCACCACATTTGCACCCTCCACTGGCAGGCGACGGTCAAAGGCGGGTCCTACCACCCGATGACGGTCAAGAAGCACTTGCGGGCGCAAGAAATCGCCAAGGAGAACAAACTCCCCTGCGTCTACCTCGGTGAGTCCTGTAACCGGATGACTTGCCGTGAAGCGGTCTCTGGGCAAAACTTGCACGGCGCTGACTCCGATCCGGCCGGCGCAGTCGAGTCGGGCGGCGCGGCACTTCCGTTCCAGTCGGACGTGTTCCCGGATCGTGAACACTTTGGACGGATCTTTTACAACATGGCGCGCATGAGTGCCGAGGGAATCCCGTATGTGATCTGGATGAGCCAAATCTAGCGCTCGGGAGGGACTGACCGGTTTTTCGGCGCGAAACAGGCAACTCGCGGTCGTCCACGGCATCTCGGTGGCAGGAGGAGCGTACGTAGGGTCTCTGATGCTCGGAGTCGTCCAGAGCGGGACTGACAACCACGGCGTCTCCGCAGCTACGTTCCTGCGATGGCCGATGGTGAGTGAGAAGGCCAACTCGCTGTCCCTCTTCATGAGGTCCTCCTCAATGTCTGGTAAAGGGTGATGCTCACTCGTGCATACGATCGCGCAGAGAACATCATCGTCGCAAATCAAGGCTCCATCTTCCTCGCCGGGCCCCCGCTCGTCAAAGCCGCCCTCGGCGAAGTCGTCGACTCGGAGACCCTCGGCGGCGGCGCGATGCACGCGCGCGAGTCCGGCGTCGTCGACCACCTCGCGACGAGCGACGAACATGCAATCGCGCTGGCACGCCAGTCGGTCGCGGCGTTCGCGGCGGCTTCGAGCGGCGGGAACGGCACGCCGGCCGTCTCGAGTCGTAGTGGTACCGCGCGCGCTGCGGCGGTGCGTCAAGTCGACGAACCTGCGTACGACCCGAAAGAGCTCGGGGGCGTCACGGGCACCAACTTGAAGAAGAGCTGGGACATGCGCGAAGTGATTGCGCGGACGGTCGACGGGAGCCGGTTCGCCGAGTGGAAGCGCGAGTGGGGCGACACGGTCGTGACTGGGTTCGGTGCGTGTCCTTGGAGCCCACTTGACTTGACTTGACTTGTGGGGGGAAGGCGGTAGCTGACGCGCAAGACCGGCAGCCGAGATCCATGGGCACCAAGTCGGCATTGTAAGTCCGAGAAGCGCCGGTCGGGGACGCACCGCGAAAGCTCGAGCAGCGCTGACGACAGAGCATCAAATCGCGTACAGATTGCCAACAACGGCGTCCTCGTGTCTCCTTCAGCACTGAAGGCGGCGCAGTTTGTCCAGCTATGCGAGCAGCGCGGCGTCCCGATCGTCTTCCTCGTCAACATTACCGGGTTCATGGTCGGCACGGCGGCCGAGAAGGGCGTGAGCGCACTCCCGGGTCCTCCCTGACGTGATTGACGTGCAGGTGGCTGACTAGGCCTGTGTGCGGATCGGCGTAGGGTATCGCCAAGAACGGAGCCAAGCTGGTGAGAGCCGTCGCGGCGACTACGTGCCCGAAGATCACCATCTCGGTTGGGGGCAACTACGGCGCGGGGAACTATGGCATGGCCGGCCGGGCGTGAGTTCACGCTCTGGATTCAAGCAGGCTGAGGGCGAAGATCGAAACTGACTTCGCCCTGGCTTGGCTCGCCCTGCCGTTCCCTTCCACTGCTCACAGCTACTCACCGCGGTTCATGTTCTCGTGGCCGTCGGCGAAAGTCTCCGTCATGGGCCCAGACCAGCTCCAATCCGTCATGGAGACGGTCTCGTCCGACGCGGCCAAGACGCAGAGCCTGAAGGCGCAGATCGAGGCCGAGGGGGAGGCCGTCTTCGGGAGCGCGAGGCTGTCAGTTCTCGTTCCCCTTCTCTTCTTGATGAGAGACTCGGCGCGCTGATTCGAGATCTGGATGGACGGACGGCGCTGCGCGTAGGTGGGACGACGGCGTCATCTTGCCGGAAGATACCCGGACGGTGCTCGGCCTGTCGCTCGGCGTGATCAGCAAGTCGTGGCGCCCGGAAGAGCGCGAGCAGGTCGGCAACTTTGGCGTGTTCCGCATGTAGGGTCAGAGGGCAGCATTTCGGGGCGGGGCAGCGTCTGAGGTGAGGAAGGCGGCGGACTTGGCGGGGCCTCGAGGCTCCACTTGGAGGCCCCCCCGTGCAAAAGATCCGCCGAACCTGCCCTCGGCCCTGCGCTCTCTCTCTCGCGCAACTCTCGCCGTCCATGCGGATACTCCTCGCGGCGCGAATGGATCGGATGGGTTTAGATCAGCACAAGTTGTAAAAGCGTTGGAGGTAACGAGGGGTATCTTGGTTGCGACGAGAGACGAGAGGGGAAGGGCGGGCGGGGGCGGTCGACATAAGGAAGAGAGGGAGAGAGGGTACATGCAACAGCGATGCGACAAAGGCCGAAAGACGGGACAACGGGAAGACCGGAGCACCGGAGTGGGTCGTGCTCCAGCAGCGGAGAGGGGGGCCACGGACGTCCGTACTTTACTTGGTCCGGACGTCGTCGAAGGCCTCAGACCCGACGGAGCCGCCGCGCATGGACCGGGCGACGTTCTGGGCGAAGCGTTCCCGGTTCTGTCGGAGGTCGTTGGCGGCGTCTAGGAGGGGCAGGAAGGAGGGTGACATTAGTGCAGGAATCCAGATTGGGTGAAAACGCTGCGCAGCCCACCCTTGTTGAGGGGGTCGTCGGCGTTCGGTTCGAGGAAGAGGTACTGCAACCCGACCATGACGGCGTTCAAATTGAGGACGGGTTTCCAGTCTTCGCGGAGGATGTTGAGGCAGACGTTGCCTTCGAGGTCGAGGTTCGGGTGGTACACCTTTGGGACGCATTTCACCTTGGGCGGCTCGTGCGGGTAGTTGTTGTTGATCGCAAAGGTGAACTTGAAAGTGCCGCCTTTGTACATGCCTGCGCGGGGTCCGACGAGGGAGGCAGGATGCACAGAGTCAGCACGCTGCAGCGCGTGGACGCACGAGGGAGACTCGCTCGAAAAGCATGAAGGGAAGGGGGAACTGACCCTCGTCCGGCTGGATCGTCAGTTCAAAGTTGAGGAGGTCCTCGGGGTTCGGGAAGTGAGTCTTCATGGTTGACGGCAGGTCGAGTTCGGTCAGGTCTGGTGGGAGTAGGGCGTACGCGAGGGAGGGTCAGTTTTTGAAAGGGGAGGGTCATCCAGAGGTGAAAGGTGGAGAGGGGGGTTGCGGTCGGACGATCAGTTGGCGGGGCCGGGCGATTCCGACCCGCTCGAAATATAGCGACTGCCCGCTAGGTTTCCGCTTCGCCCGCTCAAAGTGTAGAGTGGAGGCTGACCTTTCTGTACGCGGATGAGGGCTGCCGAGGTTTTCGGTTTCGACTTGGCCGCCTGGTCCTCTGACTTCTTCAGACTCCAAATCTGCGTGCGTGCGTGAATGAGCAGCTGTTCGGTCTGTTCCTTCGACGCTGTAGAGTGGTGCGGAGGGCAGGGAGGACGGACTTTCATCATCTTGGGCAGGCGCGGCGGGGGGTCTGGGGCCGGTCGGTCGAGGGGAGCTGAACGGGTGCGCTGAGGCTGGGTCTATGTGCTGTGCTGTGCTGTGCGCTGAGGATCGTGCGACGTGTGGAGCGTAGACGCCGTGGCAGGCGACAAGGTGCAGCAGCCGATCGCTCCTCGCCTCGACGAAGTTCCACAGATCAGAATCAGCTGCGGATGGAGTGACAGTACAGCTTCGTAGGCTTATTAGATCGACTACTGCAAGCAGGGTATTACCCGTGCGCAATTTTGGGTGTTCTTCGAATCTCCGTCCGAGTCCGCCTCGGATTCCGTCAAAGTCGCCTTTGCTCGCGGGGTTCGGGTTGTGCTCTCCCTGCGCCATGCTGCGCCCTGTACCCTCTACAGCAGCACAGACACGGCTAGGCGCTATGCTCTCCCGCGCCCCTGCTCCTGCTGCTGCGGCCCTCCGCTGTAGAGCCGGCGGGCTTATCGCTGGCGTCGGGTGCCGCCCCGCTTCGGACATGTCGGCGCCAGTCCGCACCGCGTCCACCGCCCACAGAGTCAGTCCAGCTGCACAGAGAGCGAAGTCAAGTGAAAGCTGACGCCCAGCCGTCCACCCAGGCCCGGACACGCATCGCCGACCGCGACCGGGTTGCCGTCTCGCCCGCACTCGTCGACTCGTTCGGCCGCCAGCACGACTACTTGCGCATCTCGCTCACCGAGAAATGCAACCTCCGCTGCACCTACTGCATGCCCGCCCAGGGCGTCCCCCTCCTCCCCGACGACAACCGCCTCTCCGCACACGAGATTGAGCGCGTCGCCCGCGTCTTTGTCCAGCACGGCGTACGCAAGATCCGCCTCACCGGAGGGGAACCCACCGTCCGCCGAGACCTCGTCGACATTGTCCAGCGTCTCGGTCGCCTCGCACACCCTCGGGATGGCTCCCACCCTCGGGGGCTCGACTCGCTCGGGATCACCTCGAACGGGATCGCTCTGAAAAGAAAACTGCCGCAGCTCGTCGACGCCGGCTTGACCCACCTGAACCTCTCGCTCGACACCCTCGACCCGTTCAAGTACGAGCTCATGACCCGCCGGAGGGGGTTCGACCGCGTCCTCGAGACCCTCCACCTCGCGCAGCAACTCGAGGGCTTGCGCGTCAAGCTGAACGTCGTCGTCATCCGCGGCGTCAACGACCACGAGGTGCCCGACTTTGTCGAGTTGACCCGGAACCAAGACATTACCGTCCGCTTCATCGAATACATGCCCTTTGAAGGTGAGGTCCCTGCTCCGAGTGGCGGTCCAGGCCTAGGAAACTGATCCTCCCGCCCCCCGCCGGAGCAGACAACCGCTGGTCGACGCACAAACTCGTTCCTTCAGCCGACCTCCTCTCCGACCTCGAGTCCCGGCACCCGGACCGCCGCCTCGTCAAGCTGACCGACAGCGCGACCGACACGACGCGCGCGTACGCCGTCGAGGGCTGGAAGGGCTCGTTCGGGTTCATCAGCTCCATGACGGATCACTTTTGCGGGACGTGCAGCCGGTTGAGGATCGGCGCGGATGGGGGCGTCAAGGTCAGTCGACTTTGCGAGGGGGCTTCTCGTCGAGGATCCCGTCACTTGCAGTCTAGCGCTGACGATCGTGCGGTGTGTGCTCTGCAGGTCTGCCTCTTTGGGCCTCCGGTCCTCTCGCTCCGGCCCCTGCTGCGTGCGGGCCAGCCCCAGCCTCTCGAGACCGCCGGCGCCGTTTCTGCGCCCCTCGCCGACTCCGCTCCCTCGATCGCAAATACTCCTCTCGCACCATCGGCACTGGACGACCCCGCCGCTGCCGCCTCTACCGCCGAGCAGGACGAAGCCCTCATGCGCGCGGTCGGCGCGGCCGTGTACGGGAAGAAGTGGGCGCACAACGGCCTCGGAGGTGCGTCCGGGATCCATGCGCGAGGGGAGATGGGTCCGATGGTCGGCATTGGCGGGTGAGGAGGAGCGCGAGGGCTCGGGGTCCGGGAGAGCGAAAGGAGGGCTTCCCGGAAGCCCGGAGAGGATGTTCAGGGGGAGGGGACGAGGTGGACGACGGGAAGCCCGGACGTTGGAGGGACGAAGCAAACGCCCCCCGGGGTCCGACGTCGCATTGCCGCAGAGAGGATCTAACGGCGAACCCTCTGCGGAATTACCTCCCTCGGCGACAGGTGCGTCTCAGCGTTCAAGCGGAAAGGCAGGCATACGCGACGAGGTCCGGGACTTATCCGCCGTTCGTTTGCCCTTGCGTGCAGACCCTTCGCGATCGCTTGCGCGACCTCTGGGAGGTGTCATATCGGCGGTCGCGAGGCGGCGGCGCCCGCAGGTTGCCATGCACCTGCTCGCCGCTCCCGGCAGCAACCTGCACCCGGCGCTCGCCACCTCCCTCCGCTCCTTCTCGACCTCGGCATCAGATCGGCGAAACGCCGATGAGCCGGAGGAGGACCGCCTGACGCACACCGACCCGGCGACGGGGAAAGCCGCGATGGTCTCGGTCTCGGGAAAGGCCGCGACAGTGCGGAGCGCGACGGCCGTCGGCGAGATCTACCTCGGCGCACGGGCCTTTGCCCTCATCGAACTGCCTGAGCCGGCCTCTCCCGGCGGACCAGCCGCCACCGCCGCCGCCGCCGCCGCCGCTCCGTCATTGCGGACCAAAAAGGGCGACGTCCTCTCGGTCGCACAAGTCGCCGGCATCCTCGGCGCGAAGCACACCGCGACCCTCATCCCGCTCTGTCACCCGCTCCCGCTCTCACACGTCGCCGTCTCCTTCTCTGCGCTTCCGGACCGCCTCGCGCTGCGGATCGAAGCGACGGCCGAGTGCGTCGGGCCGACGGGGGTCGAGATGGAGGCGCTGGGAGCGGTCAGTGCGGCGGCGTTGACGGTGTGGGATATGTGCAAGGCGGTGGCGGGGAGGGAGATGCGGATTGGGGAGATGAGGGTCGTGAGGAAGAGTGGGGGCAAGAGCGGAGATTGGGTTAGGGACGACGGGGAGGAGGGGGAGGGCGGGGCGGATGGTGGTAGTGGCGGTGGACGGTCGGAGTAATGATAAGACGGGACGGAGACGCGTTGAAGCCGGGGACTCCTATGAGTTGGTTCTTTTCGGAGGACTCGGCCGGTTGTCGCGAGCGATTCAGCGCAATGAGGAGCAATCCCCAGAGTACAGACTTCGTAGTCGCGGGTGCGAGGATGCCCCTCCTCTTCTCGGGAGACGCTGCAGCGCTTGGTCGATGTTGCGGAACAGACGTGATCGCAACGATAGAGACTACGCGAGGTGCTAATTCTATTTGTCGCGCCGGAGCAGCGGGACGTCGACTCCGGCGGACGGATCTTCCGACTCTTCGGGATAGGCAGGAGGCGACGCGGCGCGCTCGGTCGACTGTAGCGGTTGGAAGAATGAACCTGTGTGAGCATCGGCGGTGACATAGGGCAGGGACCTCGGAGGAGATGCTTCTGGAGCACTTGCCGCGGCGGGAGCTGCGCGTCCAGCGGTCCGAGAGGGAGGAGACAGCTCGTCAGTAAGAGGCGTCTAGGGGTGCAAGTTCCTACGCAGAAGAGAGGGAGACGCACCGCTGGAGCTCGGAGAAGCGTTCGCTTCGAGATCTGTCGTGCTGGACGTCCTTGTCGATGAGTCCGCGTTCAATTTCGCGGCCTCGGCGCCCGAGAGTGCGCCGCCGTAGCTGAGCCAGCAGATGAGAGCGCCGATGGCCGTCACGGGTCCGAATAAGGCATGGAAAGTGCCCATAACGGTCGGGTATTCCGCAGGCACAGGAAGGTTCATCGCGGTCACGATGGAGAGGCCCCACCGCCAGCATGCCCACATGGCCGTGAAGATGGTGAACCCGGGGAAGCCCTGCGACGCCGAGCCGAGGAGGTCACATTCAGCGCTGTGCTGGGCGCAAATGGCGACGCAGGCGGTCGAAATGCCGACGGCGACGACCAACGGCGGCTTGAACGCTGGCGATCCGACCGCGACGCAGGCGAACAGGGCCAGCATCGGCAGCATGTTGCACAGCCCGCGCGGGAGGTTGTCGTGCAAGATGGCCATGGCTCCTTGCGCCGAGACCAGCGCGTGTCTGTGTCGAGGGAAGAGGGGTGAGAGTAAGGCGTTCCGCCGGCTCCCCTCCTCAGGGCGGCTCCAATAAAGTTCAGCTCAGTTTCTACAATAAGCGAGAAACTTTTCGAGCACATCAACCGACAATCTCGCTTCTGGTGATGGTCTTGTATGCATTCGTGAGCGACCCGCTTATTGTGATGGTTAGTATGCCTTCGTGAGCGACCGCCTCGGAGGAGTGAAGAGCCCTCTTCCCCCCCTACAGCTTGGCCTGAGATTTCGCGCGCTGCTGCTCTTCGCGCTGCTTCCGCCCCCGCACCGCCTTCCCGACCCGGCTTCCATTCTGCCGTCCAATCGCCTCACTGACCCACTCTCCGACCTCGCACAGCTCCTCGAACCGCGCGCGGCCGTACGCCCCGCGGCGGTGCCACGCGAGGAGGCTCCCCGGTTGCGGGTCCGGCAGGAACGTCGAAGGGATCCCGGACTCGTGCAGCGCGTAGACGACGTCTTCAGTCGAGACGTTGCCGGTCGCGCCGGGCGAGTAGGGGCAGCCGCCGAGCGCGGCGACGGACGAGTCGATCGTTGGTACGCCCAGCTGTCGGGGATCAAGGCGGTAAGGAGTCAGAATTCGGGTGTAGATCGTGGTGAAGTCGACGAAACGCACCGATACGCAATGCAGGACGTTTGCGACCGCCGTGCCGTACGTGTCGTGGCAGTGAGCCTGGCCGCGGGGAGTTTGGAGTCAGCTACCTTCTCAAGCGCGCAAGTACCGGCCCCGGAACGCACCGCAAGTTTGTCCATCGTAATGTCGAGCTTCTGACACTCGTTCAAGAGATCCTCCCACCCTTGCGGGACGCCGACGCCGATCGTGTCCCCGAGGCTGACCTCGTACGCGCCCATGTCCAGCAAAGCCTTGGCGACGCGCGCGGCCTCCCTCGGGTCGACATACCCCTCGAACGGGCACCCGAGAACGACACTGACGTACGCGCGCACCTTGAGGCCGCGCTGCTTTGCGGCTTCAAAGATCGGAGGCTGGACAGCAAGCGCCTCGGCGACGGACTTGTTAAGGTTCGCGCGCGAGAAACTTTCGCTCGCGGCGACGAAGAGCGCCACTTCGTTCGTTAGGGGAGGAGAGGCGGGATGTTGCTCCATGAGGGAGGCGAGGGCGTGCATGCCGCGGTCATTTGGGACGAGGCACGGCAGGGAAAGTGTCGGGTTCTGTTCCCGCAGGCGGGCGAGCGTCGGATGCGTCAGAACGTCGGCGGTCGTCGCCATTTGTGGTACCTAGAGACGCAGATGTCAGTACTTCTGCAATGAGAACAGCGCTGGGAAAGTTGCGGGCGCACCCATTTCGGCGAGACGAACGAGCCGGCCTCAATGTCATTAAAGCCGACGCCGACGAGGCGCTCGATCAGCTCGACCTTCAAATCGGTCGAGAGGGGCGTCTTTTCGTTCTGGAGGCCGTCGCGCGGGCCGACTTCGACTATCTTGACGGGGCGGGAGGGACCCGGCCGAGAAGCGGAGGGGGCGGCGGCGGAGGCAGTGGGGAGGGACGAGCAGAACGAGCGGCGGACTGGGCGCCAGGACGCGGCGAGAGCTTCGGAACGCAGTGTTCTTTGCAGCATTTTTGGTAGCATGTCTGGGTGTCGTAGAGAGGGAGCAGGCCGGAGTTTAGCGGGAGGAGCTGCGGGGGAGTTTCATCACCACGGCGTCGGCCAGCCGACGCGGCCGAGAGCGTCGGCAGCGGCATGCCGACAGTGAGCAACGCGATCAAGTCGGGGCGTGCGCGCGACGAGCGCGTCTAGTTCGGCTCCTGCTTCGCTCCGGACGCCCATTGCTCTATGCGCAGCGGAAATAAATGCGCCTCGGAGGAAGTCGGTTCGGACAGCTTGATCAAGCTGCTCGCGCTCGCTCAGCAGCAATTGGAGCCGCGCGCAGTCGACGGAGACGAGAGTGTTTCCGCGCTTGGCTCGGCACCGCGCCGGCCGGGCAATCAGCTCGCTATCGGCCGACACTAATCGCAGGGGACAATCAGCTGAGGAGGGGAAGTGCCCCGCATCCGACTTTCGAGTGGAGACTCGCTGCTGCGATGGCTCGCTGCTCTGCCTATTGCTCTGCTACGCTCTCGTGCTCTGTCACAGCTGCTCTCACCACACACACTCCTCATTCGAGCTGCCCACCCCGGAAGCTATGGCACCTGCTGCCGCTGTTCAGGCTCAGCCGGGCGTCCTCGACTCGCTCAAGCAGGCCATCTCGCACGTCGAGAACGCTTTGCCGCGCACCCATGTCGTGACCGACAACACCTACAGCGCCGCCGAGGCCGCTCAGGGTTTTTGCGACTCGATCCAGGCCGCATTCGACGCAAAGGACCCGGACGGAATCGTCGGACATTTTACCGACGACGGCTGGTGGCGCGACGTGCTGGTCTGTGCCCTTCTCTCCCCGCCTTTTGAGCTCAATGTCTGACTGTACCCCGACCGTGCCCCGCAGACCCTCGACTTTGACTTCAACTCGATTCAAAAGGGCGAGATCAAGGACCACCTTTCGCGCTACGGCGTTCCCGCCCTGCAGAGTCTCAAGGTCATTAAGCCCGCGGACGCCAAGCTCAACAAGGCAGCGAACTGGCTCGAAGCCTTTACGACGTACGAGACGCCTGAGGGCCGCGGCAAAGGTTTCCTCCGCCTGCGCGAGTCGAGTCCCGGGGCCGGCGACTGGCGCGCATTCACGTTCTTCACCACCCTCTGGGAGATCAAGGGACACGAGGAAAAGCTCGGACACCAGCGCCCGCTCGGGGCCGAACACGGCCTGCACGAGAGCAGCGACAACTGGCTCGACAAGCGGCGCAAGCGCGAAAAGTTTGAGGACGAGGACCCGACGTGCTTGATCGTCGGCGGCGGGCAGAACGGACTCATGCTCGGGGCGCGCTTGACAACACTCGGGATCAAGACGCTCATCGTCGAGAAGAATGAACGCATCGGCGACTCGTGGCGGAGTGCGTCCTCTTTTTCCTGGGTTGCGAGTAGCGATCAGGCGCTGACTTCGCATCTCATCTCCAGAGCGCTACCACAGTCTCTGTAAGGTCTTCCTCTCGCTCATTCGGGCGCTGTGAGCTTCAGTCACTGACTCTTTGCAGGCCTGCATGACCCGGTCTGGGCCGACCACTGCAAGTCGTGTTTGCTCTAGGTTTTGCCCGGTCGCCCGCAGAACTGATCTACCTTTCGGTCGGACAGTCGCTTATATGCAATTCCCCAAGACCTGGCCCATCTACACGGTGAGTCTAGCCCGCTCGCAATGACGTTCTGCATTGTACTCACTCTTCCGCATCTCTGCAGCCAAAGGACAAGCTCGCGAACTACATGGAAGAGTACGCTTCGCAGATGGAGCTGAACGTCTGGCTCCAGTCGACGATCGAGCGGGATCCGAAGTGGGACAGCCAGACGAAGCGCTGGACGGTTAAGGTCATGCGGGAGGGATCGGAGCCGCGAGAGATGAAGGTCCCGCACCGTAAGCGTTCTACGACAGATCCTTTCATCTGCGAGCAAAGGCTGACTGCGTGTTCACCCGCAGTCATCATGGCGACGGGCTTCTCCGGCGAGCCCCGGATGCCGTCGTTCTCGACGGAAGAGTTCCAGGGTTTCATGACACATTCGTCGAAGCACCCCGGATGCCACGAGAAGCCGGAGTGGCGCGGGAAGAAGGCCATCGTCGTCGGGTGCTGCAACTCCGGGTGGGTCTCGCACACTCTGGCGTCGGACCAAGCTCTGCTGACAGCCTTTCTATCCACAGTCATGATGTATGCCCTCTGAGCCTGGTCCGAAGCGGTCAATCTCGCAAGCTGATCGGCGCTTCAATCCCAGATCGCCGCCGACTTTTACGAGCACGGCCTGGACACCACGATCGTGCAGCGCTCGTCGACCTATGTTATGAGCAGCGAGTGCGTCCCTGAGCTGAGCGCCGGCTCGAACGGGAGCGTTCTGATCTGGTCCGACTCCTAATGCCCGCAGGCACGGCATCCCGGGTCTCCTGAAGGGCGTGTACGAGGAGGACGGTCCCCCGACGGATGACGCCGACATCATGCTCACTTCCTTGCCCATCAACGTCCTCGAAGAGTTCCACATCAAGGCGACGGAAGAGATCGCCGTCAAGGACAAGGCCCTCCTGGACGACTTGGCCAAGGCCGGGTTCATGCATCGCAAGTATCCGGGAGGCCTGTTCATCAAATGTGAGTTGGCGCGCGGAGCCCGGCGTTGCTGGCCGGGGCGCAATCCTCGAGCGGCGAAGCTAACTCTCGCGAGCTGCTCTTCAGACTTCCGCGACGGTGGAGGTAAGATGACCTTGCTCGAACTGCATGCGCCGTCGGTAAGGACGGCTGACGAATCTGTCGTTGCTTCCCATCGTCCCTCCGGCCTCCGCTCCGCATCTTCACCGCGGTCATCTGCCGTCTTTCATTCGTTCGCACCACCCGGCTAACCTGCAGGCTATTACATCGATGTCGGGTGCTCGCGCCTGATCGCCGATGGCAAGGTCAAGATCAAGCAGGGCGTCGAGATCGAGAAGCTCACCAAGGACGGCATCCTCTTCCAGGACGGTGTCGAACTGAAGGCCGACATCGGTGCGTCGAACCGTCAGAGACGACCCGGTTCGTCCGGACCGCGTCTTGACGCCGTCTTCGCACACTTGATGCAGTAATCCTGGCGACGGGCTACACTTCGCAGCGCGAAACAGTCCGCCGCGTGATCGGCGCCGACGTCGCGGACCGACTCGGCCAGCTCTGGGGCGCCGACAAGCAGGGCGAGATCCCGGGCGTCTGGCGGTACAGCGGCGTGCCGCACTTCTGGCTCATGTCGGGCAACCTCTTCCAGGCGCGGTGCTTCAGGTTCGTCTCCGGGGATGGCCCTGCGTTGTCCTCGTCGGAACCGCCGAGGTGTCAGTTGCTGATGACAGTCCACTGCGCGCCCGCGGACAGCAAACACCTCGCCCTTCAGATTCAGATGATCGAGCTTGGTCTGCGCACGCATGCGGACGACCCGGTCGCGTACAAGAACGCGGCGGACCCGCGCTTCTGAGGTGTCCTTCCCGCCCTGAGGGCTCGCGTCGCCCTGCGAGACAGGATAACGAGGTTGGGCTGCCCGTTGGGTTCTTCTCCTGTAAATCTGGACGTGTCTCGTTGGTTGTTTTGCGTAGCTCCGTTGTGAAACCTGAAGTAGTGCCGAAGTTGGATCTACGGAGCCTGGAGAGTGGTGTCAAGGCGGAGGCGGGAAAGCAAGAGCGGAGCTGGAGGAAGCGTCGGACTTGCTCGGCTCTGCGAGCACTTGACCGATTGCCTTCGAATGCAGGTAGCAGCAGAACGCAGCAGCAGATCGTGAACGCAGCAGCGGCGCGAGATCCAGATTGCGATGAAAGCCTGGAGAAGCGATTCGGGCAGAGGAGGGAGGAGCGAAGCTGCTCGTCGGACATGGCAGCGCAGCGACGTTAGCAGTCCATTGAACCCATATTAGCGCCCTAGATATCTCAGAGCGCCTTACGGTGAGAGCTAAAGGTCGAGCTGATCGGCGCGGAGACTTGGAAAAAAAGTCGGGCGAAGGTGCTCAGCTCGAGACGATTGCTCGTCCCCACTCTCCAGCACCCGGGCGCCGAGTATGTCGAGCGATAGTGGTCACGCAGCACCGCCCGTGAGCGCAGCGCCGCCCGCCAAGCGCGCACGCAAGACGGCGCGGTCGTCGGTCTCGTCGTCCAGCTCGACCCCGCCGCTCGGAAAGTTTCTCGCCAGCAGTGAGTCGCCCAGTCTGCCCCGCTGAGAGACTGTTCAAGACTGCTTTGGGCTCGTATTGACCCCTGGCTGTGCGCAGGCGACAAGTTGACGCGCGACAAGGCCGTCGCTTCCCTCTCCCGCTTCCTCTCCGCCGGCCGCCTGAACCACCTCGGCCCCCTCGCCAAGCCAGACGATGCAGCGAACGGACGCGAGAAGGACGAGGAGCTGCCCGTCGGTGACCTGGACTGGGATGAAGAGTACGAGGTCGACGCACGGCTCGCACCGGTCGAAATGGCGAAACTGTGGAAGGGCATCTACTACTGTTCGTCTCCCCTCCCACTCGACTGAGCCGCCTGCAGTCCACTGATCTGACCCTACGGCTACAGGCTTCTGGATGACGGACAAGCCCGTCGTGCAGCAGGCACTCGCGCAGAACCTCGCCGACTTGACGCTCGACGTCCGGCCGCGGTCCAAAGCCCGCAACGGCCGCGTCGAGCGCTTCCGTTCGGCCCTCGCCTACCTGAGAGGCTTCTGGGAGGCCATCATCCGCGAGTGGTCTACGCTCGATCACCACCGGTCAGTCCGAGGTGTTGCTCCGTCTGCAAATATGCTACCGACTGACCGGGAGATCCCTCGCATCTAGCCTGGACAAGTTCTTACTTTTGATTCGACGCTTTACGCATGTCGGCTTCCGGCTGCTCGAGCGAGAGGAATGGGATCCACGTGCGATCGAGGAGTACAACGAGATGTTGTCCGGTCTGGGAGGACCTCTCAAGTCCGTTCGATCTGCCCCCCTTGCAGACTGAATAATCCCACTGACCAGCTCTGCCCTCCCGCAGCGTCACGAATGACAAGGTCCCGACATCGGTCGCGTACCACCTCTTTGACATCTACCTCGACGAGATCGAGCGGCTCGCCTCCAGCCCTGCCGAAGAAGAAGACTCGACTTCCCGGCACCTGCCCCTCGTCGCCCTCCTCGCCCCGATGTACGCGACCGCCGCCCGCGCCCCCTCGCAGGTCATGTTCACTCGCCTCGCCGATAACGTCTTCACGCCGCTGCTCGACGCGCTCTTGCCTCCGAAGCCGGAACCGCGCGCGAAGCGCCGGGCAGGCGCGGCGGGGAGGGCTAAGGAGCCGGCCTACCCGGCCATTCGCGCGGCGGCGATCGAAGGGCGGGATGCCTTTGCTGCGGTTGCGGGTCAGGAGGAGGAGCCGGCGCCGGCAGCGGTCGCCGAGGTGATTGGCAAGAAGGTCCTGAGGAGGTTGTTTGAGGAGGGTGGGAAGGAGGAGACGGGCGAGCCGCAGCGGAGGCGGATTTACAACTTTGTCACGGCGAGGGATGTCGACTTTGAGGAGTAGGGACTCCGTGATGGTCAATCTTCCATGCTCATACTTCTTCTGCGCTCTGTTATGCGGTCTAGCCTCGGACGAGTAATGAGCCGCCCGTCCGCAACCTCGGGCCGTCCGGACGGGTTTCCCCTGTTCCGCCCCGAACCTCTTCGCTCCGCCCGCCTCGGATGAAGTGGAATAAGCTCTCGGCATTGCCGCAATCTTATGACTAGCGCTGGAATGTCGGGGCGCGCGCTGCTGGCCGGACGCGAGCTGTTGCTGCACGCGAGGACATTGTCCAGTCCCTCCTCCGCCGAGGCTGCAGCTGGCGTGTTTGCCCTACGGCGAGACTGAGCGTGCCGAGGCTGCTGCTCGCGTGCGCACCCATGACGAAGTCTATCGGGGATCGGCATGCACGCCTGCAGCGCTCGCCGTGCACGAGCACCTCGCGTGGCGCTTTCCCCTCCGTTTCATCGGGTCTCACCGGCGCCTGCTCGCGCCAAACAAGGTCCCTCTTCGCGATGTCAAACGGCTTGCTCCGTCCGATCCCTTGTCCTCCGCTGCTGGTGCATGTCCTCCCTCTCCACGAAAGCTTCCACCCCCGCGTCCGAACGCTCTCGGGCCGGGGAGCGATGTTTGCAGCTCCCTTTCTCCGCTCAACGCGCGCTCAGTCCCGGCACTCCGCTCTCTCGACGTATAAAGCCGCTGGTCGCCGCTCGCTGCTCTCTCTTCCTTTTCTCTACATCCCTCGACGCTCTCCGCCATGCTCCGTCTCTCCGCAGCGACCTCGCTCGCCCTCCTGTGCTTCTCGTCGCTGGTCGACGCGCTCCCTGCCACCGCCTCGGCAGAGACGACCATCACGGGCGTCTTCCCTTCCGTCACGAACGCCGACGGCTCCGTCAACCCCGGCCTCTTCCGGCGCAACGTCGCGCAGACCTTTGCCAAATACGACTTTACGCCGCGCGCCAAGTCGAGTCTGATCGAGCGGCCGCAGAAGCGGACGAAGGGCGGCTTTGGGAAGAAGAAGAAGCGGTGCACGGCGGGGTGCGAGGCGTCGATCACGCTCGATATGATCACGCAGGAACCGGCGGTCGGGGAGTACACGGCCGACGTGAGCTTCGGAACGCCGGCGCAGACCTTGCGTGCGTCTGTTTGGGTTCAGTTTCCTGGGTCTCCGACGGGGCTTTCCGGCGGCTGACATGGCTTGTCACCCGCAGCCTTGATCTTCGACACCGGCTCGTCGGACGTGTTCGTTCAAGACTCTTGCGCGCAGGGCGCCGGCTGTGAGTCTTCCCCCCGTACCTCCTGCGGGAAGGCTACTGACGGGATCGGGATCGAACAGGCTCTGGCAACTTTGACCCGAGCAAGTCCTCGACCTTTAACGACACGGGCGCGACGAGCTCGCTCAGCTGTGAGTGATGCCGTCTCCGACTTTCTTTCGACACCTTCGCTAATAAAGGGCACCCTGCAGACGTCTCGGACACGGTCAATGGTCGCATCGTCTCCGACACCGTGACCCTTGCCGGCAAGACGATCGACCGGCAAGAGTTCTGTGCGCACCTGCCCGCGTCCGGACTTATCGGACGAGAACGAACGATGCTGACTGTGGTATAACTCGCAGTGGTCGTCCCGGACTCTCACACCCCGGGCGCGTCCGGCAACATGGGATTCGGGCTCAATGCGCAGTCGAACTCAAAGGTGAGAGACCGCTTGACTGGACGGCGACAGAAGCGGGCGACTGACCCCGCCCCTTGCCACTCAGATCGGCACGACGCTGCTCGAAAACCTGCGCTCCTCGGGCCAGCTCGGCCCGGAGAACTCGTTCTCGCTCCGGTACCACCGCAGCACCAATATGGCGACGGTGACGCTCGGAGCGCCGATGCTCACGGCCATGAACCAGGTGCAATCGGTGCAGTACCCGGAACTGCTCGGACGGGTGAGTTCTGCGGGTCTTCGGCTGCAGTGTGTCTTGCTTCTGGTAACTGATGTCAAGATTCTTCGCAGTGGGCACTCAATCTCCGGGATCTGGGCAACCAGAAGGCTTTCTGGAACGGCTCAGTGACCGTCTTTATGGACACTGGCTCGACTGTCGTAAGGCTGTTCGGCAGGTTCGGTCACTCGCCGATGGACTGACGCGAAGCTTTCCCGCAGTCTTTCCTGCCGCGCTCGGCCGCGAAAGTCGGTGAGCGCGTCGTTTCTCCTCTTGTGTCACGTACAGGAGACTAAAGGTTCCCTTCGACAGCGCATGCTACCGTTGAGACCCACATCGAGACGATTCAGCTCCCTCTGCAGGGCAAGACCTACGACGTCGATTACTACTTCTTCCCGTGCGACACGCCCCCGTCGTACATCCTCAACTTTGGACCGGCGCCGCGCCGGACGTTTCCCTACTGGAGCGACACGCGGGACGCGGCGGTCGGGACGGCGGAGAACGGCATGTGCCAGTCGGCGCTGAACGGCGTCGATGTCGAGTACGGCGGCTTGCGGGCCGGTATTCTGGGTGGTTAGTCGCGTGAGCGGGTCCTTGCTGCGGCCGAGGCGCTGACTCTCAGGACCTGCAGCTCCGTGGCTCAAGAACCAGTACCTCACCTTTGGGGCCGGCAGCGACTCGAGCAACACGGGTGCCGCTATTGGCGTCTTCCCGAACACGGAGGAGTGAACGTTGTGCGCCTTCTCGAGTGACCCGGGAGCTCGCGGCCGCATACGCTTCGTTTTCCCCGCCCGCCCGCTTGCCGCATTTGTTTTGGTACTATTTATCTCGAAGCTTTGATTCCACTTCGCACTGCAAATGCACGCTATACCCGCTCTGTAGTTTCTGGTCGGGTCTCATGTTCTGCGAGATGGAGCTTGCTGCGGCGCAATCACGCGGAACTTTGGCACGAGGCCCAAGGTCTGCCGGCGCCGCCTCTATACAACGCACAATCGCCTCGGTTAGGACCCGTAGGAGCTCCCGGATATGCCTGTCGAGCTTCTGTCGCTTACGCCGGCGTACTGCGTCGGTGCGTCTCGTGTTCACGCGTGCCCCGGCTGCGCGCGATGACGCTGTCGACGACTCACTTTACAACATTACAGTCGGCGCCTACCGCCTCGTACACGATCCAAAGCTCTACGGTCCGATCTGGCAACGCTCTCAGCGCTCCCTGAAGCGCGCCCTACTGCTCGCCGTCCCGTACGCACTCGTTGCATTCCCTCTGACCCGCCTCTGGGTCACCTTCATCCTCGCGCGCTCGCCCCTCTCGCCCAAAGACATCCACAATGCGGCGTACCTCGGCATCTCGCCCGTCACGTACACGACCTGGACGCTGACGCTCGGACAGCTGAGCATGCTGGTCGAGTGGATGCTCGCGCGCGAACTGAAAAAGAGTTGCAGCGAGGTGTACGAGCGTACTGTCGAGAGCCGCGGCAAGCGTGCGTTGGCCCGTTTGTCCTCTTGCTCATACGAACCCCGGCTGACAAGTGCCCCCCTGCCCGGGCTCGACAGCCGACGACTGGTGGCAGCCTTATACGGAGGAGTGGGCCGTACCGCCGCTCGAACGAGCGAGCCGCTCCGCCGAGAAGCAATCGTTCTACGCACGCCTCGCGAGCCCGCTCGTGCGCATGATATTGCTCAAAGGTGCGCCGCGCCCGGTTGGGCTCGGAGGGGGAGAGACGATCCTGACTGGACGTTCTCGCCGCAGTGTTGCTCACGCCGCTCAGCTTTGTGCCCGGCTTGAGCTTGTGCATCCTGAGCTCTATCCGCGCATTGACCCTCGGGCGCTCTCTCCACAAGCCGGTGAGCTCGCGCGCTGGTCGACGTCGTGTTGTTGTGCCGTCCCTGATAAATAACTTTGCCTTGTGCAGCTGTTCGAGGCGAAGAAGATGACGTAGGTCACACTCTCGAAGCGTGTACTGCCTCTGTCACTGACGCAGAGAGTGTCACAGACCGTCGCAAGTCGAGCTGTGGATGACGGAGCGCGAACAGGCCTACCGAGGTGGTTCTACGCGGCGGCGTCCGCTCCATTGTGCCGGACAGGCCTGACCCCACTTGCCTTGCAGTGTTTGGCTTTGTCGCGTCCCTCATGGAGCGCATCCCGCTCGTCGGCCTCGTGTTCAGCATCTCGAACCGGATCGGCGCCGCCATGTGGGCGCACGACCTCGAAAAGCGGCAGCACCAGTTCCGGACGGGCGAGCTGAAGCCGACCAAGGTGTACCGGTCCAAGACGGCGAGGCTCGCCGAGGAGCGGGCGGCGGTCGGGGTGGATGAGAGGGTGGCGGAGGGGCCGGGAGGGTTCCCGGCGGAGAAGGGGCCGATCAAGATTCGAGGGGATGGGTCGGAGGTCGGGAAGCCCGGCGCGGGAACGGCGAAGCCTGCTCTACCGCCACGGTAGTCCGCTTCGTCTGCATGCATTGTCGGAATTCTCTGCTGGACGAGGCATCGCCCGGACGGGATCGAGCAGATCAACAAAATTCTCCGAATTTTCACCCTCGCTTTTTTCTTTGCCTGCTTATCAGATCTCGATACCAGTCTGGACTATAACTACGAAGCTGGCCGCCTTTTTCGAGGCGTATAGTTCCGGCATGACGCTGGCGGTTTGGATTTGCTCGATCGGCCGAGACGTTTGCCGGACAAGGTAGGCTTCTCCTCCGGCTCGTATCTACGCTCTCGCCGCTGCTCTACACAGCCATCACTACAGCGTACTATATCCACTACGCCATGTCTTATCCGGGCCAGACGCATCACCCACACACGCCGGGTCATCCGCCGAATCCCCACTTGATTCCGCTCGCTCACTACGACGACCAGCGAAAGCCGTACGTGCCCGAAGGACTGCAGCTCGTACAGGCACACTGGTTCGTGCGACATGGAGAACGCGCACGTGAGTTCCGCAGGGTCCTGACTTGAGGGGGACAGAGTTGGAGTCGGTGGGCCTCCCCGTGGGCTTCTCGCGCGACAAGTCGAATACTGACGCCCGTGCCCCTCTCGACAGCCGTGCGCCAGCGTCTTGTCGGCGTCGGCGAGATCCCCGCCGTCTTTCCCCTGTGCTCTGTCGGGCGCGACTTTCGCACTTCGGTCCTCTCCTTCACTGCGCCGTCCCCGCCGCCGCAGCTCGCAGACACCGCGTCGCCTCCTCCGCCCCCGAGCGCATTGCCGAGCGAAGCTTCGACCGGGGCGAGAGTCGAGCGTTCGACTATGGAGGTGCGCCGGCTTGCGGAGGATGTCGGTCCGGCCGCACGGGGAACGGTCGGCGGATTGTCAGATTGGTACGCACTGGACTGTCTTGCCTCTCGAACGGTCTCTACCTCGTCATATGGCCTCTTACCTGTTTCCCTGCGCCGGGCAGCTACTGGGGCGAGTTGACGGACCTGGGTCGACGCTCGACGCTCGAACTCGGTGCGAAACTCCGCTCTCTCTACGTCGACCAGCTCGGCTTCCTGCCACCGACGCTCGACTCGGCCTCTCTGCCCTCCGTGGCGCTGCGCTCGACCAACATGCCGAGGACGATCGAAAGCCTGCACCAGGTTGTCGAAGGGTTGTTCGGCAAGGACCACCGGGATCCGGCGACCCGCGTTGCGTTCACCGTCCGGGGATGGCTCGAGGAGGATCTCTACCCGAACACGAGTTGTCGGCGCCTCCGAGCGCTGGACGCGGCTTCGATCGCCAAGGCCGCCGAAATGAACGACCCGGGTCTCGCCGAGCTGGACCCGGTGCTGGGACATATCGTCGGCGGCCCGCTCCGGGTACAGTCCGCCCCAAAAGCGAACGGTATCCTCGACACCGCCTACTGCTGCCGTGCACATGGCATCAAATTGCCCAAGGAGCTCGACGATCCAAACGTCCTCCGGAAACTCGAAGACGCCGTTGTGCACGAATGGTGCGTCCCCCTTTCCTCGAACGAACGACAGGGCTCCCGCTCGCTCGAGTTCGAGGGCTGAAAGGACTCCGGCTCTGTGCAGGTTTGACGGCTACGCGAACCCCGAGTTTCGCAAGCTTGCGATGGGTCGCTTGCTTGGTTCGCTGCGGCAAAGCCTCTATGCGAAGATGCGCGATCCGACCGAGGCGGTCGAGAAGACGAGGCTCGCGGTGTATGCGTGCCATGATACCAGCGTGGCAGGAATCCTGTGCGTCTGCTCCGGCCCGGGACATACACAAGGCGGGCGAGACACTGATTCGGACGCCTTCCAGGAACGCGCTGGATTGCTTCGATGGGCGCTGGCCGCCCTTCACCAGCCACGTCTGCGTCGGTACGTACCCGGTCTGCTGCAGCCGTGCCCCATGCTGACCATGAGCGACGTTGCAGAGCTCTTCCGCTCCGGACCGCCCGCGTCCGGATTCCTCTCCTCATTCAAGCCTCCTCCGCCGCACTACGTCCGGCTGCGCTTCAACGGCCGTACGATGCGACTCCCCGCCTGTGCGCCCGAGGGGAAGCACCTCCCCGGATCGGAGGGCCAGGTGTGCACGTTCGAGGCGTTCTCCGAGGCGGCTCGGAAGGTCGAGGTCAGTCAGGAGGAGTGGAGGGGGCTGTGTGGCAACGCGAAGGAGTAGCGGGCGAGCGAGCGAGAGGCGGCGAGATGGCGAAATCTTCTGCAAGCTCTTCGAAGCTCTCTGCGAAACTCGGCTGATCTGGACGGGTGGGATTCAGGAGGACGGAGAGGGGCAGACTGCTTTTATAAGAGGACAGCAAGAGAATGGGAAACGAATGCTTTACGCTTCGTACCCTGCGAGCGGCGTGGTCGCGGTAAGAGCGAGCAGCGGACGCCTCAATGTCCCTCGTAGAATCTGATTGCGCAGCTGTGACCGGGAGAAGGAAACCATTTTCGCTAATTACATCCGAGTGAGCACGACAAAGTACGAAAGCCAATAAGAACCGTAACAGATAGGACACCACTCTGTCTAGTCACGACATGTACCGGAAGAAGGGGTTTTCCCGGTCCGTCAGGTCCATGAACGCGGCGTGGTCGCGCTCGCGCTCGATGTCGGCGTCGGTCCATTGCTTCTCCTCGATCAGGACGGCCAGTGTCTGGTCCTTCTTCTTGTTCAACCAAGTCGTGTAAAAGTGCACTGCGAAAGATGGGGTCAGGACCGAGCGAGCCACCGAAAAGAGCGCAAATCTGACTTACTGCCCGCGACGGTTGGCAGCATCGCGACAAAGAGTGTCAACACGGAAATCTTGCCCGGGAGGTAGTTCGGCTTGTCGCGCGCCTGGAACTGGAAGGTCCCGATCGTGTTGGCCAGACCGAACGTCGTGATGAACATTGCTGCGGAAGACGGACGTTCAGTCAGGCTGTTCTTTGGGCAGCGCCTGACCCGGGTAACTCACCGTTCGTGACAAACTTCTTCGTACTGGAAGCGGTGTTGGTCGTCGTCCACGCGTACAGGAGCGCCAGACTCGAGCCGTACGTCTCGGCCAAGAAGATGCCTGCGAGCGAGCCGCCCTTGCTGTGCGGGAGGGCCACCATCAACGCCGCACCGACAACGGTCGGGATGACGGCGATGAAGATCGGGAACATGCGGCGCGAGAGGCGGTCGGAGAGCCAGCAGACGGTGACGGTCGTAATGGCGGCGACGAGGCCGCGCGGGATCGACAGCAGCAGGGTTTGCCGCGAGGTGAAGCCGAAGCTTTTGATCTGGAGGAGGGGGCGGGCTCAGCGAGAGCGTACAGGGCGAGGCTGTGAGGAAACTCACGAGCATCGAGCCGTAGCTCGCCAAGCCTCCGTTCGGAACCGAAGACAGAAACGTGAGGAGGATGAGCAACCATGTCTTGGGGTCGAGCACGGCCTCCTTCGCATGCTTCGGCTTGAACTTGTTCTGTTTCGTTCCGCTGTGGTTGTCGCGGACCTGCTCGAGCGCGACGACCTTTTCGCGGGCGGTGAGGAACTTGGCCGTCGCGGGCGAGTCGGGCAAGAACACGAGGATGCAAGTTCCGACGATGAACGCGAGGCCGCCCATGAGGAAGTAGACTGCGCGCGCGGGGCGTCAGTCTCGCATCTTTGATCAGGGGCTGGGAAAGCGACGGACAGATGCGCCAGGGAGCGAGTGCGGTCCCGTGGTAAAAGGTCACGCCGTACGCCGTGATGCCGCCAAACATTTGGGTGATGCCATTCATCTGTGGCGAGGGGCGAAGCTCCGAAGTCAGCGGGGGGATGCTCGTGTCAACCGGAAAGCGCTTGGTCCGCACCATGTAGAAGATCGAGATCCGCTTGGCTTGAAGGTGGCGCGGGTACCAGGCGGCGATCATCGAGATCAAGACTGGGGGGGGGAGGGATCAGTCCAGGATGCCCACCTCGTACAAGGCCGAAGGACGGAGCACTCACTCGGAGAGACACAGCACTCGAACACGCCGAGCATGAACCGCATCGCGAAGAAGACCCCGAACGAGGCGCTCGCCGAGTGGAGGGTGAGGAACACTGCCCAGAGGACAATGTTGACGCCGAGGTATTTGGCCAGCGGGAAGCGCTGAGCCAGGGTACTGGATGGGATCTCAAAGATCATGAAACCCTGTGCGCGGCGCCTTCTTGTCAGCGGAAGCGCCCCAAGTTCTCGCTGAGTCGGAGGAGGGCTCACGATGTAGAACGCGGAGGCGACGAGGCTGTATTGGGTGTTGTGCTTTGCTAGCGGGAGTCCCATGATGCTGCTGTAGCTCAAACTGTTCTTGTCGTAGAACTGGCTGACTGCGGGGTAGACGAGACCGTCAGCGAGGCACAGGGCGTAGGGTCGTTTGCGCGATGGCTGCGAGGACTTGTGGCGGAGACGTACAGTAGACCTGCGGGCACAGAGGGTCAGCATTCGTCGCGCAAAGTGAAGGAGTGGTCGGCGCGGATGCGTACCGCGGCGAGGAGAGGAAGGATCCGCCGGTCGATCTTGCGCGTAACCGCCTTCATCTCCGCCTCAGTGACCTCGTTGCGCTCGTAGCCAGCGACTTTGGCGCCTTCGTCCTCGGCGCCCTCCGAGACGGTCGGCAAGTCGGACTTGACGGCGTGCAGGACGGAGACGGGCTGGAACCCATCCTTGGTGGATTCCTTCTCGAGGGAGGTGGTCGAGTCTAGCGGAGTGGCCATGGTTGTCTAGGCAAAGGAGTGAAGCTGGACTAGCGAAGCAAAGGAGTCACGAGCAGAGCGAGGCGCCAGGAAAGCCAGCAGGTGGCGAGATAGTCGCCGGAGTGGAGGCCGGCAGGTCCGATAGGGTGAGCTTCTCTGCGGGGCTCAAACGCGCTGTAGCCGCCGGGCAGTGTTCGAGAAGCGGTGATATGTGGCGAGTCATGCGGAGCAACGAGTCCGTCTAAGCGCCCGGGGCGCAGCTGATGCGCAAGAAGGTCCAAATCTGGTCGCGGAAATGAGGCGGAAGAGGAGCCAAGAGCCCGGAGTCTGCAGAAGCGGTGTGATCGAAGGAGCTGAGCGATTGAGAGGCTCTAGAAGCTGCACGGCTAGCGCGCGTTGCACTTTGTCGGACGTTATCTCGAGCCGACGCAGCTTCCCCGCTCCTCGAGGCCTGAAGGGGCGCGAGGTCGGCAAGCGCTCTCGGCCGAGAAGCGCGGACGGCCGCGGGTCAGCAGCTGCGAGAGCCGGCACTAGACCAGGCGAGCGGGTTGTCCGCGGACGTGCGCACCCCAGCATGGTGGAGCGTCCAGAGTGACTCGCGCCCTCGCGGCATACGAGCGGGTGAAGGTGAGCGGCATCGACTCGGGGCAGCGAGCGGCGCTGCCTCCACTCGAGACGGAAGAGGGGAGGCTCCAGGATAGTGTATGAGAAAAGGACATTACCGTCTCTGTAATTACCAATAGCCTGCAATTAGCGACTCTCATCGATCGCTCGCGTACGGGCGCTCGACGGCTTCAGAACCGTGCCTAGAGACTCAGGTACGTGTCAGACCTTGCAGCCTCCCTGCCTTAGCTCTGCGCCCGGCTCCGGTGGCTCGTCAAGCGAGCGAGGCGGTCGTCTGTTTCGCCTTGTTCCCGGCGTTGGGAACAGGCGTGAGGCTGCGACAACGAGCATACAGCGCTGACAAGCCATGCCAGCAGGACGTTTGAGTGATTACTAGTATCCTGGTCACTCAATCGCGCGCGCGTGAAACGACTCTCGCCTCGACCTCACTTTGAACCCTCCCGCGCCTGTGAACGTTCGCGATGGCCGCTCCCGCCGCCTCCAGCTCCGTGTCGGGCAAGATGACCCAGCTGTGGAATTCGCCGGCAGGTGCGTCCCTCCGGGCTGGGCTGACCAAGGGGGCAAATGCGGATCCGGGACTGACGATTTTACCCCGCTTGGCTCGCTCCGGAACTCGTTCCTTTGCTGCTTCAGGCCCCAAGTGAGTCAGTCCACTTAGATGCTCGAAGACTGCGCTGTACTGACTATGCGCCATGTCCCGTCTCCCTCAGAACCGTCTTTTTCTGGGCGCCCATGTTCAAGTGGTCAGTCGCTCTCCGCCTTCGACCCTCTGCTCGCCGCCTTAGCCAGCATCCAGCGCGGCGCAGTACCGAGCTCACTGACTTTGAATGAACAGGGCCCTCGTCGCGGCGGGAATCAAGGACTTGAGCCGACCAGCCGAGGTCATCTCGGTCCCTCAGAACCTCGGTACGTCGCTCAGGCGCCCCTCACTCGGCTCCGTTCACAGTCTCGAAGGCGCACATCACGAGGTCCTGCCTTGCTAACGAACCCCGGCGCCGCGCAGCCCTGACGGCGACCGGCCTGATCTGGGTGCGGTACTCGTTCGTGATCACGCCTGTCAACTACTCGCTCGCGGCCGTCAACCTCTTTGTCGCCGGCACCGGCATCACTTCGCTGTACCGCGCGTGGGAGTGAGTCTCGTTCCGTGTCGCCCTTGAGATGGGAGGGACCCTGCGGTTGGACTTTCTTGCGAGTGAATGCGGTGGCTGACACGCTCCTTTCCTTAGCTGGCAGCGCAAGTCTCCGGCGGAGCAGGAGCAGGTCCGCCTCGCGCGGCAAGAGGCCGAGCAGAATCAGGACGCGGTCAAGAAGATCGGCGCATGAAGTTCTGCTCGCTTCCTTGATCGTTGCCTCCGTCGTAGATCTCCTTTTTCTCCCTGACCCTAACCCCCTTTCGCCGCGCTGCCATGGTCGAGCTATTTTTTCGGCATCCTGGACTGGCTGTCCACTTTATGCAGTTCTGTATAGATGCGTGTTCGGGAGTCTGCGGCTTAAATATAATCGGGTTCTGCGGCAAAGTCGACCCTTCTTCTCTCCCTTCTTCGATCACAGAGTCCGCCATGGCGCAGGTTACAGATGCAGAAGGTACCGCTTGCTTCACTCTAGCATCTGTGCTCTCTCCCAGCTGATGCAGTGCTCGTGCCCGCCCCGCTTCGACTTCTCCCCGCCGCCTCATCTGCTCGTCCTCGCGACTGCTTATGCTCGCCAGCCCAGCGCATTATTGCGTGCGTCCATGCGACGCTTGAATCCGGCTACAACAGTGCTGACTCGCCGCTATCCCGCTCCTAGGCACATGAACAAGGACCATGCCGAGTCGCTCAGGTTCGTCGCAGTGACCCCTCCGACTCTGGCTCCATTCGCTCTCCCGCCTGCACGCCTGCTTCTCTGCTTCTCTGCCCGCTAGAGCACGGGGCCTATGTCTCGAAGTGAATGGCTGACCGGGTACTCGACCGACCAGCCACTACCTCGAGCACTACGGCGGCGTCTCTCCCTCTCTCGCATCGGCCTCCCCGCAGCTCACCTCCTTCGCGACGCCGTCGATGACGATCATGTACGGTCCGGCGCACGCGCGGAGAGAGTGGAAGTACGAGTTCAAGCCGCCGATGTATGCGGGAGAGGCGCGGAAGCGGCTCGAGGCGATGCATCAGGACGCGCGCCGCGGGCTCGGGATCGTGCGTCGGTTCTCTTCCTTGCCTGCGCAGCAAGCCTACTCACTCGGGACTGATACACCCCCCGCAGAGTCCGGTCGAGATCGACCGCGTCGTGATCGGGTTCGGCGGCGTCGTCAGCGTCGTCGTCTGTACCGCCGTCGTCCTGCTGTTCCTCCTCCCTCGGCCCGCAGCCGTCGCCTCGGCGTTCGCCTTCCAAGCGCAGTACATGTCTGTTCTGCTCCGCGCGCTCGGCGTCCAGCGCCCGGCGGACCCGGACAAGACGGGGAGGGCGATCTCGCTCCTGTGGAGTGGGGTCCTGCTCGGGGCGCATGTCGCCGAGGCGAGGTTCTGTACCCTGCCGCTGTTCAAGACGTACAGCGTCAGGCGGCGGTCGGTCCGGATGACTTATGTGCGTCCGGGGGCGGGTTCCATCGCGGCCCTCTCCCAAGTATGCTTGCTTCTCACACTGACCTGGCTCACTCCTCTCTTGTTTTGGTCTCTCGCGTGCGCAACGATCGGTCGCCCCCTCGGAAGCTGGTCCTGACGGTGCTCGGAGGGTTTCCGATCTGGCAGGCCCTGCGGGACAAGGGGCAGGAAGAGGAGGAGAAGCTGTCTAAGGCGCAGTAGCTAGCTTCCTTGTCTTGCTAATTTTTCGTTCCCGCCCTCGCTCGCTCGCCTTGCTCTGGCCAGGTCGGCAGAGAGATAGTCTACGTCGTGACTTTGGAAAGCCTTCCGCCCTGCCTCTGCGTCCGTGCGCCGGAGTTTACTGATGGTCGAGCTTGCTTGGTCCCGACGCGGAACGACCGAAAGTTGAGCGTGAGAAATCCCGCCCCGCCCCCGCCCCGCTTCGCTAAGCCCTAGCATACAGGTAGAATGGCTGCAGCAGCTGCTGCGACGCAGAATGCCGCGGGCCGACCGCGTCGCAAGCGCCAGCGCCGCCGCCGCACCAACGTCTCGTCCGACGACAGCGACTCGAACTCGTCCTCGTCGTCCTCGTCTTCAAGCAGCGAATCCTCATCCGATTCAGACTCGGATGCACCGCAGACGGCAACAGTGGACAAGGGCAAGGCGCCCGCTCCCACGACTGCTGCCGCCGCCGACTCGGACTCGGACTCGGATTCAGACTCGGACTCGAGCAGCAGCGGCGGTGATTCGGACTCGAGCAGCGGATCCGACCTCAGCTTCCTCGACGACGCACCGACGGACGGCGGCAGGCGCCGTGGCCGCGGCCGGCGACGCGCAGCGGCCGCAGGCGCAGGAGGGGCCGACGCCGCCCAACAACCGGGTCTCTCCTCGACGACGACGGCGGCGGCCGACGGCCCTGGCTCGACCGCCGGCATGAACGGCATCCACCCTTCGCGCCGCGCGCCCTACCCGGAACGGTCCCCCTCCCCCGCGTCGAAGCTCGCGCGCCTCGACCCGCGCGAGTTCGTCCCGCTCGGAACGGGCGTCTTCCCCCTCCTGCAGGACCGGATCCGTGCGGTCGACCCGCGCGGCGGGAGCGGGAGCAGGGCGAAGGCGTCGAAGCGAGAGGCAGAGGGGGACGAGGCTATGAATGGGGAGGAGAAGACGGCGACTACGGAAGAGGCGCGGGATCCGCAGATCCTTGACGGGCTCGTCGAAGGCGATCCGAAAAAGGCGGACGGCGCGGAACAGGGGGTAGAGGAGGAGAGCGAGGAGGCACGGCAACAGCGGCTCGCTGGCGAGACCAAGAAGCGGCAGGACCGCTTCGGCGATTGGTGGCGCGCGCGACTCGTCAGCGAGTTCGAGGGCGACCTCGGAAAACTGGCGGCGGTGCGTCCCTTTTCGCTTTCTCGAATTGTGACGCCTTGCTCACATGGGTACTTCTGCCAATGTAGGAACCCGGCCTGACCCCGACGCGCCTCTCGCTCCTGTTGACCTCTCTCACGACCCTCTCCTCCCTGCACACCTCCTCGACCGCCCCTCCCTCCTCCATCTGGTCGCACAACCCCTCCACCGTGCTCGACCCGCTCGCCTCCCTGCCCGCGCCCGCACCCGCCTCCGGAGCCGGAGCCGGAGCCGAAGCGGCGGAAGGTGAAGAGTGGGCCTCGACCCGGGTCGGAGGCGCGGGCGACGTCCAGGTCGGAGAGGAAGGCGTCGTCGCGGACGAGCAGCGCTCGCGCAAGAAGGGCGAGCGCCGCAAGCGCAAGTCTTTGCCGGCTGCCGCCGCTGCGGGCGAGGCGGCTGCGGCGCCGGCGCGTGTGACCGTCGAGGAGGCGGTGGAGACCGCGCCGAAGGCAGTCGTGGGCGCAGCGACGGACAGCGCGCCAACGACGGGTGCTACGTCCAGCCCGGCGAAGAAGGAGAAGAAGAGCAAGAAGAAGGGGAGGAAGAGCGGACTGTCGGAGGCGGGCGGAGACAAGATGGAGGTCGATGGGTGAAGCTAGCGGGCGGCGGGCGATCCCGATTCTTCGCAGGGACTCTCGCAATGCGCACTGCTTTGCCTTTGGCGAGTATCTGGCGGATATCGCGAGGACTGCATGCTCTGTCGCATCGATCGGGGCTAGGATCACTGTTACGTCTCGAGCAACAGCGGCCGAGACCCGAGAGAGAATGGATCCGTCCGGGTGACCAAAATGCTCCGCAATACTGCTACAGGAAGAACTCCAAACATCCCATCCGCTCCTCGGCAGCCTCACTCCCGACCAAAGTCGTGCTCCCCCGGACCAAACGCAGGTCGCGCCCCGCTCGGATCCTTGCGCATCTTCCACCGACCTTTCGTCCGGCCGCCCTGCCCGAAACGTTCCAGGAGCTATTGGCGACGGCGCGTGGTCAGACCTCGAGTCAGAGAGCTCCGTGCTAGCTGAGGATGGACTCACAAAACCTTCGAGCCAGCGGAGGAGCTCTCCGTAGGCGTTGCGCGTCCGGATCGAGTGGTCCGAGTCGGTGAACATGCGGAAGCGGAACCTCCTGCGCAATTCAAGAGCATCATTAGTCTCTGGACAGAAAAAACGTCTGCTTCGTGCATGGAGAGGGACCGCACCGGATCCCGGCGAGAGTGAAGCGATCGAGCAAAAGCGCCGTATTCTGGAAGTGCACGTTGTCGTCGCCAGATCTGTACCATGCCTTCGAGTTCAGTAGCTATACATTGCGACGTCGGGCAGCAAGGAACGCACCCGTGCGCCAGCGCAAAGTCTGCGTGCCGGAACCCGTCCATCTCGCGCACACTCGAGTTACTGTACCCGCCGTGGTTCTCCTCGGGCGGGCCCATGTACCGCTCACTGTACAACGAGTCGTACAAGCGCCAATCGGTGACCGGGGCGACGGCCATCCCGAGCGAGAACACGCTCGAGTTGGCTTCGATGATCTTGGACGTCAAGAATCCACCGTAAGACTGCGGGATCCATCTCAAGTCAGGAGAGGTGCGAGGGAGATGTGATTTGGAGAGAGCCGAGAGCGCACCCAGCCCCAGACACCGATACGCTTCTCGTCGACGTAAGCCTTGTGCGCCCACCGCCGCGCCACCTCAATCACGTCCTGTCTCTCAATCTCGCCCAGCCGCCCGCGAACGGTCGACCTGAACTTGCGTCCGCGGAAACCGGTGCCGCGCGGGTCGACGCGCACGACAATGTAGTCCAGCGAAGTCGCGAGGTAGTGGTGAAAGTCGCGCTGGAACTTGGTAGTGATGATCTGCGAGTTCGGGCCGCCGTACCTGCCACCAAGAAGCGTTGACAAGTCGGTCAAACGCGGGCGCACTAGAGAGGCGGAGTAGCGCACTTACACCTGAAACAGAACCGGGTATTTGGTCCGCCCGCTCTCGTCCATCATCGGCGGCCGGATCTCCATCACGTCGACTTCGACTTGGCCCGTACCGGTGCCGTCGTCGGCCAAGGCCTCGGTCGAGTGGATAATATTTGCGTGCATGTAGGTCGAATCCAGATGTCTGAGCTCCGCATTGTCGGTGAGGCGGACGGGGGTCTCTGCCGGGCGGGCCACCTCGACTCGTCAGTACCGAGAGGCAGAGCTAACGGGCTCTTCTTTGTACGCACCAGGGTCCTTCACCTGATGAAGAGTCTGCTGAGGTACTCCGGGCCCCTCTGCGAAGGTCGGTCATGCGGGAAAGTCAGCGTCCTTCGCACGAAGGAACGCGGGACAGTACGCACCGTAGTCGAGCTGATATATGGACGAAAGAGCCGAGAACTGCACTTTGAAAGAGCCGCCGACCGGACCGTCTGGCGTCCGACTCAGGCTGCCCGTTGACTGGCCTGGCAGGAGCGCCGGTTCTGCTAAAGCCTGCTTTCCGGAGCGGATTGCCTCGAGCTCTGCCGCACCGCGTGGAAGCGGGATCGAATAGACGTGGCGTTCGATAGTGGGACGCGCGGCGGTGAAGTAGCTGTTCGCAGACCGGAATAAGAGTCAAGATCCTCGTCCGGCGCTGGCGAGACCGGACGATCGACGTACATGAGCCCTCGTTCGAGGTCGACGCGGTCGATCCCGCCGGCTACTTCCCATGCCCCCTCGGTGAGAAAGACGGGCTCGCTCGCTGTCGAAGGGGAATAGAACGCGACGTGGACGTAGCCAGCTCGGTCTGGCACGAGGTCGAGGTAGCCCGGCGGGTGCGGCGCGCGGGCTGGCGAGCCCGACTCCGAACTGGCGAGGTTGACGATTGTCTGTGTCTGCGCGATAGAGAGTGCTTGTCAGTCAGCTCGCGTCCGGTACAGCGGGACTGGAGAGAGTACGAACCGCCTCGGCCCAGCCGCCATCCCGGCGCCACCAATCCGTTTCCCGCACGACCTCCCCGACAAGCACCCGCTGCCCTTCGCCATCTCGCTCCAGCTTGCTCCAATCGAAGCTAGCGAGGTCGAACCTTCCGACCCGCTCGACACGCGCCGACCGGTCCGTCATGCGCACGAGCAGCTCGTCCGCCCCGATCCACGCGACTTCGGTGACGACTTCGCCCTCGAGGTCCGGGTCGAAGGGGCTCGAGAGGCGCAATGTCACGAGCGACGAGGCGATTCGGTTTTGCGTGGAGGTGGACGCGGGGAGAGCTTGATAGTGCGCGAGCGAGAAGACGCGGATCTTGATGGTCGGGTTCGCGTAACCGGGCTGCAGACAGGAGAGATCAGCACGCAGCCCGGGACTACGCACAGCGAAGATGAACGCACCTTCGGGTAGCGGACGCCGACCTCTTTCGGGTACTCCCATCCGTCCAGTTCCTCCTCGGCTGCAGGCCCCGCCGGACTCCAATTGTAGACCGGATACTCGTACAGCGGAACGTCCTTGTCGTCAGAGCTGAGGAACGCCAAGTGCGACGAAGTCGGAGACCACCACAGCGTCGAATCGGAGGAAAATACCTCTTCCTCGTACACCCACGACGGCCGGCCGCTCATCGTCGTCGCGTCGCCGTCGCTCGTGACTCGGATCGCCGCATGCTGCCAGCCGGTCCCGCGCGGGTCTGCGTCGATCGACTCGGCGGGGAGGACGAAGAGGTCGTTCGCGTGGACGTAGGCGACGTGGTGCGAGGTCGGGGAGAAGAGGCCCAAGGACGTTCTCGGAGGCGAATGAGGTTCGACGAGCGGAGGGGTTGCGGATCCGGCGGCACCGGTGTTCTCGGGCGAGATGCGGTGGAGATAGAAGTTGGCGAGAGTCGAGTGACGCCAGACCTGTCGGGTTCATGAAAAGTCTGTCAGTATTTGCGGCCACTAAGGGGAACTGAATCGGAAGAGCGGAGCCGCACCTTGGTCCAATCCGAGTCAAAGAGTGCAAGTGCTCCGTCCGCACTCAGCTTGTATCGTGCCCAGCGCAATTGAGATCCATCAGGCTGGATGCGTGCGCGCGACTTCCGGGTCAGGGTACAGAACTTGTCTCGCCAGGACCGAGTCAGGCACGCACCGCTCGGAGCTGTTCGCCGGCGATGAACGTGCGGGTCGAGTTGCGGAAAAAATCATGGAGTATGACTGAGCCGTTTGCGCCTCGCTCGGCGTACAACCCGTCCGTGAGCGATCCTCCTTTGCCGGGAAGCGCGACCCAGGCGAGGCGCCTCGATTGGGGCGTGAGCGTCCCGTTCAAAACGTCGTCGAGCGTCAAGCGGCGTTTGCTCGCCGCAGCGCCGTAGAAGCGGTGTTGGCCCGAAGAGGGTCCGAAGACGTTGGCCAGGGCGAGGATGAAAAAGAGGACCAGGACGAGCAAGGCGGGCGAGAGGACGAGGAGCCGACGGCGGCGCTGCGGAGAAGGAGAATGCGTTGGTGACTTGCAGGTAACTCAAGTTGGCGTGAAGGAGAACGCACGCGAGCTCTGTCGCGCTTCAGGCCTGCGAGCGTAAAGTCCCACTCGTCGTCGTCGTCGTCCGCGATGGCTTCGGACTTGTCGGCCATCCGCGCATCCCTCCGGACCGCCCCCTTGTCCTCTCCACTGCTTGTTGTAGCTTCGTTGTCGGACTCGCACGCCGTATCTTCGCCGCTGTCGGTACCTTCGCGGTCATCGTAGTCGCCGTCGCGGCGGAACGGGTCCGGAATCCACAGCGGCGGTCTCTGCGCGGGCAGTCTGGTCGACCGAGCGGATCTGGCTGAGCGTGTTCGCGGTGGGAACGCATGCTGCTCTGCGTCGTTCGGCTCGTCCGTGAGCGGAGCGTAGTCGCCATGCGGGCTCATCGCGCTCAGGCCAGCTTCGGAGCCGCGCGACGAGCAGCCGAGGAGACGATTGTAGTTAGCAGAGCTGCCTACGATATCCCTGTCACCTGCGCCCTGTAGAAAGCGGTTCGAAGCGAGTGCGGACGGGCGGACGGGGCGAAGCGCGGAGCGTGTGGAGCGCCGCTTGACGGCTTCAACGCGGCTAATCAGAGTTTGTAATCGAGCATACTCATTTCCCGATTACAGTTGCGAAGGATTTCCTCCCCGTCCGCGGCTCCAACTTTCGAGTTCTCCTGTCGGCTGCTGCATGGCGCCGCGGCGCCGGTCACGCGCCATTTTAGGCGCATCGCTCTTGCTGTGTGCTCTCGTGTATACGCTGCTCACTCGACAGGCGCCCCGGCCTCCTCCGGCCGAGATTCAAGAGCAGCGGACCGTCGTCTTGACCGCGTACGAGACGGAAGGACTCCGCCCCGCCTGGCTGCGCAAGTTCCTCGAAGCGTACGCGTCGGACGAATACAACGGCATCGTCGATGCGATCATCCTTGTGTGGAACGCACCTGGGGAGGAGCCGCCGAGAGACCTGCCGGACAAGGTCGAGGTCATCCCCGCCGACGTCAACAGCCTCAACAACCGGTGCGTCCTCGTTCACGTGGGATGAGCGGCGCAAAGGAGAATTCTGAGACGTATTCTTCGCAGCTGGCTCTTGGCTCCGGCGTATGCAACGCCTGGTCCGATGACTGTCCTCGACAACGACCTCCTGCTCTCGCCGGTTTGTCCCATCCTGTGTCATCCCCCTTCCGGACCACTAGGCTGATCGCGCTTTTCGACTCTAGGCCGGTCTGCGCTGCTTGCAGGCAGTCCAGCGCGACCACCCCGACCGGCTGATCGGCCCGTTCGTCCGTCGCCGCGAAGACACGATCTACGTCCTCGACGAGCTCATGACCCGCCCCTCGCCGTACCATTTCGTCCTGCCTCGCGCTCTCATCGGTCACTCGGACTTGCTCGAGCTGTACGCCAAGGAGGAACTCGCCGGCCTGCACGCCTACGTCGACGAACAAGAGGTAAACACCCCGCTCCTGTGGTCCCTGTCTCGCTCGGCTGATGGCAGGTCTTTGCAGGCGCACTGTGACGACATCTTACTGAACGTAGCCGTCTCGAACGAGACACGACTACCGCCGCTGCGGGTCGCACTTCCGCCAGACAGTATCAGCGACTATGCCACGTACTGCAGGTTCGTTCCCCTCCTTGGCCCCTTACCGCGTCGCCCGCCGGTCCAGAGCTCACGATGAGCCTCGCGTCCCCCACCGCAGTCCACTCAATCGGGAACAGTCGGCCGGACTTGCCGACCAGACGGACCGGTGGAAGTACCGCTCCGATTGCCTGCAGCACATCCTGACCGAGCCGGGCTTCTCGCTCGACTCGAGCCCGGAAGAGGAGGACGTGGCCGTCTGTAAGTGCCTCTAGTCTTGACGATGACATGCGTTGCGAGAGGGGTGCTGACATGCGGCGCGACGATGACAGGCAGTCACGACGGGACCGCATATGATCTTGTCGGCGAGGTGGGCTTGCCGCGCTGGCGCGCCATGTCGACAGCCCGAGCCGTCGACCTCTGTCCCGAGCTGGCGTGCGTACGCTCCCGCTTCCGGTTCCCAGCACTTCCGTACTGACCTCGCTCCTCGGCCCCCCCTTCGCAGCTCGGAGCGCGAGCTCGCCGTCGCCGGCCGCCTCGGACTCGGCCGCGAACTCGCCGAGTACTGCCCTGAAGTGGACCCGAGCACGACCTTTTGGATCAACGCCCTCGTCGAGCGACCGGTGTGCGGGCCGGAGGGCAGGAAGCACGACCCGGAGATGCTCGCGTCGGCGAAGCATCAGTGCGGAGCTTGGTGCGCGCCTCCTTGCATCTTACTCCACTATGGGCACGGCGACTGACGCTTGGATTTTCTGCGCCCCCTCAGGTGCATGTGGGACTTGCGCGTGCGCGGCAAGACGGGCTGGCGGCTCACGCCGACGTGCTTCGAGCGCTTCGAAGGCGGTCACCCCGAATGCGACCGCTGGTTCCACCAGCGTCCGTACTTCAATCTGTAATACGTATTGCCTCTGCCCTCCGGACCGGGCTACAGACTCGCAAGAAGATACAAACTCCGAGGACCCTCCTCCCTCACTCGACGGGCGCGATCGGCTTCGGGTTCGAGCCAGTGCACCCGCACGCGGCTGCGTCCCCTTCCTCGCTCCGACAACACTCCCCGAGCGCCGCGAGCTGCTTCGTCGCGTTCAGGACCTCGTCCCCGAGCCCCGTCACGAGCGCCAGGGCCTCTTCCCGCAAGGTCGCGAGTTCGGTCGCGAGTTCGGGCGGGACGAGCGCTGCGAGCGGGAGGCGGGGACAGAGTGCCGCGAGGAGGAAGAGGAGGTTCAGCAGGACGGCGTGCGGGTCCGGGGCGCTCGCGGCCTGGGGGACGAGGCGCGCGAGGTTCGTCATCGCGAAGGCGTCGAGGATGCTCGGGACGGCTTGCGTGGCGGCTTCGGTCCGGCGGGGCGCGAGTGCGGGCGTCGGCTGCGCGGCGAGCGTCGAGAGGAGGGAGAGGAGAAAGTCGGGCAGGGTCGGCTTGGCCTTGGACTGCGCGAGGAGAGTGCGGGAGAGGGCGCTGTTCACGACTGCCCAAGAAGACTGTAAACGGTGGTTGTCAGCCAGGACGGGCTGGAGCTTACGGAGGAAGCGCACCTTGTTGAGCATGACTGTCGTGAGCGTTTGCGGCGCACAGAGGGAGCCTGGTTCGCTCGGGGGGACCTCGAGCAGGACATAGCCGCGCGGATGCCCTGTCGCCTTATCCAAGGGGAACATGGCCTCGTACGCCAGCGAGACCGGAACCCAGTACGACGGGTACCTGTGGTGACCTGTCAGCTCCTTGCAGACGAGGGACAGACGGTCGAAGGGAACTGACTTGAAGCGGGCGACGTCGAGGATCAGGACCATGTCCTTTTCCTCACAGATGGCCCCGATAGGACTGAAATGTCCGTCGCCAGTCTGCCCGAGCGTCTTTCGAGAGTAGCTGAGGGCCATCGCCCCTTTGCCCTTCGAGACCTTGCGCAGCTCCTCCCGGAACCGCTCAAGTCCGGCCTCACGCTCGCCCGGCGAGCAGTCGAGGAGGGGCGAGACGACGCGGGCGCGGAGACCGTTGCAGCGCGCGAGGCAGGCGAACTCGGAGATGGTCAAGCCGACCTGGGCGATGTCGCTGAGCGGGCGGCAGCAGTCGAGCATGTCTACGCGATCGTTCCGCATCTCGCCTCTCAGCGTGCTGTACCGCTTCACATTCACGTAGCTGGTGATGCCAACCCACCTTGATCATACCTGCCGCGGAGTATGTCCATGAGCAAAGTAGGACGGAAATGCGAGCGAGCAGTCTTTAGCCGGAGGAGAAGGCGCACCACCGCCAACCAGATTTCCATCGGCGCATCGGATCGACTTCGAGCGAGTTGAGGATCTGAACGAGAGTTCCGAGGGCGCAGTACGCCGGTTCATTCTGCGTTACGGCCTGCGGGGCGAGGACAAAGTACGCCTCGAGGTTCCCTTCGCGGAGGGCGGTCGCGAACAGCTCTTTGCCCTCGGGGGACGCGAACGCAGTGCAGCTGGCGGGCAGCGGGCGCTTGTAAAAGCTCGTCTGGGACGCTAGCGGCGCTGGCTGTGGTGCTGCTGGTGCGGCCATGGCTGCCTTCGTCAAGTCCGGGGCGAACGCGCGAGGAACGGAGGCGGCACAGCGGGAGGGCACAGCGGCACGCAGCGCAGCTGGGCGCAGAGCTCGTCTATAAGCGAGGCGGAGCAGCGTGATTCGGCACTCGAGAGAATCTGCTGGATATTTGCTGCGGCAGAGCGGGAGACCGTACACTTCTTCGCACAGGACCCAGGCTCTTCCACTTCGTCCCCGGAGACCGGAGCCGGCCGCAATTCAAAGGGTGTGCACGCGCTGCTGCCAGCTGGCTTCTGCCGCGCTCGACGCGTTTACTCGACTCATCCAGCATGAGGCCGACAAAATGGACAAGGCTCGTCACTTTTCGGTGTTCGCCTTGCCCAGGCCGCGGGCTGCAGGCAGATCCGCACGCATGCCGCCTCTCTCGGTCATGCGCCAGCTTCTTCCCGCGTGTCCAGCCCGGTCCACTCGAGGCCAGCTGGGTGGCTGTCTCGCCGAAGCTCCAAGTGAGCCAGGCGGGCGACTTCTGTGCCCGAAACATTCGGCGATGTCGCCGACTTGCGCCCGGCTTGCCGTTCGAAGCAAGTGCTGATCTCCGAAACACCGCCGCGGCCGCAGACCTCTTGTCTCACCGTGCGTGATCGGACACTTCGTAATTTTCATCAAGCCTTCTTTCGCCGAGGCGATCGTCGCTGCGAGACACTCAAGCCTCCCAGCTCGCCCGCTTTCCTCGTCGCAACTGCTTCTTCTCTCGCCGCACACAGCTCTGCTACCAAGTACTCGGCATGCTATTTGGGACTCTGCTGCTGTCGGCCGCCTTCGTCGTCCTTTGTCAGGACGTGCAAGCGGTGGACGCCAAGCTGCCCACAGCGATTGCGCCCGACGCCATCCCGCCTCCAGTCGGTCCCGCCCGCCTCGTTCCGTCCACAAACCGCAACCTGCGGCATCGTCGGCACCTCTCACGTCGGCACCGGAGGGACCTGGGCTCGCAGCACGCGGCGGTGTACGCGGACCGACAAGTCCAGAACGGGCGGGAGGCGCACCGGCGATGGGTCCGCCGTGACGAGATCGAGCTGGAGCGCCGGAGCACCCCCTCGAACGTGCCGGCGCCACCGCCGACTTGCTCGTATTCGGCTGCGGCGTACGCACAATGCGGCGGAGTCGGTTACACCGGCGACACCTGCTGCGTCTCCGGGTACACCTGCGTGTTCTCCAACAGCTACTGTGCGTTCGCCTCTGAGGCGCCTTGTCGCCCACATCGCCGCGCACTGACACTTGACCCCCCGTACAGACTCGCAATGCGTCCCGGGTTCGAACCCACCGTCGACGACGACTACGACCCCGGCTGCGCCCACTCCGACGCCACCCGGCTGTACCGGTCTGCAGTCCGCCTACGGTCAATGCGGAGGGCAAAGCTACACTGGCGCGACCTGCTGTCCTACGGGCTATTTCTGCTCCGTCAGCAACCCGTACTGTACGTTCCGGCGGTCGGGATTCTCCGGAGCTGTAGAACCGGATCGAAGTCACGATCGCTCATTTCTCGCCCGCACAGACTCTCAATGTGTCCCGGGTTCGAACCCACCGTCGACGACGACTACGACTCCGGCTGCGCCCACTCCGACGCCACCCGGCTGCACCGGTCTCCAGTCCGCCTACGGTCAATGCGGCGGACAGGGTTATCTTGGCGCAACCTGCTGTCCGACGGGCTACATTTGCTCCGTCAGCAACCCGTACTGTGCGTTCCGGCGACCGGCGGTCTCGGGAGTTTCTCAACCCGGATCCAAGCTCATGGCCCGCTGTCTCCCACAGACTCGCAATGTGTCCCCGTGTCGGCCAACCCAAGCTCTTCGTCGAGCAGCACGACGACGTCGAGCGCTCCGCAGCCGACCCCGACTCCGCAGTCGTGCAACCCGACCTCCGGCGGCTCGGACGGCTGCACGCCCTACACCGTCACCGCCGCCGGCGTCGCCCTGCCCGCGGGCCAGACGTATCAGGCGGGCGGCCACGTCAACTACATCGCGATCCCGAAGTCGGAATACGTCCCCGGCGAGACGTACCTCCACCCGGGATCGAACTGGACGCCGCAGAGCTTCGGGGTCAATTTCGACCCGAACAACGGCCAGCCGGGCGGGGTCTACATCGGCAAATCGTTCTTCGACTTTGGCCTCGCGGCGCAGGCGTTCCCGCAAGGCTACTGCATCGTGAGTGTTGACTGTTCTGCGGTTGACCGGCGCCGGCGCCTGACCTCCATCTTCACGATCAGATTTGGGTCCAGCTCGCACAGTACAACCAACATTACGGCGAAGGCGGACAGGCACCCGTGTGCACTTGAGATGCCTCGCCCCTCGAACACCTCGTTCTCCATATCTGCTTTTCGGCTCGTCCCTTTTCGGCACCGGGCGCCATCAGTTCGCGCCAGACCCGCACACACTCCTTTCCCTTCGTGACGGAGACCACCTGCGACTTGTTCAAATACCCCCCACTTACCTGTATCGCCTACCCCTCCCTTTCCTGTAGCGCGCAATAAGCAGCAGCAAAACGTAATTTACAGCCGCGCCTTGCGGCCGTCTCTGCTTCTACGCCTCGTGTTCGGGTGCAGCAGACTAATCGCCTCTAGTAAGCGTGGATCTGTCGATAGCAAAGAGCGTCAGCGCTGGAGACCCGAGACCCCCTTCCCATTGAGCTGCGCCCAGCTCAGAACGCGAGAAAGAACGAAGACTCGCCTTGCTCGCCAGTCCGACCCACTCGGTCACCGCCCGTCCGACCTCGTCGTCCTGCGCGACCCGCCCACCCGCGAGCGGGAAGTCCGGGTTCCAGATCTCGAGGGCGTCGAACGCGAGGACGGGGAGGAGCCGCTTCTCGTCCCGCACGAGCGAGATCGGCGCTTCCATATTGAGGTCGGCGTCCCTGTCGAGGTCGGCGGCGGCGGCGGTGTCCGAGGCGGGCAGTGCGGGAGACGTGGCGCGCGGAGTCGAGGTGATCAGGACTGTGGAAGTGCTCGAGGCGGTCGATGCGGTCCGGAGCGGGGCGACGGGTGTAGGAGGCGCAGGGGCGGACACTGCGGTGGAGGTGCCTTCAGAGACCTCCGACGGCGGGGCAGACGTAGGCGCGGATGCTTCGGCGGGAGCGGCCGGGTCGGCGGCCTGCTCCTGGTCCGGCTCTGTCGACGGCATCGAGGTCGGAGCCGGTTCGGCTTCGCTCTGCCCCATCCTCGCCGCAGTCTCGCCGCCACCCTCCTTCTCCCCGCCGTTATCGTCCTCGTCGCTGTCGAGGGAGAACTTGCCGCCGGACTGCTTGGCCGCGGCCGCTTTCCTCCGCTGCGCCTTCTCCTTCGCCGCGCGGACCGCGCGCTCCCTCGCCCGCACAGCCGCAGGCGTCGCCGCCTTCGCCGCGGCTTTGCGCGGGCTCCGTCTCAGGCCCTCCTCGGCTGGTGCTGCTGCGTCGCTTTCGCTGCCCGTAGCAGGGAGCGCATCGAGCGCGGCCGCGGACGCGGCGGCGCGTTTCGCCCTCTTGGCCGCGCGGTCGTCCCGTTCTGCCGATCCCGTCTCATCTTTCTCCTCGTACAGCGAAGACGGTGGGAGCGGCGCGGCCGTCGCGTAGACGAGGCCGCGGTACCCCGCCGGCAGGGGCATCGTACTCGAGACGATCCTCCGTCCGCGGAAGCTCGCCTGTCGCGATTCCGCATCCTCTGCCGCCTCTTTCGATTCATCCGAGAGCGCCGGCGGGTCGTACGGGCGCGGGAGGAAGTAGATCGAGAGGCGCGCGGGGCCGTCGTGCGCGAGCGAGAACGGCATGAGCGAGATCCGCGACGTCGACGGCAGCGGGGCGGGCGAGGGCACGAGCACCGTCTGTGGCGCTGTAGGGGTCATTGTAGAGTGTTCCGTTGCCTTGAGAGCGCAGAGACGACGAGGCAAGCACCGCAAGGATTGTATCGAGAGCGAGGGGACCGCGTCGCGACGCGTCCGACGGAAATGAGCGGAAAAGAGAAAATCCCCGATGCGAGTAAGCTACAAGGAAGCAGATACTAAGCACAACAACCTCGAGCAAATCAACGACGCCCGAACCTCACACCTGTCCCGCGAGCTTCGCCTGCCCCGCGACCCTGGCCTGCCGCGCCCACTTGTCCAACTTGGCCTTCTCGAACCCGACCGCGAGTTTCGGATTGTATCCCGCCGATACGTTGTCCGGCTGCTGCTCCCTGCGGAGTTTCGCGCGCCGGACCCCATCGGCGGCGGCGCCGGCGAGGAACCGAGGCAGCTCGGGCACGTCGAGGAACATGTTGAACACGGTCAGGTCCGCGGCCGAGGGGCTGTCGGTGCTCGTGGTGCTGTCGAGTTCGACGAGCTCCGAGACGGACATGCTCAAGGGGATCGTGTCGCCAAAGTAGCTGAAGTAGTCGTCGAAGCCCGAGTGGATCTGGAGCAGGAACGCCTCGAGCGCCGTGCGGTCCGGCCTCGGTCGGGGCGTGTCTCGCCCGCCGAGGGGGGCTGCCGCAGCCACCGCCGCCGCCGTCGACGTGGGCATCATCGGTGTCGTGGCCGTGGGCTCCGGGTCCGAGGTGTCGCTGCCGGCAAAGCCCGTGAGGGGCACGAGGGGCGGCTTGTCGAGGCTCGGGTCGTCGTGGCTGAGCTGCGCGCGCCGGCGGTTCTCGGCCTCGACGTCCAGCGGGACGTACGGCGCCGCGTGGTCGTGCTGGGGCTGGAAGGCCGTGGGCGAGGGGTCGAGGCGGTAGCCTGCTTGGCCTTGGACGGGCGGCTCGGTAAAGATGGTGTACTCGGCCGCGATGTTGAACGGGCACGTTCTGCGCCAATCTCAGCAGGCGCGGTCAGTTCCTCGAGCAAGGGCTGGACCCTACCCTCGAACAGTGTGCAAACGACTCACACATGGGTGGCGCAGACGAGGCGGATGGCGTCGCGAGTCTGGTGGGCGACGGTGATGTCGAAGCCCTGCGTCCACTGGTACGCGCGGTGCACTGGCAGGGCGGGTAGAGGGGGTCAGTGTCTGGTTCCAGTCCAGCGAGCGGGACTCCTGGGTTGACCGACTGTCGATAACATCGCGCTGGAGCGGCGGGGGCGGCGAGGTAAGGTCAGCGTACGGCAGAGGCTCGAGGGGACGGGGGGACTCACGGCTCTGCGAAACTTGCTGAGGAGGGAGGGCTGCGGTCCCTGCTTTGTGTCGAAGCGGAGCCGTGGCACCTGTTTGCGTGCGTGTCCGAGGCGATGCGGCATGGTTAGGACCAGAGTCGGGCCGGGTGGGGGGAGGGAGGGAACATGTGCCCAGTGCGCACCTTGGCGGGCCTCCCGGCAGACTGGGACAGAATGGCGAACCGGCGTCAGTCTGAATAGCACTAATACAGTGTCTGTAGAGCTTACTGGAGCAGGTGAAGCGGCCATCCGAGGCGGCGAGAAAAAGCAGGAGAAGGACGAGCAAGGTCCAGCCGGCGGACAGCGCGAACTGGGGCTTCAGGGCGGTACAGAGTCAGTTTCTGATAGCGGTAGCTGTCGCCTGTGCTGCTCAGGAGCGTCAGGAGCGCGCGCTGTGAGCCATACACGAGCAAGGTGGACTCGGATCCATTCGCTCTCCAGGAGGTCTGACCACCACTGTACATTCTACAACGCACTACAGGGATGTCTGAGCGACTGCTGCAGTTCCGCGCAGGGCGCTGTGTCCGCCAGGGCGACTCGAACACGGTCGCACCGCAGCCAGACCGCGGGTGAGTCTACAAGGCGCCTCGTCATCAGAATACAAACTGACATTACACGCCCGTATGAAGTCTCGTGTACCTGCAGGAAGAGGACGGCCTGCTGCACTTTTGCTACAAGGACCTCGCGTCCGGCCGCGTCGACGAGGACCTGATCATCTTCCCGGGCGACGCCTCGTTCCACCGCGCGACCGACCGCGTCCACGTCCTCAAGTTCAACTCGAGCTCGGCCCGCCACTTCTTCTGGCACCAGGACCCGCAACTCGATCCGAGCGAGTTTGAGCAGCGCGGACGCCGCGTGAACGAACTCATCGGCGCAGAAGAGGGCGGCGACCAGGAGGGCGACGCAGCCCCGGGCGGAATGGACGTCGAGCCGTGAGCTGCCCACTTCCACACCCTTCTTTCTGTACTTTGCACCCAGTGCCGCCGTTTGCCCCCGTGTTGTAATGCAGCCCGCAGACCGCGTGTACCCCCCCCCCCCTGGTGCCGCCTCGCCTCTCGCTTTCATGCGCGCACGCTCGATCCCTTGCCCCAGTCAGATCGAAAACGATGGTGGCGACCGCACAGAGAGGACCGAGCGCGCAGCTGGAAAGGGGGGGCCAGGCGCGTCGACCCGGACGGGTCGCCAGGGGGAGGCCGAGAGGCTGCAGGCTCGCAGCAAATCATCCCCGCTCCGAAGACGATTGGCGGATGGTTACTGACGATTCGACTATCTCCTTGCTCGCAGGACCACGACCGAGGACCGGTCCATGTCGGATGCCGCGACGAACGCCACCGCCACCGCTCCCTCCACGTCCGCCGCTTCGGCTCCGCAGGGACAAGCAGAGCAGCTCGCCCAGCTGCAAAACATCCTCGCTGGACTCGGAGGAAGCGGCCCCTCGAGTGGCGGCAACAGCGGCGCGGGCGGCACCATGCCCGAGTACACCCTCCCGGACGTCCTGACCCCGTCCGCCGCCACGGACCTGATCGCCTCCCTGCCCCCCTCGGCCCTCGCCTCCCTCTCCTCCTTCCTCCCCGCCGGCGTCTCCAGCCTCCCTCTGTCCTCCCCCGAGGAACAACGCGCCTCCCTGCTGCGCGCGGTCCGTTCCCCCGAGTTCAGGCGCGCGCTCGCGAGCCTCGAGCGGGCGTTGAGGACGGGCGCGACGGGTCCGCTCGTGATGGGCTTGGGAATGGACGGGAGGGCGGCGAACGGGACGGAGGAGTTTTTGGAGGAGGTGCAGAGGCAGGCGGATAGGGAGGGTGGCGAGGGTGGCGCCGAGGGGAATGCTTCACAGGGGGGCAACGGAGGCGGATCGGCATAGTCGGACGGTAACCAATGTACGCTATGCATCGGTATCCTTGAGTCTCCGGAGGGTCTCCTCTTGCCCGGATCGAGACTCTCCTTCGAGGGTGGGATCGGCGTCATGCTCATCAATTTGCGGAAGCGCCGCCATGCACGCAGTGCTCCGGGAATGTGCTACAGGATTAGGGGACGCTGTCATCGAGCTCGTCACAAGAGAGCGAGATATTGTCATTGTGCGCTGCGGATCTCTGCGGTCGAGTCGAGTCGAGTCGAGTCGGCGGCTGAAAATCTCGACGGAACCTCGCTCTGCCAGACCCTCTGCGCCGCGGACGTACCTCGCAAGGCCCTGCGGAGATGTCTGAGCCTGTCAGTATGACTTCCCGGCTGCCTGGGGACGCGCAGGGCGAGCCGTCGTCATCGTCGTCGCCCCCACCTCCAAACGCTCGAGCCGCGTTCACGTCCAGCTCTACAGCCACGCCCCAAGCAGCACCAGCAGCACGACGGGAGGCGCGCACAGTCGTCCTGACGTCCGTGTCGGCGACGGATCCGAGCAAGCGGCGCGACTTTGAGGCGCGCTATTTCCACGCCTCGTCCGCGTCCGACTCGGCGTCCAGCTCGAGCGCCCGCGCGTTCCTCGACTTGCCCGAATCTTACTTCCAGCCGACGCCCTCCGAGCTCCAGCGCGCCCACGCCCAGGCCATCTCCCACCGCGAACAGCTCGTCGACCGCCCGCTCCTGACCGCGAAACTCCGCGAGCGCACCGAGGCCGAGCGGAACCGCGCCAAGGCCGCACGCTGGCCGCAGACGAGGATCCGCGTCCGCTTCGCGGACCGGAGCGTCGTCGAGGGCGTGTTTCCCTCGACGGACAAACTCATTCACCTGTACGAGTTTGTCCGCCTCGCCCTCGACCCGCGCGTCCGCTCCGTCCCCTTCGTCCTCTGTGCGTTTCCGTTGGGGCCGGAGACGAATGGCGGGTGTCGCTCTGACCCCCAGGATTTCTCCATCCCCAGACCAATCCCCGCCGCGCACCGAGTACCGCAAGGGGGACCCCGCCTGGCGCGGCAAGTCCCTCATGGACCTGCAGTTCACCCCGTCCACTTCGCTCTACATCAGGTTCGAACCTCCAGCCGAAGCGATCGAGGGTGTCGACTTCGATGCCCTGAACGCGGTCACGCCCGGCGAAGAGTGGCGCCCGCCGCTGACGGAGGAGCTCCTTGCTGCTGGGGGGGACCTGCCCCTCCCGCCTTCGTTCGATCCACGGGAGCAGCAAAAACCTGAGACAGACGCGCCTCCAGTGGCGAGCCCGGCGAGCGACGAGGCCCAGAAGAAGAAGGACAAGGAGGACCGCCTGAGGCGCTTGCTCGGAGGCGGCAAGAGTGAGTGCCGCTCGGAACAAGCTTCCTCCTCCAATTGCGCGCAGTAGACTGACGCTCAGATGGCGCGCGCAGAAAAGTGACCGCTCGAGATTCTCCCGTATCTTCAGGCCGGCCTGACCTGCTCGCCTTGTTTGCTGTCACCATCCTCGCATGCAACCCTCGTTCCTATCACTTCTTTTCATTCCCTGCCCAACTGCAGCTGAATCTACTCTGCTGGCAATACGAGAGATCGGGCCGGGCCGCGCGCGCTGCCCGATTGGCGAAGCTCCTACGTCCTCCCTCCTATGCCTGCGCATCCGAACTCGTCGGTTCCGCCTGGCCTTCGGCGACAACCGTCTCGGCTGCGCCCGAAGATGGCGCCGCAACGTCGACGTCCGGCGCGGGCACGAGCACCGCTTCGTGATCGTCGGCCGAGGCGAAGCGGAACGCGCGCACTTCGGCGTTGGCCCACGGCTGGCGAAGAGCCCACGGCGCGAGGTCAGACCGACAGAAGCGGGGAGAAGAGCTTGGCGAAGGAGAGCGTGCAACGGAACGCACCTTGTCGCTGCGGTACCCGTCCGACACGACGCGGAGGATATCCCCATGCGCAACCACCACGATCCTTCTCTCCTCCGCCGCCGTCTCGTCCCGCAGCCACCTCCGCACCCATCGCGCGCGGTCCGTGCACCGTTCCGGGTCAAAGAGCCCTTGCTTCGAGGTCCAGCTCGGCGCGGAGAGCCAGTGCGGGGGGTGGGGCGAAGGGTCCAGAGGGGAAAAGTCGAGGTGCCCGAACTCGGGGTTCGCTTCAAGCTCGGAGCGGGACTGGGGACAAGTACGGCGTCGAAATCTTAGTCAAAGGCATTGTCGTGATCAGGAGATATGAAGCGGAACGAGTTGCTCACGGAACCGGTGTCGCACGGCAAGTCGTTCACTTCTTGCAGCTCCGGAACGAGCAGCATCGGCTTGCCCGCGTTCGCCAGTCGTTCCAGCAGCGGCGCGTAGCTGCGATGGTAATGACTGGGATTAGGCGTCGCTTCTCGAGAGACAGCGGTTCGGTCCGCACCCGATCAAGGCTGTCTGCATCGGTCGACGGAGCTGTTTGCGGCGGGGGAGCATGTGCACGGAGAAGTCAGCCTCCAGCGAACGCGCACATTCGAAGCTGTAGTCAGAACACGGGCAAGCCCAAGACTCGAGGAGGACGACCCCGTGGAAAGCAGGACCGGACCGGACCGGACCAGATCGTGACCGCCGTGATCGCACTCAAGGACCATGGACGTACCGGAGACGACACGACTAGATCGACATGACGCTGCAGCCCGTGCTCGGTGTCTTTGCGGAGCGCGGCCGACTGTCTCCGGCCGAGGGGCGTGAGTTCTGCGTCCGGGACTGTGGAACGGAGGCGGCGAAGACAAGGGCGAATCCGCGCGTTGGTCAGCTCTTGCTTCAGTCGGCCCGAAAGCGGAGGTTTCTGACAGACGCACTGCTCCAGTCCTCGGTCTGGTTGTGGTAGGCCTCGGCGTGGCGAGTGAGGAAGATAATCTTGTCCATAACGTCGACCTGCGACGTTCTAGCCTGGGCAAGGAACGAGTGTTCCGTGTTGGCGTCTGTGTGCTGGTTGATCGCCAGCAGGGTCTAGGCTTACCGGATCAGTCTAGTCTATGGAGACAGCGACGGTCCATAGAATGGTCAGCGGACGCGAAATGTACACCGGCCGGCCGGCGGGCGCAACGGGGCACGTACCTATAAGCAGAGGGAGGGCTTGTCGGATGATTTGCGCTCCTCGAGCGTTCGGTGTCAATGGTATAGCGGTCGTGATGAGCGTGCAGCGACGCAGAAAGATGGAGTTCTCATCGAGACGGTTGACGTCATTTTCTCTCTTCTCTTTACATACGCTATGCAAAGGGAAGGACCTTGGAGGGAAAACTTTCTAATTGCTCGCAGATGATTGCAAATGAGCACCGCGGAGTGTCCGGGAGTCGCCCGACCGGGTCTCTTTCTCGTGCTCCCGTCTTCGAGTGTTCTCGGACCGTGTGCAGGCCGTCTTTGTGATTTGTTACCAGCCCACCTGACAGTGACCCCTCATTGAGCTTGACGGATCAATCCTTCTAGCGTCGGACGCACGAGCAGGCCTCCTGGCGAGACTACGGATCCTGCTGCGGAATGGGAGTCGCGTTCCGGAGACTCGAAACCGACGGACAAAGGTCCAATGAGTTGAGAGGCAACCAGGGCTATCAACAGCCCACTTCATGCGGTCGGTCTTCATCATCTGGGCTGCCGAAGCGGTACCGGAATATTGGAGACGGTCTGCGGGTTTGAGAAGGCGCCGTTGTCTTGGCGATGGCCTCTTTTTCGACGATGCCTGAGGGGTCTTGACCTCCTTAGCCATCTACAGGGCACTAACTGTGAGCTGATGCAGCCGCTCCGCTCCGCTCCGAAGTGCGCCGGTGCCTCGGCATCCACCCTTGACCAATCTCGACGGAGGAACTCCGGTCATCCAAATCCAAGGGGCCCGCTCTTCTGAGGCAGTCATCCTGTCTCCAGAAATTCAGCGTCCACGATTGCTCTCTCGTGAAGCGAAGGCTTGGCGCCTTGTACCGGACAAGACTAGGCGGCTGAAGTGGAGTGCCGGGACACGGTCCGCAGCGGCCGCCACTACGGGGTGGCAGGTCTTCGGCGACGAGCAGTCGGTCTCAACTAGGATTCGGCCGGAAAGACCCTCTTCGCCTATTGTGTCCGGCGTTCAGGCTTCGTCTCGTCCAGGCCGCCAGTGGCGAGTCTTGAAATTGGATCCTGGAAGCGCGAAGTCGCCGTCCTTGTAGGCAAGGTCTTTCGGCGGAGCTGCTCGAGCACGGTGCGAGCACCGTACGGTGGCCGCGCATAGAGAGACCGCTTTGCTTACGAGACTTTGCGACTTGACACCCGCGACAGACTGTCCGCGCCGGGACAAGCCAGTCCGGCTAGCTGACTTCAGTCACCGAGATCCGCCATACGCCCGACGAGTGTAAAGAAGACTAGGCATTTCCAGCCCTTGAGACAAGACGACAGAGAGGGAAAACAAAAGCTTCTAGGCACGCGCCGTGTCGTACAGGATCATGGGGAAGTAGGCGTTGGGGTCGGACGGAGCCTGCTCGGCCGAGGGCTTCCAGCTGCGGGCAGTCCCTGGGTCAGTCTCGAAGGGAATCTGGTGCGAATCTGGCGCTCGAGTGAATTGAACACGCACACAAACTTGTGACCAGGCGGCTTCGGCGGGCGGAACGAGGTGGTCGCGACCGAGGTGTTGGCCGAGTACAGCGACGCGAGCGACGGCGCGGGCGAGTCGGCAGTGACGGCGGTCGAGTCCGTGCCCTCGGCGGCACCCGACACGGGCGGGAGTCTGGGGGCGCGCGAACGAGGGATGGCCAGGTCAGGACGCAATGGAGCACAATCTGAAACGAGGGAGAACTCACGCCTCGAATCCGCCCTGGGCGATGAGGAGCTTGGCAAGTTCGGGCTGGGTGACGACCTCGGTCTTGGGGTAGTTGCGGCGGGTGTCGCGGGCGTAGTACGGGTTCTCGGCGATGTCAGAGGCCTTGGACGACGGGACGGAGAAGCGCTCCGGGCGCGAGCCCGGTTCGGGCTGACGGAACTCGGACGCGAGCGGGTTGCCGGTCGAAGATTCGCTGCGGGGGCGGTCGGCGGAGTTCAGGCGGTGTCGGGGTGAACGAGATGGGGGTGGAGAGTTTAGGTCAGCGCTCTCCTTTGGAGGCGGGAGGGACCGGGGTCGCTGCGGCCAGTGCTGTGTATTTGTTCCCGCCTGCACCGCTGGCCTGCCCGTATCGTCGCGCGCAAGCGAGGGAGCGTCAAGGGCAGCGCTGCCTGACGTCGCTGGCCCTCGCCGTCCACCCCCCCTCGCGGCTGTCAAGAGCAGAAGAATAGACTCACGGGTTGATTACGACTGCCTTGCGGACCTTTTCCCAGAATCCCGTGTTCGTGGCGTGGTGCGCGAACGGGTTCGCCGAGAGCTGCTCCTTCCGCACAACGCGGCTCGCTCGCAACGCGCTCTGCATCCTGCGCGCGCGCACACAGCTCACAGAGCGTTAGCGGACTGTGCTCGAATCTGCCGTGCGCTCGCTGTACGGACCTGGCGGGCGCGGGGCGGGTGGGTTGCTGTGAATCGCTTCCCCGGCCGCGGCGAACTTGGGCGCGGTCCGCCGTCAAAAACTCGACTACTTTACTCGAGGGCTCACAAAGGCCGTACTACGGCACTAGACCTCGATAATATTTCCGAGACCCATCCTGGCCATGGATATAACTCTTCCGATTTTCCGCTGGCGTCGAGCCCCTTACTTCGGAGACGATATGACAGGGACGTGCCCTCGCCTGGAATGCTCGTACTGTCCGCCCGATCAGGCAAGGATGATACATACGAATAATACACTGCGAGAGCCGACCTCCGCGTCCTCGGCTCGTAAAGCCCCCGACCGTACTTCACGCCGGCACGGACCAGCCGAGCAGCTGAAACACATACTGCGACCCCGTCGACGCAAAGTACCCGATCCCGACGTACGTAATCACCTTGGTCAGGACGTCCGCGTCCTTGTGTTCGTGCGACTCGTCCCCGTGCCCGTCTCGATGCGCGCGGTGCGGCGCCGACGCCGTCCCGGCCGTCTCGGATGCCCGCGGCGGTCGGACTTTTGGTGGTTGCGCGGCCGGGAGGGAGTCCGATGAAGCGCTGCTGCTACTGCTGCTGCCGCTGCTGTTCCGCCGACTGAACCCCAAATCGTGCGCGTCCTGCGGCGCGCCCTTCTTGCCCGTCCCCGCCGCCGCCCCCTTTGCCCCGTTCGCCCGATTCCGCAGCGAGCCGTTCCCGGCCGGGGCCTTGCCGACGTCCAGGTAGGACCCTGCCTCGGCGGCGCGGTCGATCGAAGGGCTCACGGCCGAGTCCTCGACGAGCGACGGCAGGTCGAGGATCGACGGCACCGGGCTCAGCGACTCTTGCGGGGAGTACGAGTCGTCTGCGGGAGTGATGGGGCTAGGTTCAATTTAGGCGCCCGGGCACACAAGATCATCTTGTCGATGGGACGCACACTCGGTCGCGGGCTTGTAGTGCCGTCGCGGCAGTTGGAGGAGCGGCGAGAAGAACCGGAACAGCGGCGGCAGCATCAGGTGACAGACCCGCTTCGAGACGATGCGCCACACCAAGATCCACGAGACGCCTGCGTGGAGAGGGTGTTTGCGGGTTAGGCCCAGGGGTCGCGATCCGGTGCTCGGCAAGAGCACGCACCGAGGACGAGCTTGGCGAGGACCGCCGCGAACCACATCCCGACCTCGGCCCGCGTCCGCCACTTGTGCCCGTATGTCTTGTTCGGGAAGCCCTCGGGCGTCCAGAACTCGCGGAGAAAGATGCCCTCGACGACGGACAGGAACGCGACGGCGTCCTCGAAGCACGGGCACTCTTCGACGGGCTGCCGGGCGGGGGCGCGGGGTCAGGTTGTGTCGGGTCCCGGTTCGGCAGGGCTCGAGAGCTCACCTCGGGATGCACCGTGACGAGCACGAGGAGCGTCGGGATCGAGACGAGGGTACCGGTCCACCGCGAGTTCTGGATGAGCGCGTTCATGCGGGTGTACGTCAGGGTGTACAGCAGCCACAACGCAGAGCCGATCGCCGAGCCTGCGACGACGTCGCTGATCGAGTGCTGCGGGGGGCGCGAATGGTCAGCGTTGAGTTTTGCGGCCGGGCAGATGCGGCGGCAGCCCACCATGCCGGTGTAGAGGCGCCCGAAAGTGATGCTCCAGGCGAAAAAGGTCGCGAACGCGACAGCGGCGACCGTGACTCCCCAGTGACCGGTCCACCTCTCGACGGCGATGCCGCCAAAGTAGAGGGCCATCGAGCACGCGTTCGACGAGTGCGTCGAGGGGAAGCCGTACTCGTGAGCGTGGGTCCCGACCGAGAGGCGGGTGACGGGGGGCGAATAGGGCCGCGGCACCGAGAGGGCGTCCTTGAGGACCGAAGTGATGTGTGCTCCTGCGGGCGCGGGGGGGGGGGGGGGGGGGGGGGGGGGATGAGTTCAAGGCCTCTTCATGGTTTCGGAATCGGAACTCACCTGACGCGAGGAGGACGACGAGTCTGCGGCGGTCGGGCGGCGCGAAGTCAGTGGATCGGCAGGAGGTCCGGCAGACTATAACGAACCCCCTCACCCTTTGCCGATTTCTGGGTCCGAGTACCACCACCACATCGGGAGGAAGAGCATGAAGAAGCTGCGAGGAGCGGAGGGTGCCGGCCGGGGTCAGCCCAGGCTCTCCCCGCAGAGGACAGAGTCCCCTTACGTGTGTGTGCCTGCAAGGCTGGTCTTGACAAAGTACTCGTCCCGGATCGGCGTCCGCCAGGTCTTCTGCCGGAGCGGGGAGGGTCGAGGTCAGGGAACGAAGACGGGGCCATAATGTTTGACGGCCCACGCACCTGAATCCTCTCGAGCGAGCCCATTTCCGCGTCGAGGCGCTGCATGACTCGTTGGCGGAGCTGGAAGCGCCAGCGGGGCATCGCAGCACGGTACACTTCGGCGTCCTGCACTCCGACGGCGACGACGCGGTCATCGTCCTCCGACCCCGGGCTGCTGCCTCTCTTTTCGTCGCTGTGTTTAGTCGTGTCCGTGTTCGCTGGCGCAGCGTGGTCGATGGCGGAGACGGCGGCCATGTTGGTTCCTCCAGCGTTGCGCGCGACGACGATGAGAACGCGCGCTCAGCTCCAGACAGCGCAGACGAGCTCCAGTCCAGCGCAGACCGACCCAGGAGCGCGTGTCGTCAATTAGCAAGCGGCTCTTGTGCCCGCTGTGGCTGCAGGGAGCGTGCGCGCGGGAGCCGGAGCCTGCGAAGGTCGCCCCGGAGGTCGCGTCCGAAATTTGAAGTTCATGTTCAGCCTTCCCACGCTCATCTGCACGCTGTAGACCACATAGACTCGCGCCGAACACACGACTGACTCTCTCGCTAGCCTCTGCCTTGGCTCTCTCGCTGCTTGCTGCTCCTCTGCTCCTCTTCGCCGTTGCTGGCTGCCCCTCCACTCTCCGAACCAGACTCCGGCCAATTTCCAAACACTCGCCATGCCCGTCGAAATCACCGTCAAGGCCATCCTCTTTGACATGTGGGTCGTGCCTCGGATGTAACTGCATCGCACGCTAACCCTCCGGCCCATCAAATCCAGGGACGGCACCCTCGTCGACTCGACCCCCGCGGTTCGGCCAATTTCACCTGCGCGTGCGAATCGCTCCGGCTCCGTTCTGACCGGTCCGTACTCGTTCACAGGTCGAGAAGACGATGGGAGAGTGGTGCCACGAGCAGGGGATCGAGCCGTCCGAGTTCTTCCAGCACTCGCACGGTCAGTCCACGTTCCGGGGGTCGAGGCGGGTTGGAACCGGAGGCTGATGGAGATCACCCCCGGACATATTCGCCCCTCCCGGACTGCAGGCGTCCGCACGCAAGACAACTTGAAGCGGTTCCAGCGCGTCCCCGTGCCCGGCTCGTCCCTCTCCCCGGACGAGCTGACCGCCGCCGTGAACCGCCTCGAGGCCTTGATCGCCGACAACGGGCGGCGCATGCACGAGGCCGGCGGAAAGGGGATCGAGCGCCTGCCCGGCGCCCGCGAGCTGCTCGACGCGCTCCGGAAAGGAAACGCCCGATGGGGCATCTGCACCAGCGGTCCGTTGCCTCCTCGTCCCTGCCGCCCCGGTCTCGATCGCTTACACCCGCCTCGCTCTTACCGCACAGCCACCCGTCTCTATGCGGACTCGGCGCTCAAGACGGGCGAGATTGGCGCGTCGCCGCCGGCCCTGCCGTTCCTCGTCACGGCCGACGACGTGACCCACGGCAAACCGCATCCGGAGCCGTACCTCAGGGGCATGGACGGTGGGTCGCTTGGCGCTTGAGTGTGGTCTTTTTTCCGGGGAGCTGACTTGGCGCCGTCTCTCTATTGCATCCTTTCGCTCCCGCGTCCGGTTCTCTCGCTCCACCTCACCCGGCGCGCACGCCTGCCCATAGAGGCCCGAAAACTGCCCGGCGCCGCCTTCGAGGCGGAGGACGTCCTGGTCGTCGAGGATGCTCCCTCTGGACTCAAGGCCGGACTTGCGGCCGGCTGCAAGACCCTCGGCGTCGGGACGGGCCAGCCGCTCGAGCGCTTCCGGACTTTTGACGCGACCGTCAAGGCCCTCGATCTCACGCGGTGGGTGGGAAACCGTCATCGTACATGATTTTGCGCCGCACTGACGAACGACTCTACAGGGTCGAGGTCGTGTCGGCGTCCCAGGACAGCGTCACGCTGCGGATCAAGACGCTCGAGGAGGAGAACCTTTGAAGAGGCGCGGTCTTCGGAGGAGCGGCCGGCCCTTAGACAGACTGCTATAGACCACAAAGTATTTTACCTGAGCGAGCCGAGGCTGGTGCAACGGTCGCGCCCGACTTGTTGCTGCGCCGTTACAGCGATCGAGAGCGGTGACCGGTGACCAGCGGTGACGTCTCCGGCCGAACCGGTGAGAAACCGCGGACGCTTTACGGCGGCTTCTCTCTCGCCGCTTGCTAGCAGTGCAGTCTCAGATCGATGTTTCTCTTGGCGTGGGCTCTCGCTCTGGCGACGGCTGCGCAGGCTGCGCCCGCCGACCAGGTCGTCTTTGGTGCGGACCCGATCGCTTCACAGGGCAAGTCCCTGGCTCTCGCTCTCTGCCCTCGCGCTACTGCACCGCTTACGAGCTCGCTGTACAGATGCAGGCCTCCCCAAGATTCCCCGTGCGCTTGAGAAGCCCCTTCCCCGCAGCGGGTGACCAAACTGACGGCCTCCTCCCTCCAGACCACAAATTCAACCCTCTCGACCACATGAGCGGGTGAGGCCCCTCGAGCCACAGACTCCCGCCTCCTCCAAGCCGCTCACAGAGCTGGCCCGCGCAGGATCGCCCCGTACCACGACGCGCCGCACGCCAACATCACCCCGCCCGAGACCTGCGCCGTCACCGCCGCCGCGTTCCTGATCCGCCACTCGGCCATCTACGCCAACGACGACGAGTGGGAAGAGTACATGTCGCCCTTTGTCGAGAAGCTCCACAAGGCCCGCAAGGACGGCGTCTTGACCTTTGCCGACCCCGACGGTCCGCTCGCGTTCCTCGCCGACTGGGAGTGCCCGATCAACGACGACAACCTCGAAAAGGTGACGGGCCCGGGGCTCGATGACGCGTACCAGCTCGGGCGCCGCTTCCGCGAGCTGTACGGCCCGCTCATGCCGCCGAAGAACCTCGGCCGGAAACACCACCGCCACCGCGGAGGCAAGGGCGGCGGCAAGGCGGGCGGCGGGAAGAAGCCCCGCAAGGACCGGAGTGCGCGGACCCGCCAGCGGGAGCGGCACGAGGCCCGCCTCGCGTCGAAGAAGCCCAAGGTCCCGTTCAAGGTCTGGTCGGCGAGCTCTGGCCGCGACATTGACACGAGCAAGGCCTGGATCCGCGGCGCGTTCCCGCACTGGCAGCACGGCGACGACGGCGAGGGCAACCAGGACACGCTCCAGCTCGTCGAGGTGCCCAACAAGGTGGGTCGGGCGGAGTTTGCGGTGTACTGAGCTTCGAGTTGACGCGCCGAATCGCCCGCAGGATGCGAACTGGGGCGACTCGCTCACGCCGCACAAGATTTGCGACGCCTTTTCGAAAGAGCCCGGCAAAGCCGAGGCCCGCGCGTGGCTCGAGCACTATGGCCCGCCCGCGGTCGACCGCCTGAACGGGCTCGTCGGCGGCCTCGAGTTTGAACTGAACGACGTCATCGCGATGCAGATGCTCTGCGGCTACGAGACGGTGGTGCGTGCGGGGGCGACCGATGGTGCACGTGTTCGGGAACTGACTGGGACCGCCCCGCAGATCTCGAAGGATCGCAAGTCGGCGTTCTGCTCGAACCGGCTGTTCGAGGACGACGAGTTCCGCGCGTTCGGGTACTGGAACGACCTGCACTACCACGCGTTCGTCGGCTACGGCAGCAAGGTCGCCCCGTACCTCGGCGCGCAGTGGCTCAACGTCTCGACGCACAACCTCTTGTCGGCGTACGCCCCGCCGCACAAGCACCCGAAGCCTCTGCCGGGACTCTGGGCGGCGCTTTCGGGCTTGTTCCGCAAAAAGCCCAAGCTGCCGACGCCCGACTTGCCGCCGGACGCGACGCACACGCAGCTCTTGTTCCCGTACTTTACCCACCGCGAAGAGCCGCCGGTCGCGCTCGTCGCCCTCGGCCTCTGGAACACGACCTCGCTCCCGACCGATACCATGCCGAAGGACCGCCTCTGGAAGACGTCGCACCTCTTGCCGTTCCTCGGCCACATTGCGATCGAGCGCCTGTCGTGCGACGCGCTGCCCGAGCGGCGAAGGCAAAAGGACGAGTTTGTCCGCGTCGTCGTGAACGGCGCGCCGCAGCCGTTGCCGGGCTGCCAGAGCGGGCCGGGCGGGTCCTGCCCGAAGGAAGAGTTTGCGGCGTACGTTGACCGACGGCTGGCCAAGTTTGGCGACTTTGAGGGGGCGTGCAAGCGGTGAGGCCGGGGAGGGGTCTTGGGTAGGCTTAGACTTGACAACCTCACTTATTTTGCAAGTTTGGGGAGAAAGTCTGGGATGCGGGATAGTCTTTGAAATACTCCTCACACTGATTCGGAAGGGTAGTCAAGATACGAGGGTTGTTCTTGCACGGTACGCCGACGATGCGATCCGGGAAGTCCCTTTTGTCTTTTTCCGCCTCTCGCCCATCTCAGCTTAGGGTTAGGGTTAGGATTAGGATTAGGGTTAGGGTTAGGGTTAGGGTTAGGGTTAGGATTAGGGTTAGGGTTAGGGTTAGGGTTAGGGTTAGGGTTAGGGTTA